>CM068584.1:8792187-9202187 GCA_035048485.1 Pteria penguin
TTTTTTCCTTTCTTGAAATATTTATTAATATTACAAAATGGTATTAAAGGATATATTATGATTTTATGTTGTCACATTGAGAAACAAAGGAGGGGGGATAAAGTTTTTGGTCCATTTGTCTGTGACAACCTTTAACATTTATTATAACTTGAGAACAAGAAGAAATAATGCTTTTGATACTTCGCATCTTGTGGACACCAAAATTTTTGATATTTTGACCAATTTGCCTATCCCATTTGCAGAATGTTTATTGAATTTCGTGACTTCACAATACATTTAAAAATACATTTTTAGTGATTGTCCAAGGTTAGGTAAGACCAAGGTGTAAAGTATTGTAACATCATCCGATTTAACAATTTTTTGGGCATAAATGAAAGGGGCGGTTACAAAACTTTGAAATTGGCTGCAATGTTGGGACTTCATTGTTTCAATGAGACGTCTTGATTTAATACAATTTTGATGAACAAGAAACTTGATAGTTATCCTCAATAAACAAATGAGACTGGATTGGAAATCAGCGTAATCATGTACAGAGTTGTAGTTTGTTCATCACTTCTACATGACAATGTATTGTCGTCAGTTATCTTTTGTTCTCAGTTCAACAACTATAAATAACCAAATGTTGCCGTTTGTGTTGTTGTCACATTCTGCATGGATAGCTTTAAACTGAAGACCTGGAAAAGCTTGAATGACTTGTAGTAAATGTATTTTATTTATTGGATATCATACAAAAATCTTTACATCAAAGTTCAGTAGAATTTCCACTAATACCGAGAAAAGAAAAACCTCACAACGTTACAATACGCAAGACTGCAGATACTCATTCCATTCATTTTTGTATTTTAGTCTCCTACCAAATCTATTGTTCTAAATGTGGCAGATTTTTTGTCCCACTGGAGAACAAAAGAATGGTGTGTATAAAAGTACAAATCAAAATGGTCAATCAGTAATCATGACCTTGCGTATAGTGTCTGACAGTTTCATGTACGAACTTCTCAAAAGGATTTGCTATAAATTTAAGATCTTTTTAATATGTCAAACTTGGCATAAGCATGGTATAAAAGTGAATTTATAATTTCATTATTGTACACTAGATAGCAGTTGCATGACGACTGCAACTTACAGATGCAATGTACAGATATTTTGACAAGTATTGGATGACCTGAAGGAGTGGTAATTTCTACTATAACATACCATCTTGGATTTTATCCTTGTATCTGCAAAGACACTGATTGGCTACCGATGATACTTGATCCTAGGACCCTCAGCCATAAGTTGAGCATGCTATCAACCTCGGTCACAGGCTGAACACGCTAACAACTGAACATTCCCAGCTCCACAATACCATAATCATGATAATGGTGCCTTTTTTATGTAGGGTCTGGTAACAATTACTGAATTAGTATTAATAATATATGTATGTTGTTGAGTCAGATTTGGCCCATGTAGCTCAGTGGGCGAAGTACTCGGCTCATGACCGAAATGTCCTGGGTTCCACATCTACCTTGGGCACACCTGGGTTCCACATCTACCTTGGGCACACCTGGGTCCTGTCTTTTGAGCGAGGCGGTGAAAATCGAGGTCCTTTGTCAGTGTGTCATGGTAGATGCAGCACTTAAAGATCCCTAAATGCTTCAGATGGGTCCGTCACAAAGGTATAATTATTTATTTCAATGCATCAGGCAGATGCTGTCAATCACAAATAAATGAAGTAATCATGGAGTGACACAAAGCAGTGCTTAAAATAATCGTGTAGTGATGTACATGTAAACAATAATCAATCTAAATAAGACTTTCTGAAAATATGTGCAATACTGTACGTCCTGTATAAAAACAATAATCAAAGGACTCAAAAGTCCTGAGAGTCGGCTGTGCTGATCTTAAGTATGTAATCATTTTGGCGGATTCAGGATTTCAGGAAAATGGGGGAGGGGGGGGGGCAAAAATTAGGTCTTTGTTGCAACTACATTGTCATTATACCTATGTACAAAATGCTTATAAAATTTGCTCTCTTCATACTATCTTACGGCAAAGAGTTTGCAAATGCTTGTATCCGAAATGAACGTGCAATCGACAACTTCATGGCAAGAAGTTTTACTGCATTGTTGTCACGAGTCGAAGCTGAGCCAAGGAACGACATTCCTTCAAGTGGGACATTAAATAACTGTCTTATTCACGATTCTCATAATGTTTTAACATCATTTATATTTAGAAACATACAACATTTACCTAAATATTTATAATGCATTTTCATTATCAGAGGAAATGCGGGAAGATCGATCTTTAAATCTGGCATATATGTGAAAAAGAACTAAAGTTCCAGAACATGTTGGGGAAAACTTTAATTGAAATATCTCGATAAAAACAAGCGATACAAGATCAAGACAAATGCTTTGTCCGGAGAATTACACAATCGAGTACATCCGACGGTGTCGGTGGTAAACACATCGTAAAGTAGTCACAACTACATATCATTACTTTTTCGAGTTATTGAAACTAGTTTATGTTTAGCTTAAATTAACTGAGCTAAAGGTACATTGTGCTGATCAAGAATTTTTAAGACATCATCAGTAATTTTTCGGCACTTTATTTTTCAGCGGCGTAGTAAGCTCTATATCGGTAGTGAACGTTATAACTCCTGAAAAGCGAGAATTTGAAAAGCGATACCATTGAGTCTAGCGCTCTATGAGAGCGCCGACTCAAAAAATAACAGTAACGAGATTTATGTCTTGAATATTTATTTATAAATAAACAAGCATGGCTACCTCTGACACTCTATGCTAGTTTCTTGAACAAGACATGGATATTTGTTTATAGTAAAGTCCAGAGATATGTAAACACTATGAGAGACAACAAATGCATGATGGCTAATAATAGTGGATCGATGAACAATGGCAGTGAGCGTAACAAAATGTCTGTGTACTATGTGTGCTATGTTTTCATGGGTTCTTGACTCTCTAATGACTTTCCTTGCTTCTCTAGTTCTGCCCTGTAATATTAAAAAACATTCAAATAATGACGGCCCAGACATGGTGTGTATAAATCACAGAATAATAAGAGTGATAGGTTCATTACTATGTAATTGTATCATCATTTAATAAGGATCGAGTTGCCTAGTATGAAATTTCAGACTCCACCATAGAATATGGGTCTGAAATCTCTTTTCACTTGCCTTTCACTTGTTAACTTTTAATCTATAATGGTTCCATTAAATTCGATTTCCTGTAGCAAATAACTTTTCACATTCCTTTCTCCAACTTTCCTCCTATTTCACTCAAATTAGAATTTACCATAATCTAAAACTGGAAGTCATTGAATAATTTGACAAAAAAGTGTTTAAAACTTCTTGCTACTAGGCTTTTACCACACTTCTTCAAATAAAAGCGTTATTGTTAGGGTATAAACAAGTGAATGACAATATGAATATGAGTACCGGTAGATCTAATATAGGCATTGACATTTCTGACTAAGCATCCCCATGAATAACAAGCTTACAGTCAGTGTTGCATGCAACACTCGTCCCTTGCCACAACCTGTACCTTCAAGGTGACTAATACCTTATTAGCAACATGAAACAGTTATGTGAACTTGGTAACCTTTTGCATGATTTAATAATAAATAACACTGAATTCTGTGAAGTTTATATCAAGTTCTAGTGAAACTTGTATACATACATACATACATATATACATATATATATATATATATATATATATATATATATATATATATATATATATATATATATATATATGCTGATGTCTATTTTTAGTAACAGTGACCCTTAAAAGATAAAGTTGACCTTTTGACCCCAATATCTATCCCACCCTAGACCTATACATAAGTTCGCATTGTATGAAATTTAAAGTAAAATCAATCATTCTTAACTCAAGTTATTATACAGTGATAAATGTCTATTTCTATTAACATTTAATTTTACTAGGGGTGCAACGATACAGGTACCTCACGGTACGATACGTATCACGGTACATGGTCCACGGTACGGTACTTATCACGGTACACATTTTAAACTTAAAATAAAATTAGGTGTATTATATTTTTGTTTTTTAATATTACAGTGGTAAGCGTCATATTCAAAAAGGTACTCCTATCAGTTTAGGCTTTCTTTCAAGAAATGTTGATCCCTTTACAGCTTACAGCTAGAGTAATTTTGGAAGTGTAAATCATTGTGTATTTAAAATACAGACGCAATGTAAATTAGATTTAATGCACAATATTTCAGTATAACAAATGCAGGAGTGAACCGTTGTTGTACCGTTTCCACACCTATCCATACCGTGAACCGAGTCGAGCCCTCTGTACCGCGATATACCGTCAAATGGTATATTGTTGCACCCTTAAATTTAACAAATGACCTTTTGACCCAAAATCAATCACACCCTAGACCTTTACATGAGCTAACCTTATATGAAATTTGAATGAAATCATTCATTTCTAACTCAAGTTATCATCTGGAAACCGAAATACAATAATAAATGTCTTTTTTTTTTTAGTAATAGTGACCCTTAGAGTTGACCTTTTGACCACAAAATCAATCCCACATTAGAGCTTTATATAAGCTAGCATTGTATATGGTTTGAATCAAATTGCTCATTCCTCACTGAAGTTATTGTCTGGAAACCATCTCCGGACAGACAGACAGACAACAACAAACACTAGATCTATAGTCCCCTCCAGTTTCACTGGCAGGGGACTAATAGTGATATGATAGATCTAAACGAATGTATATTTGATATCCCCTCCTTTTCTCACAATCCTCATTACTCTGGCTGAACATAGATTCATTATTCTAGATTTATTTTGAAAAATAGATACTCACTTTGCATTTATGGAAAGATTATATATTCAGTTTTTACCTCCTTTCTTCAAGTAAATTTATCTTTTAATTGGTTACATCACAACAGACCACTTTACTTATCCTAGAAGTATATCTGCATGGTGTGAAGCACAGAAATTTCCACCTGCCAACATCTACCATAATGTAATGAACAACCTCCATTTTGACTGCCTTATATGACTATGAAAGATAAGACACTGACAAGCTACTGATAGGATTCAAACTTTAGACCTCTTAGCCACAAGTCAAGCATGCAAAAGACTGAGCTACAAGTATGATGTCTGCCAGCTCCTATCACAAGAAAAAACAACTACAACATTCCTATACTACTGATCCTTCAATGTTAGGAAGAAAACACTCGATATACGCAATTTTTTTATACTGGTGTAAATTCATACTTGTACATTAAAAAAGTAATACCTAAGTTGTATGGAGAAGTCATCCTCTACATTGTCATCATCCCAGTTATCTTCCCATACATTGACATCTTCATCATCTTCATCAGCTCCCTGCCAGTCTGCTCAAAGAAAGAAGATCAACTTCAATTATTAATTGTGAATTGTGAAAGTATGTGTCACAGACTGCACTTTCAAGACAGATCAAAATATGCTTGTTACCACTCCACTCCGAGAAAACAGTTCTTCAACTTAAAAAGACATTACTATTCGAAATTGACAACAAACAACTAAAGCTAAATAACAAGAGGCCCAAATGGGACTCATGGCTCATGTTATTCGTCTGAGCACAATTACAGTACAGCCTACGCGGATTCCTCACTTTCCACCCATCACCGCAACCGATTTTTGGGTGGGAAATCACCGCAACCCACCGCAAAATAAGATTGCGGTGGACGTTCAAATCCATCGCAACCCACCGCAATTTTTACTGTCGTGACAGGAGATTGAATTGTCCATCGCGGGTCACCGCAGTTGGTCATATCGTCGCAGGCACTTGAAGACAAAAACGCGGCGGGCCACCGCAATCGTTATCATCGTTGCAGAATCTTGTATTGGGATACCAGCGATACTTTGTAATGTTTCAATAGCCATACTTTAAAATTCGTCCAGGTCCTATTTATTTTTCCACTTACGGGAGCTAGGGGTCTATTAAATTTAATGTACTTTGACATAAGTTATCTTATATTTTGATGTGAAATGCTCTCTATAAACGATACATTTAAAAGTTATTCGTTAGTAAAATAGAATATTATACGCAATTGCATTAACTTTAAAAGGGTAATGTGTTACAACGGTTCGAACACTGTCGCTCTTAATAAATGTTACTTGTATATAAATTAATGAACATATCTTTTATCTTATTGTGATTAATTTGGAAATGCTATCTTTGCAAAAAAGGAAAGCTGAAACCGTATCTCGCACAGCGGGTATGTCTTATGAATAATGTACAAAAGTAGTGGTCATTAATTCGACAAGTAGTGTACAGAATAGGTCATTTCCGATTTTCCTTTATTCATAATAAAATCTTAGAATTTATGTAGAAGTATACTGTCGAAAGACCAGTCCCCGATTAAGAGCAGTTTCCGGCTACTACGTTATCAAGGGTATTCAAACCATAAATTCATATGTATTCTGTGTATTGCAGACAATCACGTGAAAAAATCTCATAAAATCACGTTTCAAAAGACAAAAAAAAAAGTAGTAACCGGTAACTGATCTTAGCCGGTAACTACTACCAGTATGTCCGTAGGCACGCGATATGAAAGAAATTCTTTAGAATTAAATTAAACAAATTGATTTCAAGGAAAAAAAAAAGAAAAACAAGGACTTATCTTGTTTATACGTTCTTTACCAAAAAAAAAAATAAAAAAAAAATCAGTAATTGAAACGTGATTGTCTTATTGGTTTACATGGTTGAAACCAGAGACATACATGTGTATGTATGTCTCTGGTTGAAACCGACCTGTATGAATCTGAATTATTGTCGCAAACAACGATTAATCGTGATCGCTTTTCTTATCTATCTCTTGAATTCGTGCTTTTAAAGTTTACTTTAAATATAGACCATTCCTACGCGTAATACACGTACGCGGCCATCTTCTGATCACGTGACTATTACGGAAGCTATCATCAGCCAAGGACTTTTACACAAATTTATAAGTCCTTCCATCAGATTACACTATCTACTGGTATCTCCTTTTTCATCATTTGTATCTTTAATAAGTCGTTATGCATTTTTGCGGTCTTGACTGTAATTATGACTGAAATACAGACTATTTGCCATTTGCCTTGATAACATTACTTTACAAAACCTAACGCAAACGGAGATATATCCAATCTTACTGCCAGGGACGTATATATCTATATCTTAGATATATACGTCCGTGTTACTGCTAATAATGCGAGTTTTTTATGAATAATCAGGGACGCATGTTCCTGGAATAATTGTCTAGTACTGATTTATTAAAATTAAATTATTCCAGAGACAGAAGTCTCTGATTATTCCAATGATATCGAGTTCAAAGGGGAAGCTTTTTGACCGTAGGGTTGAAGTCACGTGATTAAGCTGGGGGCGTGATTTAACTGGTCGTCGAAATCACTGCTTGTCTCCAGCTCGGGGTATTTGCCTAGAGGCGCTTGGTAATCGGGGTATTGGGTATGCCTGGAAGTGCATAGTAATCGGGAGGTGTGAACATGCTATAGTTGGTTGTAAACAATGTGTGGGATTTGAATTGGTAATAGAAAGTACATTCTTTAGTGCAGTAATGAAGATTCTAGTTGTATTTTATTTTTTCATTTTAATTGATTTTATTACTTTTTAGGGGGTGGGGTGTTTGATGTATTTGTTTGTTTTGATCTCTATTTGGAGAGTTTTATTTTGAAGGAGTTTGAGGACATAAGCCGATATTTCTCCCGTACTTTACGAAATACACAATTGGGCATAATTTCCTCCCAATATCCATGGGACTGCCATACAAATCTGTTTCGCCTTCTGTTCAGACCGACTTTCCGAGTCTTTCTATCTAAATATCGAGAATCATCCCACACAACACGATGGCATAGCATTGTCCAGCACTTCTTGTATACGTCCTCTCTCTTTCTATGCCGGATTACGATGGTGAGGAGGGACGTCTGATTCTGGTCACCACATCTGTCGGTTGCGATCATCGATCTATCACGCAGGGTCATGAAAAGCAGTCTGGGCATTCGTGTTCCCCTTCAAATTGTGGACTGAGAGGCTTCATTGCCAGGCGACTCGGTGTCCACAAGATCCTCTGTCAAAGTACTGGCGGAGTATTTGTCTAGTCCCAGTCATTGTGTGCAAAAGAATGCCTGTTACGCTTGAAGCTTATCAGGTGATAGATTCAAAGTTACGGTGTTCATTGTTGGGTTTTAGAAACAGAATGATGATATGTAGAAGAGATTCAGATATATTAAAACACTTTCCTTTAAGCTTGTACTGACAGAAAATGGATTGTGTAATAGATGTAAAACTAGGTTGTCACCCGTGGTCAATAATATCTCAGTCCAGGTATCCTTGGCAAAAGTGAAAGTGACTTTCCAGAAACTGTCGTCCGTATTACGCAATAAACTAACAGGATTTATGTCAGCTGTTTAACCCCATCATCCGTAAGACTATAATTGATACACGTGTATGTTGATTGGAGCAAATCAATTAACATTGCATACACGAGGGAAGTAAAGCATAGTGAATTGATCGTTCTTTATCCAGTGGCGGATCCATCACTCCCTTTGCCGAGGGATCAAGGGACGAATTTTGTCAATTTTAGCAGAAAATGGACTAAATTACAGGGTTTTTGGTAGAAATCGGGTCACTGTCGGGGGGGGGAGGAGCACCCCTTCCCCTCCGCTCCTACTAAATCTGCCATTGTTTAATTAAGTTATTTTTGACAAGTTGATTTCGGTTACGAAGTAGAGTTGTATTCAATTTTCACAGGCCTAATACTGCAGTTGATTACCTTAGAGATTATATACGAAATTTTTAAAGGATTTTCTGAAACTTTCAACTCCAGGTTTTGCATAATAGAGTAGTCTCAATTTGGAAATAGTTAAGTAGATGATGATGTTTCTCATCCCCGAAAACAACAATTCATCTGCATACTGAAATTTAAAGTCATATTCCATCTGAGTAAAAGTTACGAAAAATCCTCGTTTGTGATATGCTGTGTGCTGGTTTCTGTCATGGTCATTCTAAGTCTTATACCTATATATAATATATATATATGAAATATTTTGTTAAATATTTAATGTAAGTATTAAAGATTTAATTAATTTGCAAAGATATACACCATTTCGACTTAGAGTCGAATCGAGAATCTGATATGGATAACAAGAAGATATTATTGATATTGATATTTGCCAAAATATAGCCTAGGTTTTGATAGTAGTCTATGTCTCTGATACTTATTATCTAATTAATCTGTAATACATAAATACATAATTCATTACTTAGCTTGGGTGACCAAGTTAGGAAAGTTCCTTTTCTGTTTTTCCAGAGACATATGTATGTCTGGTTTTTTTTATATCTTAATTTAAAACTGAAATTCATGATAGACTATAAAAACAAACACGTTTATTAATTTTCAATCACAGTCACCGATCAGATCATTTTACTAAAAAATAATAAATGCAAATATTGTTTTAACCACTACCCTCATAGGTCTTTTTTTTTCTATCTCGATAACCTTTTTCAGTACCGTAATGGCGGATACGATCGGGATACCTATCGGTAAAGGGCAGATAACTATTAACAGAGACATATATATATATGTCTCTGCTATTAAGTAACTACCCAATCGAATGGTGACAGAGACATAGACTACTTTACTTTGAAAGTAGTCTATCTTTCTAGTAATACGCGATGTTCTATCAAGCGCGTTGTGTTTCCTAGAAATTAAGTTGTTGTGTTTGATGTGTCATCAGAGACATAGACTACTTTGAAAGTAGTCTATGTCTCTGGTGTCATGCATCGACATAGTGTCACTCGTTATTTCAGTCGTTGTAAACAGACCGTGGTAATACCCGGCCGTGGTAATATGCATGTTCTAAATTTTTAATTTACTAGGGGTGGATGATGGTAAATACAAAAATTAAAACAGGACAACTAGTTGTCATGCTTTAATTTTTGTATTTACCACCTCCAAGTAAATTAAAAAATTGGAACATGGCAGTAATATCTGATAGTCTATCACGTACGTGGTGTTTCCTAGATATTTAGTTCTTTTGTTCAGTTTGATCAGGGCCTTGTATTAGATATTGTATAAGTCCGAATCCGGCGTGGCCTAGTGGTATCGCGCTCGCCTCTTGGTGGTCGGGAGGCCGGGGTTCGAATCCCGGTCATGTCGGTGTCCTGTCTTTCGGATGAGACAGTAAAACCGAGGCCCCATGTCGTAGTATGCGTGGCACGTTAAGGATTCCTCACTGCTTCGGGTGGGTGCGTTGCATATGTCAAAATTTGTATGCCTTGCATCAGGCAGATGCCGTCACCATATACGTGAAATATTTATGGTGTGACGTTAAACAAAAATCAATCAATCAATCAATCAATCATGTATAAGTTCCTGATTATATTTTCAGCCGGGAAAATGTAGTAGAGATGGATTTTGATACAAGAAAATCATATACAGACTTGAGGGTGCTTGATGCTGTCCTGGGAATAACTCCCGTTTTCCTGGCGGAAATTGAATACCCTGTTAATTCATTAGGATTAAATATGACAATACCCTGTTCACTATTTAGCGCCCGAGGTGGTATATTTAAACCGAAGGGGTCCTGATCTAGTGGTAAAACACAGGATAGTCTAGCCAGAGACATATATATATATATGTCTCTGGTCTAGCACGCTACCAATTTTCTTTTTTATTCTCGAAGTCGGCGTGACATCACACTAAGATCTAAATGAATATAATCAGGGAACATTCCGAGGATGACCTGGGGGATAAACTCGGTGTTTATCATAGACCGTAATGCAACTTTGATGAACTATATGATGACTCTCTTTCATTCTTCGAATTTTATATGACCGCACTTTGCAAAAATAAGATTCAAAATATCGGATTCTTCGTAGACAGCGATGATAAATCCCGAGAATTATCCCCCAACAAATATGATGCAAATTAAGTCATTTAACCAGTCCGACATCAAGAATAGGGGAACATAAGATGAAAAATATAGAAAACTGGCGCAACGGTCGGCAGACGCCAACTAGCAGATTCAGGGCTATCTCTTCCTGAAAATACATAGATAGTATTTACGTATAGGTTCTCAACTTTTTATAATATTAACAAGTTCATTATTAAATATGCATATGTTATAAGAGACATATATACTTTATGTAGTACGTATACCCAGAGACATATATACTTTCAAAGTATATATGTCTCAGGTATATCTGACAATTTGTATAAACATTCCAAGTTTTAAGGATGAGAATCACAGCTCAATGACATAACCTGCATCTAACTATTAAAACTCAAAAACTGAAGTTGATGCCGTAGACCAGGAGTGAATTGTTACAACTCTTGAATAAAGATTTCCACACTTTTTGGCAGTACGGTCAGGTCACGTGATTACACTTGGGGACGTGCTACCTGATCGCCGAAGTCACTGCATGTTGGAGAATACCCGGATACCCGCAGCGAGACGAATGTACCTCGAGTCTCTGCGAAGCGGAAAGGTTGTTGACAGGGGAAGCGAAACCCTTGGGGGGTTTACACACAGGTATTGGGTGGTAGTTACCATTGGCAACATACCTGAATTAAGTAAAGGAAAGGGGTCGGACACTTCAAAGTTTTAAGAGATAAAGAGCGAGATGTTCCAATTGGGGGAGAGGAATAATAAAATTTCTAACTGTCCTCGACGTTAAATACTTGCATCCGAAACATTGCTATTATTTTCATGATTCTAAATTTATCCCCAACAGGGTATTACCAGTTTGTCGTTAGTAAAGATATGAACTGCATTACAATAGAAATATGAGTCTCATATCTCACTTATGATGGAGTGGATAAGAGTCTAGATTCAGTGCTATAATGCGAGCTAAACTGAAAATAAGAGAAAGTTATATACGGAGGAAATACATCAACAGAATCTTTATATCATATCAACAGTACCACCATTATATTTGAATAAATTACAGTTGATGTATGCCGATTTATAAAACTTTAGTATATGTCCTTCTTGGGAAAATATTTTGAAATTAAAGATAGTGCAACAAAAAACGCAATGAATATGACACATAAAATGTTAATTTTGACGAATATCCGTTTATTGAAATTTTACTCCTTTCTGATGAATTTTGACTCGTTGCTTAGAGAAACAGTACGTATACGATTTGCGCAGGAGTCTCAGGGGCGGATCCAGAACTTCATGTGCCCGGGGGGGGGGGGGGGGCACCTCACAATTGAGCCCCGAAGGATCGAATGGGGAGGGGTCCGCCCCTCCCATAGGTGGGGGTTCGGGGGGCCTCCCCCGAGAAAATTTTGCATAAATGAGACAAAATGGTGCAATCTGGCGTTCTTTTTTGCAGTATTCATCAACATTTTCTTGACTTCAAATATTTCGAAAAAACTCTGAAATCGGAAGAAAACTGTCGTAATATTTTCGATCAAAAATTATCATGTTCACCCCTCCCTCTCTCCCATAGGTGGGGATGGGGTTTTCCTGAGAAGATATGACAAAAATCTTGCAAAATCGTGTGTGCCATATTAGGCCCCTTTTGTTCTAATTCACGGAAATTTTATCAGGCATGGACCCATATTTTCAGTTGGAGGAGGCGTAAAACTCGGCACAGGGTCTAGGGACTGCCTATAGGTCCCCGATGGATGTAGGGTAGATCCTTGGTAGGGGGAACAAGGTGCAAAGTCCCACTCCACGTGAGCTCCTGTATTTAAGACTTTTGGAGATACAAAATACGTTGTGAAAATAAACTATTCTAGAAATGGCTATAAGTGAAATCCATCTTGTACATCGCGTGTCATCAGAGACATATATAAAGGTATATAGAGGCACGGGGAAGATTGTATATGTACTGGCATGGGGGAGACTGTATATACTGGCACTGCCACTGGGACATCTTATATAATGGTATATACAGGGACTCTGTATCTCTGGTGTTATAAAGCGGGGTCTTCTGTGCAACATGTGGTCTCCGCTAACAATATATATATATATATATATATATATATATTTAAAAGCAAGCTTCCCTGATAAAAAGTGCTCTTATTTATGTGCTTCTATAAGAAAATGCAAATGAGGGCATTGCTATACATGCAATTTCCATGATATACGGCGATAAAAAGACATGACGGTATCGCATATCAATACAATGTTTAATTGAAAGTTTAAAATATTTATTTTTGCAAACTATGTTATAAATAAGTTTACAATAATCAATGTCTAAATTTTCAATGCAATACAAAGCCTAATAATTGCAATGAGTAGCGATGATTTCAATACCAGACTCGACGATTGCGATGGGTCGCGGTGGGATTGCGGTGGGCTGCGGCGATTGCGATGGGTCACGATGGTTAAGTACGGTTCAGAGCATTTGCTATGGCTCTTGGATATGGAAAGAGAGATAGATTGCGGTGGTTCGCCGCGAAAAATCACCGCAACGGTCGCGGTGATTTTCCACTATAAACTTAAACTGTCCGCGGCGGCAGAGCGGAAAATGTGTAATCTGCGTAGGCTGTACTGTACTCATTCACAAGCAACTAACTGCTTGATAAACTTTACAGTTACGAATATAATATATACTATTACTGACCGAGTTTTAACAACTGAAAAATTACTGAAGGGACTTTTTTGGTAACTTTTGGGGTCATTATTACTCCTACAGTACAGTCAATCAACCACACTAAGTAATCACACACTCACAGTACAGTACAGTCAATCAACCACACTTAGGAATCACACACTCATAGTACAGTACAGTCAATCAACCACACTTAGGAATCACATACTCGTACAGTACAGTCAATCAACCACACTTAGGAATCACATACTCCTACAGTACAGTCAATCAACCACATTGAGGAATCACACACTCCTACAGTACAGTAATTCAACCACACTTAGGAATCAAACACTCCTATAGTACAGTCAATCAACCACACTTAGGAATCAAACACTCCTATAGTACAGTCAATCAACCACACTTAGGAATCAAACACTCCTATGGTACAGTCAATCAACCACACTTAGGAATCACACACTCATACAGTACAGTCAATCAACCACACTTAGGAATCACACACTCGTACAGCACAGTCAATCAACCACACTTGGGTATAAAAGAAACCTGGACTGTTTACTTTAAACCATCTTTTTTATGCCAGTACTGCAGTAGCTCGAGGCTAAATTAAATTTGAAAAAAATCAACTTTTGCCATGATTATAAATCACTTGAGCCTTCAGATCAGATGATGTCATGAGTAAATTTACAATAGTTATAAATCAGAGTGGTACTGTGGTATTTCCATATAATTAAATCAAACCGGTTTACCGAATCTGATTTTTTTAAAGTCAGAGGCCATTCGAGACACGACTTTTCATGAAAAATGTAAGAACGATATAAAAGGAAGAAGAAGGTTATAAGTTTACAAACCTTCGGCAGGAAATTCTTCAAATTCATCATCCTCTTCTAATAAGCCTAAATCGGGTTTCTTCTCTTTCTTGTCTTTGTCAGTCATGTTGTATTTTGGTGGGGTTATCGTACGTTGACCGTATAAATAGGAATGGTTGTGCGCACGACTATCACTATTCAGAAAAAAAAATTCAATATAGCCGTCAGGATACTGTAAGTTCTTAATAATTATCATATAACCGAGAATATCTAATGCGTATGTAGACATATGTGTTCCATTCACTTTGTTTCATATTGGTATAGATTTGGAGTTGGGCTTGGGTTGCCAGACACTTCGGCCGGAACCCACTTCGACCGACAGTCTCAAGACACTTGGGCCGAAAAAGAAATCGGCCAAGAGACACTTCGGCTGAAAACCATTTCGGCCAGTAATCAGTTAATAATTTCAATATGAAATAAAGAAGTAACAAGAAACAATTTGGTGCAAGCACCAAACGATGGGCCGGAACACGTGCATGTTAAAACTATGAAGTACGTTAAAGGCTGATACAATTTTAATACACAACGAGCAAGCTTACAGTCAGTGTTGCATGCAACAATTGTCCCCTGCCTTCGTCAGTCTTTGAAACACAACTTTTAATTCGTTCCAAAATTAGGAATTAATGCTCGTCATGTACTATCACTGTGTAAAGTTACTTAAAATTGTACATTGCTAACAGAAGTTTCATCTGAAAACCCGAAATCTATTTGACCTACTTATTTGACCTATTGTCCCCAAACACAATCCCATGCAATGTAAAGATGATGGATAAATCAAAACCACAAGTCCAAAAATCATGAAACCATAGGACATACAAAATCAGTGAAAATGAAAAACAAATGGAAAATAACAAAATATGTCTACTTGAAGAGCATATGTGAACCCCTATGATGGAGTGAGATCAGGTGCCCGGGGAGAGTGAGCATCTCCTGCTTGCTAGCAACACCCGTCACATATACCCCGTAGAAAGAGTCAAATCGTGTGAATTCCATATGTATCTATATATGGAGAAGTCGAAGTAGGTAACCTTCTAGTATAGAAGGTGTCAAATCTGTGTAAAGTGATCGGAATCGGTCTCAATCCAGAATATCATTTAAAACTCTGGATAACGAGATATCATATGGAGTAATAAGAGTCTCGTAACGACCGTAGAACTTCCTCAGTGACGATGCTAGCCTAGCACATATATAACCCTGGTTGAGCAGCTTAACTGAAAGTCGCCTAGCCCTCAGAACAAAGTCATTGTAATTTGAACATGCTCTGGAATAACGTATTAACTGAGATATGAATACGCCGTATGCGGGCGATGATGGAATGTTGCTACTTATGAAAGGAAAGTTTGTGATAGCGAAATTGAAATCGTCACGTTTGTTATAGAGTGAGGTGTTCAATTGACCATTAATGTCGAAAGACAACATAATATCTAAATACGAAGTAGAATTACTAGTTTCTGTGGTTTCTTTGACCTCCAGTTCACTTGGATAGATGATGCTAAGGTAATCCGCGAATGAAGGATTATTAATTGAAAGCAAGTCATCTATATATCTGTAAGTAAAATTGAAGCCAAGAGCCAATTGTTTTTTTCCTTGCGAAAGCAAAGACTGAATGAACTCAGCTTCGTTATGAATAAAGGAATATGTCAGCCAGAAGCGGAGCACAGTTAGTGCCCATTGGAATGCCGACAATTTGTTGAAAAACCTTACCTCCAAACACCACAAAAATGTTATCGATAAGAAAGTTCAACATCTGAATGACAGCTGTTTCAGTGTATTTATTTTTGGAATCAGAATTTTCCCTAACAAAGTAAGTTTTATCGTGGCCTATTACTATATATTTAAATTTGCGGTTTCCGTTTTTACTAGTAAATGCATTTTGAATAATTTCCGCTAATCTGTCTTTTAATTTCTGATGAGGGATCGTTGTGTACAGAGTCGAAAAGTCAAAAGACTTGATGGAGTGAATTTTAGTAATACTTTTTGATTTTAGATGTTCTAACAACTCTTTTGAATTTTTAAGGATCCACATTTGATTAATTCCACTTCTGGAATATACTGTTTCGCAATATCTATGAAGGCCAGATTTAATTTCTGATAATAGCTGTCTTCATGTACTATCACTGTGTAAAGTATTTTCAATATTAAATATTCCTATAACTGGTTATCATCTGGAAACCCAAAATCCATTTTTAGTAACAATGACCTACTTATTAGACCTACTAATAACAATAAACATGTTGGCATATACGTTCACAATGGCAATCAAAATTTTGTGTTAAACAAAACTTAGAAAAGAAATAAATTCACAAATGTTTATTGCAGAAATATATATACACTACATAAAAACATATTTAACTGCAATTTTTATCTAAATATCATCCATTCTGGACCCAGGTTTCATAGAAAAAGAATCCGTTTGTGTAAGGATAACACATAAGTAACCCGAATGTACGGCTTATGTAAGCATAATAAGGCACAGTCCCTAGTTCTTCTAATGAGGGGGGGGGGGGGGGGGCGTTTGTGCAAAAGATTAAAAAGAAAAACTCTCATAAGTGTATCAAACGAACAAACCCAATTTCACAAGATAACGGAATACTTTATTTCTACAAATTTTATGTGAAAAAAATATCGCTCTTACTGATCCTAGCATAAATATCAGAGTACACCCTTGAATGTCAAATGGACGGTGCCTACATCTAGCGTATCTAGGTCAAACATGTGGGGGAACCAAAATAGAATGTCTTTGAATAGCTTTTAGTCTTGCTTTTATTTTTCAATAAAAGTTGGCAATCAAAATAATTTTTATACTACACTCATTTAAATCTATCAGAACGTGTCAGCGACTTAACACGTGGTCATCCGCACTGAATTAAATCCTAATTAAACCATTGGTGTAAAACTGTAGGGGGCGTGGTTTTACTGTACCGCGGTAACGCATGCGACTTTCCTAAACTTATATCAAAGGATGGATGGCTAGGGCCGGCCCACAATAAATAGCGCCGCAACGATGATGTCATAATTTTCTGCTCTTATACTAACAGGGAAAAAAAATTCACGATAATATGTACAAAGGATGTGAACGTAACGTATTTGTTAAGCGTTTTAATGACCTTTAGTGACCAAGATGATATCTAGTAAACAAAGTAATACCGCAGTGAATCATAGTACTTTACAGGGCAGCAGTAAATCACAGTGTTTTCTCCAAAGTTAAATCAGTAAATGGGCCGGCTCGTGCCGGCCCAAATAATGAAAAGAATACGGTTGCGAATATCGATAAAATATATATGCATTGTACTTCGAATACGGAATATCGCAACTACAATATTTAACGTCAACATACACGCGCACTTTGTGATTGTTATGACGTCATATATAGTTATGACGTAAGCAGCCCACATAAAAGTTCCCACATCGAGAACAACGGATTTGGTAGGTGACTGAATGCAAACTATGGCGGATTTCAGTAGTCGTGATACTCCTCTTCTGTCGCACGGCCCATGAGCCGTAGGTGACTTTGCAAAAATGCAAAGTAAAAATTTGATAAAAGCATTTGTTAACTAATCGATATAGTTCATATTTATCTTCCGCGTCTTTAGCGTTTTCCGAAATTTAATGTGAGCGTGTTTGTACGTCACAGCACGATTATTTCACGTTTTTTGGTGACGGTGATACTAAACCTGTGATCTAAGTCCTAATTTCTGTGACATATTCACTTAACACAAGATTTAACAATATAAAAATGCTTGTAATTAACATTTAGTTCTTATTCAAGAGATAAATCAAACCTTATCTTATCTTTTGACGGCATCTGATTGATGCAAGCTACAATAATTTGGGTCTTTGCGACGGATCCACCCGAAGCAGTGAGGATAGATTAATAAAATACGAATCCGCTTGAATTTGTCACAGTGTCTTATAAGTGTTAGGCCTATGTTTCAATGAACTTCACTGAATTGATCACATTAGGTGTAGAATTTTTATGACATTTGCCCGTCAACGGTAAATTAACAATACAAATTACATATATATCAGTAAATTTGTGATTTTACGATCTCCCGTCGTAAATCCAAACAGAGACATATATACACATATATACATGTATATATGTCTCTGATCCAAACGATTTTCAAAATGATGCCTCGCACAACTTGCAATCAGGGAGGGTTTCTCAGTTGGAAGGGGCCGGGGAGGAGGCAGACAAGCACATGTTATATCACTACCGTAATGGCATTGGCTAATAGAACGTTCAATCAATAGTTGCATTTTCTATGAAATGTTTCAAGATTACCAGGGACGTATATATACGATTATACAGAGTATCACACGAGTAAATTATCATATAGAATATTCTCTTAACCTGTGGAAATGGGGAGGGGCAGTAAAGGAGCATACAATAATATATTAAAGAGGCCGAAATGACCATAAAATTCGGCAGAAGTGTCGCGGTCTAAAAAGAGATTCGGCCAAAATGACTGTCGCTCGAAGTGATTTTCGGCCGAAGTTTCTGGCAACAATTGGCTTTAGTGCAGTTGATCCGGGTTTTATGCCTGGATAACGCCAGTATATTCAATATATTTAAGAGTTGTGTTATCTCCTTCTTCCACTTAAAGCCGCCATCAACCAACTTTTAATAAATCCGGATGCGATCATCCGTATCCGCTTTATATATTATTGTAAAATTCGTGTCCGCTGCCCCATTTTATATACACCTCGCTTGGTGATAGTATCACATGACGTCAAAACAAAACTGTTTAGAACCATCAGCTGATTTGGATGACCAAACTTTTGTCAGATTCAATGAATTAGATGTATAGTTAATTTATTTTCCTGATGGGGATACTAAAAGAGAAAAGAGATCGATTAAGCAGCATGAAAAAACAAATGAGCCAGGTATTGCATGGATGTGCAACATACAATTTTTCTTCCTTCTCTGTCATCAGTCAATCATTCATTCATTGTTATTGATATCAAGTTATCTAATTAATCCTATTACTGCTAGTGTACCAGTTACTGGCTAAGACCAATCTGTATAAAACCGTATTTTTATTCTGCTTCTCTATTTGTCCCATTGCGGATAAAGATCTGGCAAAACCCTGTATAGGGTTAAGTTCTGGTGAACTCTGCATGATGATACTACTGTCACCGAAACAGATATTTCCCATAGTCAATCAATGACTCGACTAGGCACTTGATAGCTGTGACGCAATATGTAACAAACACTGTTAAAAAAAACTTCGGGTCACACATGCTGCAGATGATAATTTCATTCCGAGGAATTTGAAGCCGATTCACTGATTGGAGTTCACCAGGACATGACCCATTACAGGGTTTCGCCAGATCTTTATCCGCAATGGGACAAATAGAGAAGAGGAATAAAGATATGGTTTTAATCAGACTGTGGCTTATATATTTAAAGACCATGATCGAGTTTATTCAGCTACTACATTATTTCGGCTTTTGAGTCGACCATTGAAGTTATGAATATTTTCATTTGATTTTCTTAATATTACATATGAAAATTTTGTCAACTCGCTTTAAGAATACCAGCTCATATAACGATGTAGCCAGTAATAGTGGTCTTAGCCGGGGACTGCATTGTCCTTCGCCAGTAAAGTTACGCTATTTCTCTTGCAGTGATGTTGATGTTTTCTTATAGGAAGTGAGTCCCAGTACACAACGTGTATGATTATCCTCCAGGATAGAAGAACACATCGGTAGTTTAAAGCCAATAAATGATAAATGAGAACAAAGAAACATAATACTTCCCATTTCCTTAATTAATGTTTATTCATGATTTACTTTGTACATATCATCAGCTTGATCTTTGAAGAAAATACAGCATGTATAACTGTGAAATAGTGTCATTGGTGGGTTTGTTTACTGGCATGTATTTTTAACCTGGAGGTCTAATCATACACACATGGTCTGTACAATAAGTGTCAGTGTAATTCCCTTTAAAAAGGTTTTACTACATGTATAATGTTGAAATCAATTTTATGATGAAAAGGATAACCCAACCCATCGTTTCATCCACAATCCCTTCAAGTATGTGCAGTATACTCCATATTAATTGTGAAATAAATTATTGATATGTATACTTCTAAGGCTTATCGTATATGTACACGTTGTGTACTGGGAGCCTTTCTTTAATTGTTATTCTACCCTTTTTAGTGGGTAATCCAGTAATTGAAGCAGTTCAGCTCGATATATCATACTTTCTCGATGGTGAAGTATGTCTCAGCTGAATCGTTTCAATAAAAAATTAGTAATCCAGATGACCACTATGGGAGCACCTTTTGGCTTTTCAAGTTTGAAGTTTGCTTAAATGTTTGTCATAATTTTATACTTTCATATGACAAATTAGTGGCCTGTGTGCTAGCTGTTCTCTGGGTCACTCCATATGTCACTTTGATTGTGGATGACTTCTCTCCATCAGCAACTACAGTTATGTATTGGGTCTGACCATAAACACCATCGTAATTCAATTTAACCAATAGTGAGGGACTTTGTCAAACACCATGCTGAAGTACTGCATCTATTTGCTGTGTGTAGTTTAGTCTGCTTGCCAGATCGTGGATTGTTGTTCTCAGCTGACGCACATACTCTTATACGATCAGTATTTCCTGAATCCATGCTGCTGGTCTGAGAGGATACAATGTCTCACAAGATGGTTGATAACCTGGCTATATATGGACTATGCTCTAGAGTCTTGCAGCACACTGACAGTCAGTGAAACAAGGTGATTTGAAGCTTTCGCTTTGTCTCCCTACTTGGAAAAGTGGAGTAACATGTCTGCTCTGGCATTTTTCCTTGGTCTAGTGCTGCCGCCTGGAATATGATGCATGGTACTGTCATCTTGGGAGACACTGAATGTCTCATCATTTCAGGAATCTTGAAGAGATGTTATCAGGTCCTCTTATAGCCTTGCTTAGATTCTTGAGTATTTTGAGTACCCCCTGCTCTGACACTCTGATGTTGTTTGCTGTTTCATGGCTGGATGGTCCATTTAAGATCTGGCATGTTATCTAAAATCGCATTGGTAAAGACAGATATCTAACAGTTAGTTCAAGATCTTTACTTTGTTCTTTAGATTTTAGTGTAGACTGTCTGGATGATATGCAATGGGGAGACCTGAACTGTCATACCTCTTTTGGCTCAAGGATTGTGGATTCAGTTCACTGTCTTAACTAAATTATTATATTTTAATTTAGTAGACAGGGAACTTAATCGACAATCCTCCAAAAATTATTATACTTATTTCTTTCTAATTTTACACTTGGGTTTGTGTTTTACTAGAAATTGCTTTACATTGATATAACAAAGAAGAAGTGTAAAGCATATATGTACGAGTGTAATAATTATTTTATCTATCAAAATAAAACTGGTTTTGGAATAAGGAAGGTGCTAATCAGCACAGCTTCGCATTATAGGAGTGACAGAAAGATAAACCGTAAAGTCTAGAGGGCTACCCCAGCAAATGGGGATCATATATTATAGAGTGAAATATTGTCATTGTATATAATACAAAATAAATTAAGTTACAAACAGTCATCACACTGTTTGATCTGGTAAGAAAACAATCATATACACAATTAAAATTATTTATTTTACAGCTACATGTATGTGATGTATGTTAATTAAGATTTATAATCCATGCAACCCAAGCTTAATAATTAAACCTAATTTTACTTTTTAATGTAGTAGTGCTTATAATAAATTGTTATAACAGTTGGTCTTCCTTCTAAAGACACCATGATTTTTTTTCATCCCTTCCATACACTCTAATACAAGTGTTTATTGAGGAAATGGTATTAAATTGTATTTTCCAGATAAACATTATTGTTAGGAATCCTGTTACACATGAAGATGACTATAAGAAGCCAATTTATACAACATACGAAGTATCAGTGGAGGTAAATATTGAAATATACAAAATATTTATAGTGAAAAAAGTAAATTATATAAGTTATATATACATGTAAAATATCAATGTCAGTAAATATAACATTGACATGAACATGTTTTTCATTCTGCTTGGACAAGAGGGAGCCAGTTTAGAACATAATGATAGCTAGGGTTCAGTGCTGTCAATGTTTCTGTTGAGTCTGCATGTAGATTCAAGTTCTGGTAAGGAATTGAATAGAAACATCAGGTGCACTGTTCCTGCTGATGGTTGTTCCTTTCCCACAGTTTCCTCTAGATCTGTCTTTATCATTGACTGCCATCAGAGAACGCAGGCATGCATGACTTAAGCAATAAATGAACAAACAAACAAACAAACATATTGCAGCATAAATTAAAGTATAATCTGAGAATAGAATGGTGCTCACTTTGAATTTAGAGTTTATTCTACAGTTGTATACTGCGGTAGTACTTTGATCATGTTGATAGTGTAATGTTTCTTAAAGTTTTCATGATACTGTTTCTCATATGTTTTCAGACAGCAAATAAATCTTTCTGCCTTGAGTGTTCCTCGATACGAAGAAGGTTTTCAGAATTTGATTGGCTAAATAAAATGTTTCGTTCTCATCATCCTAACTTGTAAGTTACCATTTCTCATATTGTGCAGACTATACAGTACATGGTCCTTTTGAATAACCACAGGGTATGGATTTCCTTGCTCCAAAATGATTATAATTATCCTTGTCACCTGATAATCTTTTCTGTTTTATTCCTCCAAATTCTATATCAATCTCCCGCCATCCCTGTCCCCTAGTCTGTCGTTATGAATATCTTAAATGACTCTTTTGCAATATAACTTATTACCGTTAATCTTGGTGAGAGAATTTTTATTTTAATTTATGTTTTTTTTTTTTCACATTGATTTTTTCTTTGAGTTTGACGTCACTACATTTCTTGCTTTGATGTAATATGATCATTTTATATAATATCTTGAATTTTCTCTTTGAGTTTGACGTCACTACATTTCTTGCTTTGATGTAATATGATTATTTTATATAATATCTTGAATGACTCTGTCATACAATTTCATTCCAAGGTAGAAAACAAAAGACGTAAATTGCATATGAAAGATTCTATTCAGTGTTCCCATAATGGTCCCAGAGTTTAGAATTTGCAAAATCAATACAAATGATTCTTTAAGTGCAGTCAATTTAGGGGAAGATTTGATGAGAAAAAAATTACCTTGATCACTAGTATGGTATGATCCATACTTAGGGGTTACCATACGAGTGTTTTACAAAAACTGACAGTGTATCGGCGAATACCCTGTCAGAAATTGAGTTTCACTGCGAGGCGTTAGCCGAGCGGTGAAACGGAAATTTCTGTGAATACCCTGTCAGAATTGAGTTTCACTGCGAGGCATTAGCCGAACTGTGAAACGGAAATTTATGACAGGGTATTTGCAGATACCCTGTCAGTTTTTTGTAAAGCACAAATATGGTAAATCCATTCTAATGCATTTGAATAAATAATTACAACTAGAGACACAGGGTTATGGTTTTTTAAGAAAAGTCGCTAATCACAGTCATATCAAAAATTGTAGGGTATCCTGACGTCACAATTCAGAAACTGCGGAGTATCGTGACGTCATATCAAAAACTGCAGGGGTATCATGAACACCCTTGCAGTTTTTAAATTGGACAGCCAATGAGATCATGTGTTACAAATAAAATGCATTAGAATATAGATTTATTCTGTTTTACATTGAATGATCATCACAAGACCTCAGCTATCATCTGATACTCATCAGAACATTGACCTCGTGTAAAGGACTTACAGACCTTAGTAATACAAGGAATATTTTTTATAATTGTATGTCTCTTTCTCTGCAGAACTCCTCCATCTTTACCACCAAAGAAGTTCTTCAGTAAGAGATTTGACAGGGATTTTATTATATTCAGAATGAAAGGTCTAGAGGAGTACCTAAACAAGTAAGCATATGAGAACTAAATGAAGTTGATGTTAATTCGTCCTTTGAAAATGACTGTAATTTGTGAAAAATGCCAGTTAGGTATAGGAATGTGTTATTTAAAAAGTTTATTCTACTAAATAAAATGAAATACTATAATTGTCATTCTCATAGTCTCAGTAAAAATTAAGTAAACAACAATTTAATTCATGTACAATTTCTGTTAGAAGTGACATCATCTAGGACAGTTCCATTTAAATTTAAATGAAATTTTTATTCACAGCTGTAAATATATAATCATGGAAAAAAATGTTGGAAAAGATTGTGCAGGCACACAAATAATACAAGTGGCATACCATTATCTTTAGAAGATTCCAAAGTCTGACATTGAAATAACATAATTATATACATTTTTCAATAAAATGCAATAGATCCTTTCATATTAACTGCAGGACTGATGTTTTAGAGGATAAAGTGTAACATTTCCCATAAAATTTTTGACTTCATAATAAAATGTTGATTGCATCTTACATCATTTTGTGGGACATCAGCCATTAGTATAAAGGTACACTACTGACAGGACACAAAGAGCAAACATTATGGATGAACTGAATGTTTTTTGTTATTCCTACTTCAAGCTTCTCTCTGAAAGTCTTACTTTGAGCCTTTACAGTGCTTTACATACAATGTATCATTCAGTGCTGATATTGGCACAAATTTTTAACAAAAAAAAAGTCCCTATCAAGACAATAAGAGAGACATAGGGTCTGAGTTTTAAGACATATTATAGTTGAGCAACTGAGCGATCGCCAAATCTAACTGGACCAACCATTCCTATTACAAAGTTTTATTGCGATGTTACAATAAAATGAACCATTTGTTATGATGTTATAATGAAAAAGCGTGACAAAAGGTGTGACGTGGGACATTTGTAGATTAATCAATTCTGATCAATAAATTTGTGTTATGATATAAAAATATGTACCTTATTGAAATTACTGGCATGTCAGTTTTCCCTGGGAAAAGATGAGATGAAAAACATGGAGTAATTGAAGCTGTAAGGCTTTTTTCATGTATGGACTACATTTCCCACAACTACTGTCGTGGATAGAGCAGCAGATCAATTATTGGTCTACATTCTCTGGATTTAGCATGTATTTTCACTATTTTCATTGCAATCTGAAAAAAAAATGTAGATAAATATGCATTATGGTAGAACTTGTATTTATTGCAGGGTAATTAAGGAAAAGTTTTACTTGTCGGATGTCTGTTTACATCTCTTTCTTCAAACTGATTTGACAACTCAGGAGATCGAAGATTTTCTGACAGGGAAGATATCTTCAAGTGTCATAGATGATTTGTGGAAATGTGGTGGTATCAAAACAATGTGCAAGTAAGTCATTACGAAATGTGGTGGTATCAAAACAATGTGCAAGTAAGTCATTACAAAATGTGGTGGTATCAAACAATGTGCAAGTAAGTCATTACGAAATGTGGTGGTATCAAAACAATGTGCAAGTAAGTCATTACGAAATGTGGTGGTATCAAAACAATGTGCAAGTAAGTCATTACAAAATGTGGTGGTATCAAAACAATGTGCAAGTAAGTCATTACGAAATTTGGTGGTATCAAAACAGTGTGCAAGTAAGTCATTTCGAAATATGGTGGTATCAAAACAATGTGCAAGTAAGTCATTACCAACATTATTACTTATACATCAACAGAACTTTATACACTGTTGATTCTCCTGTTCTTGAACGTGGAAAACTCAAGCTTCCAATTAATAAAAATAAATCTTTAATCACCTGCAGATCAAAGAGACAGATAGGAATTCCTTTGTCTATTTGTCCTCCCACCTGTCCACTTCATGTCTCTTTGTCTAGATCTCTAGATGTAGTTGTGGATAGACAGACACACACTTTCAGACATTGAATAGATTGTGAGCACTATTGTCTTTAAACTCACAATTGTATAATCTATATTTTCTTCAGTATGTGTTTATGATGAATAAAAAATTGTTTATAGCATTTATATGCCCCCGGATTGATAGAATAAAGGGATATTGTTTTTAACCTGTCTTTCTGTTTGTTTATTTGTCTTTTTGTTTGTCTGTCTTTTGGTCTGTTCATATTTAGCATACATATTCCACTAATAAAGCCCTTTCAAATTACACCAAGGTCATTGACCTTGACTGTGACCTTTGACCTACATTTCAAAAGTTGCCTTATTAGGACTTTATGACCATAACTTATGAACTGTGAGAGATAGAGACCATGACCTTTGACCTGCAGTTCAAAATTTGCCTTATTTGGACTTTGTTTGGAAAAGTGGTCAGGAAGTAGTGCAGGACTGTCGATAAAAACAACGTATGATTCTGTTCATTGTAAAATTAATATATCTTTAATACAGTAACTTAGTTGATTTAGATGCAATTTGGTCAGATAAGAAAAAAGATAATTTTAAAGTTTACAACTACACTCTTTAATGGCATAAATGCATAGCTATTGCACTGTAAATTGTAATTATCAGTGCATTTGTACACAGTTATTTATAAATAGAACTCTATTTATATTAAGTGTTATATAAAACATACAAAAGCAATGAAATTCTAGGATCTCTTGGAATTAGTTGCTGATTACATATGATTTTGAATTAAGAAACAAAGGGTAATATAAGGATAAGATACTTTTATAGGTAACAGCATTGTTTAATGGATAAATGCAATGATTATTATTCAATAATTTATTGTGCAGTAAATATGAGAATGTGTACACATTTATAGATAGCTCTATTTAAAATGAATAGATTAGTTTTGACTTACGTTATTGTCTCAGTGATTAAACTACACACAAATACATTTAACTTGTGCTTATTTTTCTGTATAAGTAATCTTCAGTAACTGTTCTGAAATCCTGACAAAGAATTACCGACTTACCGTTTATAAAATTCTGAGAAAATGTGTTATTTGTAATAAAAGATTGAGAACATTTATTGAATATTATGCTACACAAAATAAGCACCTTTGTATTTGATTTTCACTTTCTGCCATACTGTATTTTGTATGAGATTATCAGAGTATGTTTTTGTTCTGAAGTACAGTTGTGAAAAAAAAATTAAGAAGAGTAGAAAACAATAAAATAATGATTCCTCAAGCAAGTACATCTAGTAGCAATATCGTTTTTAATTTTGCTATTTTTCGAAATTTCTATGAAGGAAGAGATATAAGAATTACTGTGTTTCCACTGTTGTTGCTAAAAAAAATATTTGGTTAGTAGGTAGGTAAAAAATAATCATAATATGTATATATTTCTAATTTTATATTTAATTTGTTTAAATTTGACACATGAAGGTTTATGAAATAAAATCTTTAACTTTTACTTAAAGTTAATTATACTTTTATATGTACATGCATTTCTGACCCTCAGGACTGTCGACCCTTTCTATATTTCATGTGCATGAATACCAGTTTTCTTTTGTTTGTCTTAGTCAGTGTGAATATATAAATGATTTAATACTTTTTCAGTGACAAAGAAGTCTCTGTAGCTAAAATGTAATACTATAATTTCATGTAAGTCAGAATTAATCTTGCAAATGTTGTGAGATAAATTCTGTAAAAGTAAAGGAAGATAAGTTAAACAAGATACAAAATTTTGTGTCCAACATCATTCAGTAGGTCTTGTATCTTTATCATCTTGCAGTAATTTCTTCTTCTTTTCTTTCAAGACATTTAACAACATCAACATAATTTAAACTGAGTGTTAAGTATTGAGTTTGATACACATCGATCAGGTTTCATGCAAACATTTGATTATTCTTAAAGTTTACTGTTTAATAAAGGTTTCTCACCGTTAATTCTCTTCAGATATTTCCAAAACTCAAATGCCAGTAGACAGCTAGCGGAAGTGCATGATTTCCAAAGTGATTATGAATACAGCAGTAACACCTCAGAAGACGAGGGGGCTGTGAGTAGTGTATCAAATAGTCGCTATGATGAAAGTATACCTGTAAATGGCGGAGATGATCAAGGTAGTATTGCCATAGATATGGAGAAGTTACAGTTACAAAAGACAGTCGATGGAAATGATCATAAAAGTCATGTGACATTCTCAGAAAGTACTGATGTCCCGGTAGGAAGTAGCATAAATGCTGATTAGAATAATGACGTGAAGTGATATTTATGTCAGATTTATCAGACAGTAAACCATTTCTCTTCCTTGGGATA
This sequence comes from Pteria penguin, assembly GCA_035048485.1. NCBI lineage: Eukaryota > Metazoa > Mollusca > Bivalvia > Pterioida > Pteriidae > Pteria > Pteria penguin. The sequence continues at coordinate 8,820,738 of CM068584.1, forward strand.
TATCACTCTATGAAAATCAATAATCTAAGTCATGTCTTCCTTGTTTAAAGTAAAACAAATGCACTCTTTGTCATCTCATCATTTGTACAAAATACATGTGCTTTTGTTTTATTTTTCACATACAATTTATAGTTTCATTTCCCCAGGAATTGAAGATTTAGGTGTTTGTTGGTTTTGGCTGTTTGATGTAGTAGCCATCCCCTTTTTACATTTTGGATGTTGCTGTTATCCAAGGGGCTTCAATGTTTCTCAAACCGTCTTTTAAATTTTATCAAGGAAAGTCATGAGAGGGGGGTATGGAGGGATGAAGTTCTGATTGTGTTTTACTTGCTTTGTTTTTATTTTGTATAATGAGTTATTTGAGTGTTTGATCATTAATAGGACAGATTACACCACACAGCAGAGTGCTTGATATCTTTGTCAATTGTATATCTGAGTTTTCAGTCAAAATAGATTTCATCTGATTTTTCAGTCAAAATAGGTTTCATTTAAAGATGATCAAAAATAACATATACATATTGCAATGTTGATGTAAGTCATTTAGCAAGTGATATTGATCATTTTTCACTGAATTTTTCTCCTTTTTCATTCAAATTGGTATTTTATATCATAGTCTAGAAATGGAAATTTTGGGAAATTCAACAAAATGAAATTTAATATAGCTTGCTGCAGGTCTTTTGTTGAACATTCTGGTAAGACAGCATTATGATGGGGATGTAAGCGAATGATTGTGAAGGATGAAATTCAGACTCCAGCCTTATGCATTGGTCCAACATTTTGGACTAGGTCTCTCTCCTATATCAGCTTTAAACTGTAGTTTTTGTGCATCAATTGAAAAAGTAATGACCTACCTTATTTTTAGTTGGGAAATAAGAATTTTAGTTTTATACACCAATCTGATGTTTTATGATGACTCTACAAAATGAAAAGTGTGATTTTAGCATTTTATGGGGTAAACTTTTAAGGGAAATTAGTTTTATTCACTTTTCTTTTTAAATCAGATTTGATTATTGAATTCAATAAACCGATGTGTTCATGTGTGTCGGTGTGTGTTAGTAATAATTCTTCTACACACAGTATAGACTAAGACATTACCTTGAAACTTCACACATGTTTATAGCATCTTTGCAGGCCAGGCTCTGTTTCTTTCTACTACACTACGGATGGAGCCTTGGCTTGCGAAGATGGTGTTATAGTTTGGATGTGAGATGCAGTCCTACCAACATTATGATCAAAATGTCATGGACAATGCCGGAGGATGGCTTACTCTGCTGAGCTATGTTTTGATCTTGTAGTCATATATTACCGGTATTAGTAATGGGGTACAGTGGTATGTGCAATCTCAGATATTATCTCTGTCATTTGTTGAGATAAATCAATAAAGCTTAATTCTATTTGTTGTATTAAATTATGATACATGTACATTGTTTGCAACTATTGTTTTTCATTTGAATTGTAAGTTTTACATTTGTTATTGAGAACTAAGTTTCCACTGTAATTTATGAAGTAGATTTTATGGTTTTATGTCATTAATTGTACAATGATTAAATCAGTAAATGAAAATTATTTAAAATAAGTCAACATTCTTCTGTATAAATATACATACATGTATAAACAATTTGTAATAAAGTAGGGTTTACATGTATGCACATTACTTTAAAACTTTGTGAAAATAATCTAGTGTAAAAAGTTAGCTTGATAGAGAATTATTTGAAACATTTTGAAATGAGAATTATCTTGTTGGATCTTATTAGACTTTAACAGGTACAGGATGATTCATGTAAGAGAGTACATTGAAACAGACACAGATTCCTTACAAGTTTGAGGAGAATTATTTTTAATGAATTGAATCATTTGTTTAATATAAATTAGCCAATACGATATAATTGTATGTTTTAAATCTTTGTTTTGTTGTTTTTATTAACTAGATCTTTTATTAGGGCTGCTTCTTAAGCGGGTGCCCTGTAGTAATGACTCTGTCTGTCTGTCGGTCTGTCTGCCAGCATGTGTGTTCCATGTGACAAGACCATTCATTTGGTATTGAAATTTTTGATCATATGACCTTGACAGTGACCTATGACCTGTATTTGAAAAACATTAACATGGACTGTAAATATTGAAATCGTAAGAAGGAGGGCTTTTATATGTGGCATATGTGATCCTTATGGCAAGACCTTCCTGCTGATACCAAAAGTTTTGATCATGCTACCTTGATTAGTAACCTTTGACATATGTTTGAAAAACTTTAACATTGACTGTAACTATTGAACTTCAACAAGTAAGGCATTCATATTTAAAATGTGCATTCCTTATACAGGACCTTTCCACTGGTACCAAAAGTTTAGATCATGTGACCTTGACAGTGACCTTCGACCTACATTTGAAAAAACTTCAACATTGACCATAATTATTGAACCATAAGAAGTAGGGATTTTTATATTCATGGTGACAGGCATCCTGCAGGGCCCATCTGACCTTGTCAGTTTTCTCGTTTTCCACCATGAATTACTCACCCCTTTTAAATGGAACTTTTTAAACATCTTTTATGATAATGAAATATTAGCTTGTATCAGATGTGTTCTTTTAAGTGGTTTTCACTATTGTGTTAAACTGGTATATATAATTTTACATTTTATTGTGTAGCTATGTTTAATTAGCATGGCGTTTTATTGGTGTTACTTCACTTATGAGAATTTGATTGCCATCTTTGTGGTTATAACTGAATATTTGTTCATAAATCATCCAAGTTATGTAGGTAATTTCTCCAAACTAGGGATACTTGCTGTGTTTTTGCATTGCTTATGTAAATGGTGAGGTAATATACAATGTAGAAAAGATTTTGTAGAAATGTACATATTAACAACATTCTCTTTCTAAACAAATTTGTTAAACTTAGTATGAATATGAGGCAAAAATTCATACTTGACCACAAATATGGCAGACAATGGGAGGTAACTTCAACAAAATTTCTGCTTATGAAACCTAATATACAATATATCATGTACAGTGCTGTTTATAACTGCTAGATGTTCTTACACCAGATGAAACTTTTGTGAAAATGTTGTGTTGGTTAGGTGCTGTGATGCATCTATTATCTGTAAAGCCTTAGGTTTAATCCTTATCAAGTAAGCAAGTATATATGGAGCGAGTAGAATTAAAATCTAAACTGGAACAAGTGGGAAATTGATATCTATCTGTAAAAATTAGGCTTTGCTTCGGTTTCATATCCTATCAGGAGTAAGGGGGATTTATTCCTAATCTAGAAAAAGTTGGATAATGGACTGGTATACATATCCAAGATCAATGTTCTGTGGAACATTTATTTCCTCTTTGACATAACACTTGCTGCTGCCATAAAGCTGGAATAATTGTTATACATGTCCAGTGTTCAGTTGTGAAACGTTTTCCAAGTGCTAAGAGTTTCACATTTTTTTTAGAGCTATATAAACTATTTTAGATGGACTTTGCAGATGATTTGTCAAAAAGAAGCATAATTGTGAAAAGGATTGTTTTAAAAGAAAATGCATCAAAATACTCTTCCATCAACCCCCCTGGTGTGGTCTATACAAAATTAATTATCTTAAATATACTGTTCATTTTCAGCATCTATAGTTGATTATCATTCCTCTTATAGATTTAGACAGTAAGTGCAATATCATATAAAACCATCTGCATAAAACGGCAAATAAGGCATGCTTGGATTTTCATGTTATGTATTAGCTGTATTCTTTTAAAGGCCAGTAGATATTAAAGTAATGAAATGTTTATTTTTACTTGATGCTTAATAGTATAACATCTCTGTATATATCAAAGCAAAATTTAGTAATAATATGTTGTATATTAGGTAATATACTGTAGCTAAAATGATGTTTATCTTCATAGGAAGAGTAAATGCTGAGCAGTTTGCCCAATGTTTCTGTACATTCCAAGATAGTACATATATCTATATATATATATAAATGGTTAAGAGGCCCTGGCTTTGAGTACCACCTGCTGTGTGTCAGTATCCAATATTTTGCATCAGAATAAGCCCCTTGGTTTGTGTTACAATAGACGCTGGCAAATAAAGGATACTTAACAGTTATGAGTTAGTTTGTAGCTTAGTAAAGGATATTTAATAGCTATGGGTAGGGCTGTAGTTTAGTACAAAATTTCTGCCGAACTCATTAGGAAGGGGTTTTCTTATTCTTTAGATAAGTGTGGAAATCTTTTTTAGATTTCAAATTAGGAACACCCAAATTTTTATCGGTGTATTATGTTCCCTTTTAGAAAGTTGTTCTATCTCATGTACAACAAAATAGAAACAAACAATATCACTACAAAATTGCCCTCTCTTATGCCATTTAAAATTACACAGAATAAAAAGCTGTTTATTTATATGTAGGTTGTATTTACATAGTAGTTTTATTTCGCATGAAATTTGTAAATTAACTTGAAAAATGGACTGAATGTACTATAAAGATATAATTAAATAAATTATTACTGGATATTGTTTGTTAATGTTTTATCAGAAAAGAAGCAGCATTTATGTATTCTATTGACCATTAAAGGTACTACTTCAACATCCTGCTGTGTGTCGTAACACAAGGTGTTCATTTTTTGTTTGATTCAAATTTACTATAAATATGACAAGAGGCCATCGTAAAACCATGCACGATTTTTGAGATTTTTTATTGAATATGGTGTGAATAATCAGCCGATTATGTGAGGAAATATCACACACGGAATACAGTTTCTGATGCATATTGCATCACCTATATCATCTGATAAGGATTTCACAGCAGACAGCAGGGAATGCTCACTCCTCGGTAACACTTGGTTTTGATAGGGCAATGTTATTCCCTCGTGTTGTATATATGTATATGAAGTGTCTCTTGTGACTTTACTTCCAGTTTGAAAGGTTGTTAACAGTCACTTCCACATGACGTTAAATCACACCCCGGATACTTTTTAAGATTTTATGTTTGTATTTGGTGATGAATGTTTTATTATGATACACGTCGGTGATTGGTATTTAAAGTGTGTCATGTCGTTGTATATTACAGTAGGCGGTAAGCGGTATTTCACACTCCTGTACATATTACCATATACTAATCGATATTAAAATTACAACGTACGACTACATAACTATTTACAGAGGAGGAGAGAATCGGTGACTGACTTCCAAGAATGTTTGACTGACTTCCAAGAATGTTTATCCCCGGCATTGGGAAAATGATGTTAATGGCCTTCAGAATGATCCACTCTTGGCAAGAAAGACAAGTGTGTCTACCCCAAAGCAAAGAGGAGAGGCTCTGTGACAGACCTTCAGGATAATGCCCTACTCAGACATTGAGGATATATTACAAACCTTCAGACAGCGTCCATTCCTGACAAATCAAGAAATTAAATGAAATGTTCGACGTCACAGCAATCACGGCATTGCTTTAGTGTGGTCAGTGAACTGTATACAATTATGTTGTTGGCACGGACCACCGACATACATACCCTGTCTTTACAGTTATGGCACGTATGCTAATTAGACACATATGTAGTATTTAATATTTCTCCTTAATTCATACTATTTTTATGTTCAATTCTCCGAGAATTGAGGATTTGGGTGTTTCCATGTTTTGGCTGCTTGATCAAGTGACCTTGACATTTGATATTGTAAATCTGGATGTTACTGTTATCCAAGTGGTTTCAATGTTTCTCAAAGCCATCTTTTAAACTTCATTAAGGAAAGTCAAGGGGGAAGTTCTAAAATTTGATCTTGCTTTGGTTTTTAATTTTTTATATTGAGTTATTTGAGTGCTTGATAATTAATACGTCAGATTACATGATAAGCAGAAAGTGCCACACAACAAAGTATTTGATATTTTTGTAAATTGTATATTTGATCCTTCAGTCAAAATAGGTTTTAATTAAAGATTATCAAAAGTAAGATTTAAATATTGCAAGTTCGACTAACTCATGAAGCAAGTGATTTTAAATATTCTGTTACCATTTTTTCCTCCCATTTCATTCAAATTGGCATTTAACTAAGTGTAGAAATGAAAATTGGGGGAAAATTCAACCAAGGGATAATTAAAATTGCCTTTTACAGTTTTTTATTGATTCACTTTCTCATATGAAATTACTATGATTAGAATGTAATAGGTTACAAAGCATATTCATCAACATACTGTAAAGGATAAAAGTTAGACTCAAGTCTGTCGGTCGTACATTCTTACATTTCATGCTCTCTCTTTCCCTCTCTCTTGTCAACTTTAACCTCTAGTCTTTTATGCATTTTTTTTGAAAAAGTAAAGACCCATCTTGTTTTAGTAGGGAAATAAAAATATAGTTCCATACCCCTATATGGTGATTTATATTGGTTTGAGAAAAGGAAAAGTGATTTTAGCGTTTCTTTTTTGTAAACTTTAAATTTAAGGGACAGTATTGTTATTCACCTCTGATCTTAAAGTAAATATTAGAACATATGTATGTTATAATTTTGTGCACCAGATGCGAATTTCGATTATTATGTCTCTTCAGTGATGCTCATGGTCGAATGATTGGCATTCTAATAAAATATGAAAATTTGAAGACCAGAGTAAAACATAGTGGCTGAAAAAGTGAGACAAAGAATCAGTAAAACTAAAGGACAGCTATGCACAAGGGAGATACTCAAAATAATCAAACGTCTTCTAAATAGACAATATGATATTGAGATCATCAAAAAGACTATAGGTCTTGTATTTGGCCCCTCTACAGCCTTATGCAGACTTTTACTTGAACGTTGCACGCTGACTAACATTGCGGTGAGGACTATATGACGGGCCTTGTCCAAACCTCTTTCAGAGGAGACATGGTCCTGAACCTCGTCCCCTCTGACTGTTAGTCGGGACTCCTACAGATCTAGGGTCTTAGCTCGCTTTCAGACTGGCAGAGCACGGTTTATCATGTTGATGTCGCATATATTTTTATACCATAATGTATTTTACAATACCTTATACGTGTTTATATTTTTATGACCTCTCAATATGCGATACCTGTTGACCCTTGTTCTTTACATGGAGGATTATTTATAAATTTTTAAATGTACGTCCTTTGATTGTTCTGCTGTTACGGTGAGTGGGAAGGTGAGCCCGTAAACCTTTTAACCACACCATTTGTTTGGCTTTTGTCAAATTAAATGACCGTCCTAAGTCGGTATCGTAATTGCACTACAATCAAATATTTTTGTAATGTGATATATGTTCTAGTATATTATTTATATTCATGTATTGTATAGCTTTATGGTGACTTCTGCCACATAACTGAGCCAGTAACTCCTTTTTTTCTTTTAAAGTGATTAACAAAATTTCATGACTGAAAATTCTAAGTATATATTTCACGTCAGTACAAAATAACCGAAACCTAGCCTGATGATGCCTTCGGAAAATATCAATGCAGCAGCAGCGACACCGACCTAGTGGTTATAATAAATGTTAGAACATACATACGTTATAATTTTGTGCACCAAATGCGCATTTCGACAACTTCTGCCTCTTCAGTGATCCTAATAGCCGAATAATTTGAATTCTAATAATATACATGTATAATGTTAACGAAACTCATGGTTTTCCCCATTTGTAAAGAAAATGCACAGTATTTAAATGGAATTTTTTAAACATCTTTTAAGATAATGAAATACTAGTTTTAAAAGATATTTGTTCTGGTATATATAATTTCATATTTTATTCTATACAATAAATCGTGTACAATACTGTTTTCAACTGTCAAATGTTCTTACATCAAGAAGCTCTGTAATTTCGTGTTGATTAGGTGCTGTGATGAAACTCAGTGCTGCATCTATCTGTTTGAGGTTTAATCCCTATCAAGTAAGCAAGTAGAGAAATGAGATTTCAAATCCAAACTGTGATACGTGGGTTTTGTTTCTTCTTAACAAGAAGTGGGAGGATGGATTGGTGAACATGCTAAAAGTCCATGTTCCTTTGATTCCATCCCTATCTGGAACAAGTAGAATTTTATCTCTATCGAGAAGAGTTGATGGTTTGATGTACATACTGATGGTCCATGTTCATTGGTTTAATATCTTATCAGGAACAAATGGGATTTATTCCTAATCTAGAAAAGCTTGGACAATGGACTGGTATACATACCCAAGATCCATGTTCTTTCGAACATCTATTTCCTCTCCGACTTAACACTGGCTACTGCCGTATGGCTGGGATAATTGTTATATGTGATCAGTGTTCTGATGTAAAAAACAAATGTGTTACGAGTGCTAACCCTTTTACATTTTGTTTTTTTTTTTTTAGAATTGTCTAAAGCTCATTTCCACCTTCCACGTGACATGAAATCCCACCCCATGCTCTATATCAGTGTTAATGTTTGTATTTAACTTTCTCATTTCATTGGTCAATGAATGTCCTATTCAGATACAGGTAACACGTCGGTGATGACATTTAAGGTGTGTACGTCATGTCGTCGTATATTACAGTAGGCGGTATTACACACTCCCGTATATATTACGATACACTAATCGATGTGGAAAATTACAAAGGAAGACTTCATAACTATTAACAGAGGAGGGAATAGGTGACTGACTCCCAAGAATGTCCATCCACGGCATAGAGGAAATAATGATAATGACCTTCAGAATAATCCACTCTTGACAAGATAAACAAGATACATGTCTTACTTTCAAAAGTGACTCCTACAGGCAGAGACCCTTATGTGACTGAACTTAAGAGTGTATACCCGAAAGCAAAGAGGAGAGGACGAATCACATCAGCGTCGAAATATAATGTTTGAAGCCATACATAAATCGCAATGTAAAAAAGAAATATTGTTTCATAATCCCTTTTAAACTTTCATATCATGCAAAATACGAAAGTAACCGGTGTCACATGACTATGGCACTAACAACAATGTACCACAGTGGACATTCACGGACCCCTGAAATTCAGAGGTGAGATCAGGTGCCCGGGAGGAGTGAGCGTCCCCTGTTTGGCTAGCCACACCCGCCGCGAATGTCCTTACACACAGACGAAACAACAATAATTCAACACTGTATATATAAAAATGAATGTGAACAAACACTTTATAGAAAGTGTCAAAGCCACATAACATCAGGAAAAAGGTATAATAACACTTAAGTCAAACCCTCCGCGGGGAACTTTTTTACGAGCTCCACACTGCAAAGGGAATAAGTGTGACATTCATGCAAAATACGACAGTTACTGGTGTCACATGACTATGGCACTAACAACAATGTACTACAGTGGACATTCACGGACCCCTGAAATTCAGAGGTGAGACCAGGTGCCCGGGAGGAGTGAGCCTCCCCTGTTTGGGGACATGTAACACGACACATGAACGATAAGATACGTAGCACGATGCATGGGCAACGGTAGGATAGATAATACGATATGGTACGATACATTGGCAACGATACGATATGTAGCATGATACATGAATAACGATAGGATACATAGCACGACATCTGGGCAACCATACCATACGTGGCATTCTGTATGAATAAATTTAGAACATATATACCTTTTAATTTGAAAAAAGATGTATTTATATGTAAAAACTTTAGAATGGAGTTACTTTAAAACACAAACAAAATTGATAAATGTTCTTAAACTTGATTAATTGATTCTGTTTGAAACATTTATATACATGTACACTATAAAAGTGTTTAAAATCTTCATAAAGAAAAAAGCTTGTTTTTGTTGTCATATCGTTTTGAACTCCATCGTATATAGCGATATATCGCATTATTTCGATACACCACAAATATTTTCGTAGTATTTGATAATCAGCAGCGAATCACTAACTTTTACAGGAACTTTTTTTTCTGTTATACTTACATAAATTTCATTTGTTATAAGACAACAAATGTGATCTGTTTGTCGTTTTTATTTTATACTTCATAAATTGGTTAGGTTTCATAGACATGCCCACTTTTTGAAATGCTCTTCGAAATTACTATGACCTTAATTGCATTCGTGTAAATACTAAACATTAATTCATACATGTAAAGAAATGTTTGAGAATGCAAGGTTCTTTGCCAACATGTCTTTGCAGATTTATACAGTTTGCACCACATCAAACAAAATTACAGAATTATTAAGATTTGTTAGAATATCACTAAATAATAGATTAGCAAGCTACATCATTACAATTAGTAATATTTTGTAAATAATACAACACCTCTCCTCGTGCTAATTTTGCTTGACGAATGTGATGATAGATATCCAGATCACCATGGCAACATCACTTTATAAATACCATGATTTATTCCATATCATCACAGCCTATTGATCAGTAACGGTAAGTACACCACTGTTAATATTTTATTTAAAGGTATTGCAGTCATAAACTTTCACCGAAGAACTAATTGATATAATATTGTTGAACCGTAAAACATATAATTCTTATGGTGTTGTAACCAAAGGAGCGTTATTTCCTTTGATATGCTTAACCTAATTTGATACCTGTTAATGCTGATAAAACCATACAAGAATTTACAAATTGTATGTTCGTAAATTGACATTCATAAAACTACTTTAGATGAAATGTAACGGAACTAATATGAACCATGATTTAATCCATGTATAATTTTTTTTATACCTGTTCGTTCACTATTTTACAATCCACCGACTATTAGAAATCATATAATACATAACTTTTCAAAGTACTGGAACGTCGAGGTCAAAGTAAAAGAAAACGTTACATTTCTCTATGTTCTCTGATGATACAGTTTTTCTAAAGTACTTAACTTACAGGAGAAATTTATTGATTTTCCTTTGCGCCTGATCTCGGTGCTTGTGCATGCCCTATTTTTTCCATTTCGGTTTTCCACTTTCCATGAGAAGGAGTCCATGTGATTATGTTACTGTATTAACTGTTCTGTGATGTTTCAAATGGAGTTAAATGGATCATTGCATTTATGATTATGATCTGTAGGTATACATTGTTGCCACACTGAACAACCTCGCTAATCACTAATATCTTTCACACTTTTTTTTATTTTCATTAGCGCATCACTGTTGAAACAAAATGGCGACATACTCAAATAAAAGCAATCAATTTCTATTGACCAGTGACTTTGGAATAATGACAAGAACATCTCTTGTGAACAGAAATCAAAAGCTTCATGATTTTTTCAACCAAATGCCAAACAAGACTGATGTCCAAGCACAACAACTTAATGAAATGTGGAAGGTACACAGGCGAAGTAATAGCTGTCATACCATGTCTAAATCCACGTTTGGATCCGAGTCTTTACGTCCGCGAAGAATTCTCGATTCCGTCATGGAAGTTCCAATGTCTGATGATGACAGCTTAGCAGACGTTACATCAGCACATGGCGAATTTCGCCGTAACTTGAATAAAGAACGAATGATCAGAAACATGCACTATTATCTTGGCTTTGCTAAACCGCCTTGCGATGATCCATATCAAAAATGTATTGCATGTAGATGTTATATTCAACCTAATACTGACCTGCAGTTATGCCATTCCCATGGCCAGTGTTCTGCTAAAACATATCTGAATACGAGTAAGCAAAGGAACGTTTTACAAACGTTGGTAAATGACCGAAAGGAATTGTCCTCTGAACCCATCTTTAACAGGACAAGAACGCAAACAGAATGTTCAAAATCACATACTCAAACAAGATATGTCACCTACCAGACACTTAAAAACTATGAAATGCAACGTTCAACAGACTTATTTACTCGCAATAAAACATGTGAGCAGTCTTCTGTCATAACGGCAGAACAAGATAATCAAGTAAATAGTTCTTTTCACTCCGACCAGAAATTCCCCAACGCACACAGGCCTGTCTTGACACCGAAAGAGGTGAAAGAAATTCATTATCTCCAGCAAACTATAATTCCTCCGTACATTCGTCAAAATGAACCACAAAGTTCAAGACAACAGCTTTCACATATACCTGGTATATCTTCAAAACTACGAAATGGACACCAACTACAAAAGCGACTGGTTTTCAGAATGATTCAACCACAGAACAGAAACTTCAAATCTCATAATATTTCTCCATATAGCAGCTCTTCGTCTGACTCACCAGAAGCCCATACGGAACCAAGACAATTGGATAAATCTTTAAGCCAGGTGCGACCCTATCGTCTTCAGTATGTGAAGCTAAGCTCATCAAAGATCATTCACTCAAAGGGGACGACAAAAAGTAGAACTCAAAAAAAGTTTTAATAAGCGGACAACGTTTGCTAATAACTCTGCGGGAATGCAATAGAAAGAAAACTCCAAGCAGAAATATATCAAATATAGTGAAAAAAGTTGAATTACACGTCAGCTTTTCTAAGGTTTCAAATTTAAGTAGTGTTGTGTCAATTGTGACATTGTACATTTTTGATATGTCATAGCACACCATAGTATATGAACGTTGTAATATGATTTGCACAGGGATGCATTCATTTTTAAACTATATTTTTCATAATGGGTGCACATACATTTATGTACAGAATGTAAATAATCTCTGCTTTTGTAAATGCTTCATGATAAAACACTTATTCTGGGAACAGATTGGTAAGACATACATAGAGAATGTTCCACTACGCATTTGTTTTAAGGTAGGGCTTCAACAATATCTTAATATATACTGTAGGAGTGTCTACTACCCAATAGGAATTCAGTGTTTTTTATTATCGCCCACAGAAGTGACAGTTACCTTTGTGATATTGTGCTGTGTGGGGTACTATGATATTGAAACGTTGTATTGTATAAAACTATAAAAATATAAATCAATATATTGTAAAGATTGATATTCTCATAGATGCCGTTTTGTATATCAGAAAATAATAATGTTCTGCATACTGATTTACATGATGCTGATTCTTGCGGCAATCAATTTGTTGTAATTGTGTAGCTGCACGGGATTCTCCGGGGTTGTATGGAAGATTAGGAATAATAAAGGATTTATGAAAGATGTGTTTTATTGTTTAATATTGATAAAGAAAAACGATATATCGTCTACTAATGCTGGGGTCACCCTCTTGTAAGATGCCCGTTATAAAGAGGACGAAAAAAGTTCAAATTCCAATAGTTTAAACCTTCGGCCTAAGACGACAAATATACAAATGCATCTCCTATTGAAAAAAAAATAACACTGAAAGGAGGTATATAGGAATACAAGACCATAGTTGCAAAGCTTTGGTCAGCACTGAAGCAGAATATATTTATAAATAATCTCGTTATTAATGAAATATATAAAGAAATTTACTCATACCTCTTGCACAACTACATCGTCCAGATACGTGGTAACTCAGATCCCTAGGATTTCAAAAATGATTGGAACATTTAAAATCTTTCACTTATGTTACCAGCATTAAATCTTTGATTTTTTGACCCTGTACTCAAGTATTCCTTACAGGAAAAGCAAAACCTGACTTGCTTCCATCATACACTATTTCTATGTTTACCAAAATGGAATTGTAGAAATAAATACCTGATTTTCGACCACGATTCTTCTTGGATGAAGGAACACACTGATTAAAAAAAAGAATTCTAATGACTATGTCATTAAGATGATTTCTTGTAGACAATGCTTTACTGTTTTTTTTGCAAGAAGACGTTTCCAGGGAATTGTTGGCATACGCGGCAGAATTCAATCATTGTTCTCTTCTCCTCAGGAATGAACAGTAACCATATCAGTTCCATTTCACGCACCAAAACATTAACGACATTCTGTCCATCATGAATCAAAGCATTCAGACTTACTTCAGTCATCTATATCACGCTGAACTTGAGATCAAGGACACGACAAAAAGCAAAACATCTAGCTTATGCCTATACTCACTATTATCTATCGGTAGAATTGGTCATTTACTAACTTCCCTTTATGAGAAATGTGACGATGCCAATTGCCACAACAGAAATTGTCTCTGTTTGAGTAGCAATTTCCTGTCCTTGCCTGCCTTTGAAGTTTTAATGTCAAACCTTATGGCCTATGCCAGAACACGCGCCTCTAATAAATAAAATAAGCACAAGAAAGCAACAAACGACACTAAAGTAATAAAAAAAAAAATTATGGTCTAATTTTCGAGGCGATCTGCCCCTTCCTCAGGACAAAACAATATAGAAAACTACATGAATAGAAATATGAGAAAAGAAAGCTATATACAAATCACTAGTCTAATTATGGGGTGATATCGGGCGTCAGCTACATAATCAGACTAGTGCTTCGTATATAGCTTTCTTTTCTCGTATATATATATATATATATATATATATATATATATATATATATATATATATATATATATATATATATATATATATATATATATATATATATATATATATATATATATATATATATATATATATATATATATTATTTGTATGGTCATGTCCCAAAATATCAGTTAACATTCTTGAAAGAGGAATCTGAAATTGCGCTAGATCCCTTTATCGACCATAACACTTTGTCAAAGACAATTTCAAACGTTCCTCAATATATTCTTGTGAGAGTCGTTTCGTGACAAGAAGCCTTGCTCTCAGGACGAAATTTCCGTATTTAGAACATTCCCTGGCATAGCGTATAAGTTGTGAAATGAACACTCCATATCCGGGAGAGGAAGGTATGTTGCTACTCAAAAAAGGGAAGTTGGTAATAATGAAATTGAAATCGTCACGTTTGTGACAGAGAGAGGTTACTAATGAACCATTGTCACTAATTGATGGGTGTATAGCGAGGTATGAAGCAGAAGATGCGCTCTCTGTTATATGTTTTATCTCGAGTTCCTTTGGATATATGAAGTTGAGGTGATCCGTAAATACAGGGTTGTAAATCAACAAAACATCGTCGATGTATCTGTACGTAAAGTTGAGGCGAGATGATAATTGTTTATTGCCTTTGGAGAGCAGAGACTGTATGAATTCTGCTTCGTAAGAGTACCAAAATACATATGATAGAATAAAAATAAATAAATAGATAAATAATCCAAACAGATAATTATTCCCCACCACTAAGAAAATATGCAGTTGTAAAATTCATACTGTAATGTATGTAAATTTGTCAACCAATTTATGATTTTAATTTGTGTGTATGTATAATATGCAGGAATACAATTTAAAAGCATTATAACTTTCTTTAAAATGTGTACTCTCTCTCTCTCTCTCTCTCTCTCTCTCTCTCTCTCTCTCTCTATATATATATATATATATATATATATATATATATATATATATATATATATATATATCTGTATTTGGGTGGAATCTCTATCATGATTAAGACTTTACATTTGTTGTTGTCTCTACAATGATTAGGAGTTTTTAACTATTGTTATTACAATATGCTATCAATATCAAACACACAGAAATGTATCTTTCAGTTTGGTATCTTTGTGTGAGAATGGATGAGTGTTTGGAATGTGACTTACAGATATATTTATGTATGCATGTTTGTGTTATTGTTATTTATGTGTGTTTATGTGCTTATATGTATATATCATTAATGTTCTTATCAATAAATAGATAAATAAATAAATAAAAATCGTCATTTATGAGGTTCTTTAGTCTAAAGATATATAACAGTTTTTAATGAATTTTCCCTCTCCAAAACCTTAAAGAGGATTTTAAATCATGATCATAAACAGTGACTTCTCTTACCGATCTAACAAATCATTTTTATGACTTAATCACCTCAATGGAGAGGATTTAAGGAACATTTGCTACGGGTGTAGCATGATAAGTAGAGAAGCTCATTTTTGTCGGACACCTAGTTTCGTCCCATTCGGGATTCAAATTATTCTTGCTGAAACCATCACTACCGAATTTGTAGCGTTTTAACTGGTTTTTAATAGCAACGAATGTGAGTGGTAGTCTGAGAATTTTATATGAGCTCACACTACTTTGTGGTATTCATAACAACGCACCATGGATTAAATGAATTACACTTAATATCAGAGTTGAGAGCGGGTGCCCAGAACAGACCATCATCTGTTTGGCTTGGAATACAATGTTTTTCATCAGCAATGATGCATGGAATAATGATTTAAGATAAATATAATAACACAATCATGTTTTATTGTTCTTTATTATATGCAATGCATATGTAACATCCGGGACATTTGACACCATTTTGTATAATTGTTGTACGTATAGATTTCACACAGTTGTCCGGAAGAGGAAGGCAAGGTGGTGGCAGACATTTACATCTTGAACAAGTCGGGCATTTCTTGCCATTGATAATTTGGTATTGCATTTCTAATTCACATTCCTGGGGTGGAGGTGGACATGTGAAAGTTGGGCACTCATAATCACATTTGGGACACCAAGGACATTTCTGTCCATTAATAATGCGATAGACTGGTATAGGATTTTCACAGAACAGAGGTATGCAAAATGGTATTGGACACCGTGAAAAAGGTAGGGCTTCCAGGTATCCTGAAATGTGTAATATTATAGATAATTATTGAATGAATTTTGTTCACTGTTATTTATTTCCTTATTTTAGACATTACCGTGGTTGTGAATACTCAAAGTTAAGACAAATTCTTTTCCACGACACCTACTCTTACCTATTCAGGTCATCTAGTCTTACCCATGATTGTCTGAGGACCATCAATGTCCGTCTGCAGAACACAGTCTTACCAATGATTGTCAGGGAAGCATCAATGTCTTACACGAGGGCACCTAGTGTTACCTCTGATACCCATGTTACTGTCAATGTCCTTCTACGGAGCACCTAGTCTGATGTTTTAGGGACTGTCAATGTCTATCTCGAGGGCTAGTGTGACGTCTTATCGCAAGGGGAAAGTAAATTTCCGTCTCCGGTGCACATTGTCATATCTCTTAAATTCAGATGGTGATCAATGTCCTTCGTTAAATACTCTTACCCATGTTTTTAAGGGAGTACAAATGATCTTCATAAGCGCAGCTATTGTAACATGTTTTATGTTAATGTCCTTCTCCAGGGCACCTAGTCTGATTTTTTATGTCGATGTCCTTCTCCAGGACACCTTATCTGACCTTTTATTTCAATGTCCTTCTCCAGAGCATCTAGTCTGACCTTTTATTTTAATGTCCTTCTCAAGGGCATTGAGTCAGAACTCTGGTTTCAAGGCGACTATCATTTTTCCTCGACAAGGCACCTAATCTGACACTAGAATTGCGGATGACTGTCAATATTTTTGTTCCGGATACGTAGTTTAACCTTTAATGAGGCTGAGCTTCTCCATCGTAGCTTGTTGTGATTGTGGTATTTCAAACACGAATTCGTGATTGCGAGATCTAATGACTACTGATACGTCAAGCATATGCCATAACCATATAAATGAAATAAATTTTGAGTCACGTAAAACACAAAATGGAAACAAAACATTCTTGATAAATGTAATGCATAACATATGGTTAATTTTTAAAAGTTACATTCATTAGTACAATGTATGGTGTGAGCCCCCATATAACATTGCAGCGCTATTATCAATCTGATTAAATCCATATCTTTATTCCGCTTCTCTATTTGTCCCATTACGGATAAAGATCTGGCGAAACCCCGTCAGAGGTCATGTTCTGGTGAACTCTGATGACGTTTCAGTCACCAAAACCATTATTTCCCATAGCCAATCAATGACTCGGCTAGACACGTGATAGTGACGCAATATGTAACAAACACTGTTCAAAAACTACCTGCGGATGTTAATGTCATTCCTAGAAATTTGTAGCCGATCTACTGATTGGCCGAAAATCAGAGTTCCCCAGAACATGACCCCTTCCGGAGTTTTGCCAGATCTTTATCCGCAATAGGACAAATAAAGGAGCGGAATAAAGATATGGTTTTAATCAGATTGCGCCATTATTTGTACTTAAATGTTACACATCGTTGCATGTCATTGCCGATATACGGTCTCAAAGATAAAATTATTGAATAAATAAATAATTAAATAAATAAATAAATAAAATAAAATAAATAAATACATCCTGTTTACATGGTAGACAAAGCAAACATATCGTTATACAAGTGAATCTTGTAAATATGCAGTATTAACATGTACATCATGATAGTCTATCTAATAAACTAATTGAACTATATATAATGCAAATTTACAACAGAATAGATATTCTAATGTACATTATAACTTAAATAATTAGACTTTATTTCAATATATATTTACCTAAATTCAAAACCATTCCAAAAACTGTAGCCACAAATAACAGTTGCATTTTTGCTTTTTATAAGAGTTGATGCGAAATATCCAGTATAAATTTATAATAACACTTTGGACACATTCACTTTTTATAGCTTCACAGTAAACATATCCGGCTAAGGTGAAGTCTGATTGGTGTAGGAATATGGATACACATATTTTGTCTACGATATATCCGGTACGTTAACGAAACGTGATTTAATTTATCATGTACGTTACATAATGTGTTATGTATACATTAGGTCTTTCATCGAAGCTCTATATAAAATGCTTTGTGGTTTTATGTTTGACCGGTACGGTATGCATTCTAAAGTGTGACTCATATCAACGTAATGAAATTGTCAACGTAATGACTGTGTTTCATAAAAGAAATCCATTAAGGTTATGTATTAAATAAGAACAAATTCAAAACGCATTTATGAAAAAAGGTTCATTGCAATAAAGCCGTATAATAAATAAATGTATTAATTTGATGCGCCATATGTGCATTCAATCAACATATATAACAAGTATAAGATATTTTATCATTCACATATCCGTATCCACTATTTACTGTTATCCTTCTTTGTTGTTTTGGATTTATGAGCAGTTTTACATCATAGGGATTTATCACGTTAAGCAGGGTTGATTTTAATAAAACAATAATAATATCTATATATTTATATCTTCTTCGAGAAGAATCAGAATATCACATGAAGTTGATCTGGTTGCGCAAAGCGTTACTAAAGTTAATATACAGTGAACATGTAGTTAAACTTATGGTCAGTTTTTTTTTTCTAATTGATTTCTGTCTCATAAAGGTTGCTATGACTTAACACATGGTTCACTCTGCGGTTAGATAAAAAAAGTCAAAATGATCAGCATATTTGAATAGTTTACCATATGATGAAATGGTAAGCTCACTGCCGCAAATTGATTAACGGCCTGTAGACCCCGTCCTCTCTTCTTTCTTTCTTTTTGACATTCTGCAAAAATCTTCCTTGCCTCTCGATTTGAACGGTTACATTTTGATGTTTTGGAATTTGACTTGTTCTACTGTCCATCTTTAAAATTTGGGTAAGTTAATTTTCCTTGTTATTTCTATCCATATGGCCTATTTCTTAGAAAAATGAACGGCGTTAGTAAGTTTATACCTCAACGAATTTGTGTTTTGTTCAGCCTTTACCTTTAAAAGATTTTCTTCACTCAGAGTTCCAGGTATTTCATCTATCTATGTAATCCATTTTATAACCCAATTGTGTCTCTCACATTATTTGCGTTTTGAGTTGTAAATAATAACATTTCCCGTAAATATTTATGTCATTGTACAAAATCGTGTATTACTTCTTTTTACGTTATATACAAGTGGGTTTCGCAGTTTATGTAAAATGATCTATTTTCTTAAATTTGAATCTTACGTTCTGATCACGTATTGTTGAGTGTTATTTTAGAAAATATAATGACGTCAGAGTTTTAAGTAGGAAACAAATCAAAATATAAAAATGGATATATGCATGAATCAATATTAAGAAGATTACAAATAATGGATGCATCATAAGTAAACTTGTCGTACGCTGTATTAACTAGGAGGTCAAACTTTAACCAAGAGTTAACTCATAGTTTAAAATCTATACGATTGTTTAGCATTATTTAGCCGTGTAGGTAGCTAACTTCAAATTAAGAGTTTAACTTAAAGTTAACGGGTTACTACAAGGTAATCTAGCAATGCATTATGCAACCGGGTTCTAATGTCTGTATTCTAGGCTAGAAAAGCACTTAATTCAGTGTCATACAAAATTGTAAACGTGCCTTGCCTTATGATCTAAGTTTTGGCTCTATTTCTGTATATACCTATATCCAGTGACACATGTAAGATTTATTGCTAAAGGATTTGTCATCACGTAGATGATTAATATTTCTTACAAAATTATATCGGATATATAATATCAAAGTAAACATGTAATACTATGCATCAGTATTGTGTAATCCGGTAGAATATAATGAAATTTTAAACTTCATCTGATATATTCGATTTATCAGGATATACCTCATTCTCTGCTGTCGATGCAATTTAAAGTTGCAATAAACATACGAGAAGAATTGGAGAGAATAAAGCTAAAAAGAAGACTGTCGACATGTACGTCATGTTGTCTTTCGTGACTCTATCATATTGTACTTTCAGTGTTTTTTGTTTTACGTACTAATTTTACTAAATAATATCCCCTTAAGTGTCCTTATATGCAAGGTAAGTGAAGATGTTGCATTGCTGATATAGTTCACGCCTAAATGTGCAATTGTTTAACCTGCGACGATTTTACTTCCTATCCTATAATTTTCATACACATGTCTTTAGCGAAAACAAAAAACAAAACCAAAAAAAAAAAAAAAAAAAAAAAATTAAAAAACCAACCCCAAGTGGACGTCTACAAAAATACTATTACCGACTGTTTCGAATTAAATAGCATAATTTTAATTTCTAATTAACGAATAAAAGTATGTAATTTATTCTATCTTTATATTGGTATTCAATGTTATTTGAAATTATATTTTATATAATTTTTTATCATAATAATAATAATAATAATAATAAAAAAAATAAATAAAAGATCAAGATTCTAAACATATATCATATCAACACAAATGCAGTTGAAATTCATTATGTCGAAGTCGACGGGACCAGAAGAAATATTTCGACTTATCCGTACTTAGAGATAAACTTTTTATATAACCATTTTTTATCATTCTTATTGACAAATGAATATATATATGCATTGTTCTACCTGTTATTCTATAATTTATTCCGTGTAATGCATCTTTCTACCGACTAAATTGTATCTTCTACTGTATCTGTCAACTTGATGACAAACCGATAAATGAAAATTTTTTTAAAAAATTGTATTTTCAGCTCTTTATATTTCTAATTAACACTGACCTATAATTTGCACTAAATGCAGATTTTTTTTTACTAATGAAATTAGCATATTTTGAAATAAGAAGTCCCGATGGAATCCAATTACGTAATCATCGTCGGTCAAGATGAAATGACTTCACGGTCAAACAATAAGCCATTACCGTATACCCCGCTAGGATAATTATTTTTGTGCATTTCTTCTAACTTTACTGCTGTGTTAATCAATTTATTTTGTAGAAACATTGACACTGCGAGATAAAGAGTGTAAAATATATAGAAAATGGGATAGTTTGGGACCGTAAAATGCCTTTGACATAAGCGGCATTTCGACTTAACCGACTTCGACTTAACGGAAGTAAATTAATGTAGAAATTAGAGAAAAATTGGGCACCTGAACTTGACTGTGAGATAAACAGAATTTCGACTTAAGTGACTTTGAGATAACGAATGTCAACTCTTTTTCTAAAACAAGTTAAAACAATCTTATACTCTATACCAGGACCTGTTCTAAATACGAATATTTCGTCCTGAGGGACGAGGGATAATCTACTTGTCACAAAAGATAGCAAATACGGATATATTATTGAATGTATGAAATAGTCACTGAATAATTCTTTTGTCACTTCAATTGACCGTCTTAAGTCGGTATCGTAATCGCAGCAGAATCGAATATTTTTGCTATTGTCGTTTTCCGTGAATATTCTATTATTATCATGTTATGTATGCATGTCCTTGATTATGTTGGTTATACAGCTTTGTCAAATGTCTTCAGTTTTCTCTTTGATTGATGTAGGGATCTCATGCAGTTTGAGATCCCTCTTTTCAAAACTGTTAGTTGACACTTTCGATAAGATAATATTAACTAACAGTATCTTTATTTTGACAAACTTAAATTCGATAATATATCATTTATTAAGACAGGTGCCCGGAACAGAGTGAGCGCCTGCTGTGTGGATATAGAACCGGTCACATAAGTACAGTTTTTATTTGAAATCAGACTGAACTATTATACCAAAAGTTTTTAAAAGGAGTTCGATGTTACAGGCTTGCTGTTTTTGGTTTCAGAACTCAGAGAAACTCAGAAATAAGATTAACATTAAGGTATCTCCTGTTTACACTTAACTGCATAGAACCTGGTACATGATAAGCTAAAGGAAATGACACATTAATATTTTTACATTTTATTATATGAAGTGTATTTATAACATCTTAGACATTTCATAACATTATTTGTAATTGACATTTGATAGCATTTTGTGTAATTGACATTTCATAACATTTTGTTTAATTGTGTTACATACAAAATATGTACAGTTGTGTTTAAGAGGAAGGCAATGCGAAAATAGATATTACAATCGTCCGTACACATCGGAAATAACTCATCAATAATAGATTTTTATTGCTTCTCTATTCACATCCCTAATTGGAGGAGAATAGGCTAGGCACGTGTTGTCCTGTTTAGGACACCAAGAATGTCTTTGTTAATTTACGATCACATTTTGGACACCAAGGACATTTTTGTCCATTAATAATGCGATAGCCTGGTATAAAATTTTCACAGAACACATCTAGGCAAATTGGTACTGGACACAATGGATGAGGTGCGGCTTCCAGGTACCCTGAAATGCATGTTATAACACACAATAAATACATTGATTGATTGATTGATTTTTGTTTTAAGTCACACCACGAATATTTCACGTATATGGTGACGGCATCTGCCTGATGCGGGGCATACAAATTTTGACCTTTGCAACGGACCCACCAGCAGTGAGGGATCTTTAACGTGCGATGCATACCACGACACGGGGCCTCGGTTTTTACTATCCCATCCGAAAGACATCACACCGGCATGACCAGAGCGGGATTCGAACCCCGGCCTCCCGATCAGGAGTCCGACGTGATACCACTAGGCCACGCCGGCTTCACAATAAATACATAAAATATATTAACATCATAAGTCATAATGGCAAAAACAAAAATATGTGAGCAATTCGAAGTAAATATGCTATTCATGTAACGAATGTTGTCATTAGCCATTGCTTGGGGTCTTTTGTTTGATATTGCAGAGCCACAATATGGTTCACATAGTTTCATATCAATACATCACCTTTCATATATTGAATATTTCCAGAACCATGAAGAAACAAACAAACAACAACAACAACAACAGCAACAACAATAATAATACTACTACTACTACTACCAATAATAATAAGAAGAAGAAGAGGAAGAAGAAGAAGAAAAATAATAATAATAATTATGATGATGATGATAAATGACATCAATTGTCGAAAAACTCATATGATGAACTTAATTATGCGTAAATATTCTTACATCTATACACACTTACCTAAATTTAAAGCTATTCCTAAAACTGCAGTGACAAATAATATTCGCATTTTGCTTCGAACATTAAATGAACAACAACAATGGCAAGAGTCAGAACATAACTTCGTATTCATTTATTTATAGCTTTATTGAAATCATGTCCGGCTAAGATAAAATCTGATTGGTTCAAATAAGTAAAACGCATATTGTACCTAGAATATATCCGTGAATTTTGAGATACATGATTATATTACGGACATGACGTGACGTGTTATGTATACATAAGGTCATCTATAAATCTGTCTATTATATTAAAATATGGTTTAATGTTTGACGTGTTAGATACGTAGTCTAAGGTGTGACCACTGCATACATATAAAACATGATGCAATAAGGTAAGTAGTGGTCCTTAATGTAAGCTGTATTTTATATAAGTAACAGGTGACATCATCGTGATGTTAAACATGCAAGGATTCAGAAGTACGGAATAGACTGTTTTACAATGTAGCCATATAATTCACAATGAAGATGAAGCGCTATTAATGTTTCCCATGTATAGAGTGTTCACCTACACGATTATAAGTTTTTGAATATTTGCAATGACAATCATTACGATAAAACTTTAATCCGTACCGAACAAACGAGTACTTTCAGCGATTTTTTGATACATGTCATTGAGATTTCAATGTGGGAAAGCTAATGTTGCTGAGTGTATAATATAGTTTACAACGATAGCAGTAAACAAAGCCATATATCATGAACTAGACAATGGATGACCGCAATCGATTAGTAACCACTGCGTCAGTATAAACTCATCTATAAATGCATTATAAAATGAATAACAATTATTGACAAAGAAATCTTCTAAACATTTGAATGTGATTATAGAAGAAAAGTCGGAAATTTAAAAGCTCGAATATTCAGGTTTTGTGAATCTTAGTAACTTTCGCTAGCTCTAGGTTTCGTTATAATCATTTTCGTGACGTCACATATTTCAAAAAGACTTTAACTTCTTCTTCTTTCTTTTAAATTTTCTTAATTACTTGAATTCTATATTGCTTGGATGTAAAACTATTTGCGGGTTAGTGTAGATTCTCTAAAATCTAAAAATAGAAAAAAAAAATTTTTCTGTTTTTATTTTTAGAAATATTTTAATATGTTCTATTCAGTGATATATACATGTCAATATTTATATATGGACGATCTGCCCCTTCCTCAGGACAATACAATATAAAAAGTGCATAAATAGAAATATGAGAAAAGAAATCTATATACAAAGCACTAGTCTAATTATGCCGTGACATCGGGCGTCAGCTACATTTTGCGTGTTTGTAGTTCGCTGTCCAAATATAAAATGACCAGGCTTTTATCCGCGATCGTGGTCATAGGGGAATAGGGCGGCACCTAGAGTTGCGGTTTGCCTTGACCCATTCATGTTGTAATATGACTAAGTGAAATAAGCGAATTCTGAGAGTTGAAAGTAGAATGAGAAAGGATAAAATGAATGAGAAAACACAGAGAAAATAAATAAATAAATGGATTTTTAAAAAAGGGGAAGAAAAGGGGGGGTTGTAAGCACAGGACAGGTGTTTTATATCTTTTTGTTCATTTGGTAGACATCCATCAGTTTGTTAAGACCATTAGGTTCTACGATCTTGAGCGCAAATTGCCAAAAGTTTTCGTTGGCAACTCTTTCTTCTGTCGTCCAGATAATGTTATGGTCTATGACCACAACCATCATATCCTCCCAACAGTGGTCAACCTTGTTAAAATGCTTACCCACAGGTAAATGCATTTTTAGTGGTGATGGACGACCTGTGGTTATTTACTCGCATGTTGAGCGCATCCTCTGTTTCCCCGACATATTGTTTCTTACACACTCTGCATGTGATTAGGTACACCACATTTTTGGATTTGCGAAAGAGCTTTTCCAAAATTTTGTACTCGTGTCCTGTAATGGAGCTTCTGAAGGCAGAGATGGTTTGTGACTGAAGACAAAGTTTGCAGCGTTTGTTGTTGCAGGTTGTGAATGAACAAACAGGTAGTGGATTGTCAAGCCTGGATCTGACAATATGATCTTTAACGGAGGTAATGTTCTCCGTTGAACATAAAATTGTTAAGTTTGAGTGTGAGTTCAAGGAGATTTATCAAAAGCTCGGTGGTGGACTTTTTGTTTTGCCTCGAATCCCATACTTTTCTGCAAGCTTCTGTCCCTTCGTCGTGAGGGATAATGGTATACAGAGAGGTGACATCCATGGTTACAAGGAGAATGCCGGGTGGTAAATTACTACTTCGTGTTTTATTAATGTAATCCGTCGTGTCTTTGATATATGATGGTAACTCCACAACGTATGGACGCAGATGGTAGTCTAGGAATTGTGTTATTTTCTCAGTGGGATGACCAATAGCACTGACGATGGGACGGCCAGGGATGCCCTTTTTGTGGATTTTGGGAATCAAATAAAATTGACCTGGCCTGCAGTTTGCAGGACAGAGGTAATCTGAAGTGTCCTCATCAATCTCACCTGCATCACACATCTTTACTAAATCTGCTGCTTAGCAAATTCGGACGTGGGGTCAGTATCGAGTATAGTGTAGAAAAAAAAGACAAGAGAGCTGTTTGTTAGCTGCTTTACGTAGTCGGACCTGTTCATAACAACTACATGTAGTAGATCCTTTGTCAGCCTTTTTAATGACGATTGACTCGTTGTCTTTGAGGATATGGTGATTGTGGCCATAGACCATAACATTATGTGGACATCAGAAGAAAGAGTTGCCAAAGAAACTTTTGGAAATTTGCGCTTAAGACCGTAGAACCTAATGGTCCTGTCTCATTCTACTTTCAACTCTTAGCATTCTCTTATTTCACTTGGTCATATTACTACATGAATGGGTCAAGGCAAACCGCAACACTAGGTGTCGCCCTATTCCCCTATGACCACGATCGCGGATACAGGCCTGGTCATTTTATATTTGGACAGCGAATTGCAAACACGCAAAATGTAGCTGACACCCGATATCACCGCATAATTAGACTAGTGCTTTGTATATAGCTTTCTTTTCTCATATTTCTATTTATGTACATTTTCATATTGTTTTGTATTTTTCAGTATTTCGGGGTTCACAACAGTTTCTTTTTGAAACTTACGCGATTTTGTATCTGTCCTTGGACTTTGAGAATGATTAACGGTTTGGTACTTCTTCGATATTGATTTGTCGTGAGGAAGGGACAGCATCGCTTGCTATGACAAAAATAAAGATTTGTATTATACCAATCCCAAGGTGAGATCCGTATCACAGTACGTAGGAAAGTAGTACGTATTTATTTCTTCCTAGGTAAAGTAGTACATACTATCTTCCTATGTATAGTTGTAGGTAATCATCTTCCTAGATATAGCAGTTCTTTATTGTCTTTCTCGGCAAAATGATACGTGCTCATCTCCCTAAGTATAGTAGCACTATATTTCCTTCCTAGGCAAGGTGATACGTAATCACCTT
Organism: Pteria penguin; assembly: GCA_035048485.1. NCBI lineage: Eukaryota > Metazoa > Mollusca > Bivalvia > Pterioida > Pteriidae > Pteria > Pteria penguin. The sequence goes on from CM068584.1 coordinate 8,847,630, forward strand.
CCTAGGTATAGTAGCACTTTATTCTCTTACTAAGCAAAGTGATAATTATTCATCTTCCTAAGTATAGTAGCACTTTATTTCCTTCCTAGGCAAAGTGATACATAATCACCTTACTAGGTATAGTAGCACTTTATTGTCTTCCTACGCAAAGTGATACATTATCACTTTGTAGGTATAGAAATACTTAATTGTATTCCTAGGCAAAGTGATACATTATCACCTTCCTAGGTACAGTACCGCTTTATTGTCTTCCTAGGCAAAGTGATACGTAATCACCTTCCTAAGTATAGTAGCACTCTATTGTCTTCCTAGGCAAAGTGATACGTAATTACCTTCCTATGTAAATTAGCACTTTATTGTCTAACTAGTCAAAGTGATACGTAATAATCCTCCTTGGTATACTAGCACTTTCTTGTCATTCCAGGCAAAGTGATACGTAATAACCCTCCTAGGTATAGTAGCACTCTATTGCCTTCCTAGGTATAGTAGCACTTTATTGTCCTATGGAAAGTGATACGTAATCACTTTCCTTGGTATAATGTACTTTTTTGTCGTCCTAGGAAAAGTGATACATAATCACCTTCCTAGGTATAGTAGTACTTTATTGTCTTCCTCGGCAAAGTGATACGTAATCACCTTCCTAGGTATAGTAGCACGTCATTGTCTTCCTATGGAAAGTGATACATTATCACCTTCCTAGGTATAGTTTTATTGTCTTCCTAGGCAAAGTGATACGTAATCACCTTCCTAAGTATAGTAGCACTCTATTGTCTTCCTAGGCAAAGTGATACATTCTCACCTTCCTAGGTATAGTAGCACTCTATTGTCTTCCTAGGCAAAGTGATACATTATCACCTTCCTAGGTATAGTAGCACTTTATTCTCTTACTAAGCAAAGTGATAATTATTCACCTTCCTAGGTATAGTAGCACTATATTTCCTTCCTAGGGAAAATGATACATAATCACCTCCCTAGGTATAGCAGCACTTTAATGTTTTCCTAGGAAAAGGGATACACAATCACATTCCTAGTTATAGTAGTACTTTATTGTCTTCACTGGCAAGTAAATATAGAACATATATACCTTATAATTTAGTTCACCATATGCGCATTTCGACAACTTATGTCTCTTCAGTGATGCTTGTGGCCAAATGATTGGAATTCTCAAAATATATAAATATTTGAAGAGCAATGTTGAAACCAAAAGTGAACGAAATGTGAACCAAAGAATCTAATTAAGGAGAGAAATATGCATGAGGGATATACTCCTTAGTGTTAGAGTGATTTAATTAATTTGATGACTGACAATTTGAAGTATATAGTTCATGTCAGTACAAAAGCACTGAAAACTAGACTTATGATGCCCTCGGGGACTATCCGTCCACCAGCGGTGACACCGGCCTAGTGGTTATGATAAATATAGAACATATAAATATTTTTGATATATAAATATTTGAGGAGCAGTGTTGAAACCAAAACGACCGAAAAGTGAACCAAAGAATCAATTTTCCTAGGTATAGTAGTTCGTAATCATTGTCCTAGTTATAGTAGTATGTAATTATCTTCCTAAGAAATACGTAATACTCTTCCGAAGGAAAGTAGTACATTATCATCTTCCTAGGCAAAGTGGTACGTAATCATCCTCGTAGGTAAAGTGGTAGGTAATCGTATTCCTAAGTATAGATGTACATAATCATAATTGCTGTAAAATATTTTATCTACTGGTGGCAATGCGCTCGTGAAATACTCATGTGATAAGCTGACATATTACATTATTTCTTTAATTTGTAGCCTTGTTCAAATGTTGTTTTATCGTTATACTATTCTGAGTTTTGTAGTTTACGCTTTGATTAAAGAGGGTGAATCCTGATTGTATAACAGGAGACATATATCTTCCTGGTATTCTTTTCATGAATATTCACTTTGAGACGTTGTTGATAGTATTTATTTCACCTTTGTATTGGATAATAATTGGTCAGTTAACAGGAAACCAAAAACAAAAACACACGAAAAAAAAAAAATAATAATAAAAAAATAAATAAAGTTACATAAAGTCCACGAATATATATATATATTGATGACTTAAAAGGTTAGACTGGTTTCTGTATGGAGGACTAGCATCAGAAGAATACTTTGTTGATAATAGACTGCTGTACAGGTAATCTTTTCTTTTTTTCATTTTAAACATGCTATCAAAAAAACTTCCCCTAGATGGCTGATCATGCGGGACAAATGATTGGTCGAGCACTATTTTATGTTTTGTTTGGAAATCTTTATCATACCAACTTTCCCATGGACATCCTCTTTTTGTCACATTTTCAGATACACACTGATACCTGTTGATCCAATATTGAATAGTCAATCCTAGATTCAGGTAATTCATGGATAAATCATAGACCTGGTGTTTGAGACAGAGAAAAAAAAATTAAATAAATATACCCTGTATGCAGGACATAATTCGTATACGATCCAGTGACATAAATAATGAAGGGACAAATCAGACGAATGTTTTATTTTCTGACAGATACTTTGCCTAGTGACAGTGATTATATACTCATGTAAAAATAAACATAAATTACATAAATGCATATCAGTTTTGTGCACCATATATACAATTAGACAACTTTTGTCGTTTCAGTAACGCCCCATGCCGAAGCTATGGAAATCCAAAGTATAAAGTATATTTGGAGAGCAAACTACTACCGACCTAAACGTACTAATCAAAGAAGGACAGAGCTGCACAAGAGACTCAATAGTTGAAATAATTAAAAAAGACTTGTCACGGTAAATGTTATTAGATCAGTAAAGCAGATCGAAAACTGGCATACTGTTCAAATTATGATTTCGACAAGTTTTCAATTCACCAGCAATTAAGAGTAGCATTTGAAGTGTCTGTTTTCTTGTTTATTTATTTATCCTTATATAGGAACGAATTATTACACAGACGACACAGAGGAAATGCGCCTAGTAAAATAAAATAAGAAATAACAGATTAAGAATATTTCCCAAAATTATATGAAGTAATAACCGCTCATCCTCCGCATCCAGGGTGAATCCTGATTGTGAAACAGCAGACGTATATCTTCCTGGTATTGTTTTCATGAAAACTCACTTTGAGACTAAATACTATCAGGAATGCAATTCAGAAATGCAAAACATAAGGAATAGGTACTATCAGGAAGATAATTCAGAAATGTTAAATATCTTGAAAGAGAAAGGCATACAAAATGAGCAATAAATGAAAATAAAATACAAAAGAGAAAACAGAAGACACCTGACCAAGTCGTGTGAGAAAATTCACCATGGACATGCCATACAAATGACAAAATAAACAAAAGGAACATATATGAATCCTCCAAAAAAGAGAGTGAGACCCATTGAACGGGAAGAGTAAGTACCTTCTCGTTAGCGACACCTGCCACTTAAAATCAGTAGAAATTCTGGAATCAGGAATGAAAAGTTGGTGCCCAATTCGGTGTTATAAAGGTCGAGAACGGTCTCAATCAAAAATACCATATAACATTCTAGATAACGACATGCTATATTGTAAGAGCCTCGTGTCCATCTTAGAACTTCCTCGATGACGTTAATTATTTAACTACTTGTATAACTCTGGAAGAGCAGTTTATCTTAAAGTTGACGTACCTCAGAACAAAGAAATCGTAATTTGAACTCCACCTGGCATGACGTATTAACTGGAGATATGAATACGCCATAGAAGGTGTTGATTAGTTAATGCTATTGATAACGGGAAAGGTTGTGCTTCTAAAATTTAAGTAGTCACGTTCTTCATTTCGCGTGGCTGGGTGAATAAATTATAACTATTTTGTATAAAGTTAACTTCTTCGGCTTACATGTGAAAAAACCCATTTCCTAAGCTGAATCAAAAATGGAAAAGAAAGGAAAAAAGACATCTACGTCAACCGTATGAGGAAAGTCACCACAAAAAAAAAAATAAAATAAAATAAATAAATAAATGGACTAAATATGAACTCAAATATTATTATAATATCAAAGATTTTAAGTGATATCAATATGAGGAAACGTGTTCTGCCCGACTGAAAGAAATCTAAATCCCACGACAGTTAGAGGAGACGAGACGAGGTTCAGAACCTTATTAAGTATAAAAAGACTAAGACAAGGCACTTCTTACAGCCCTTGCCTCCGTGTTAGTCAGACTGCCACACTGAAGTAAAAATCTGCATAGGATGGAAAGGGGCTCCAAGACTTATGGTTTTGCGATAGTTTCAGGGTCTAACTGTTAAAAGAGTCTAAGTTAAGAGGTCTAAAGAGTTATTAGATCCAATGGGATTAAGTATTTAGGATTCCGCTGGATAAATATTTCAAATTGATGGAAGACAAGTATTTGGAAATTACATAAAAGCAATGAATAAAATTTGTAAAGTTGTCCAAAAATCTTAGCCAACCTTGTTACTAACACAGTTAATTGTTCACCTCTGAATTATATATGTTTCGTCTGTATGTAAGGGTATTCACGGCGGTTGTGACTAGCCAAACAGGAGACGTTCACTCCTCCGGGGCACCTGGTCTCCCCTCTGAATTTTAGGGGTCTGTGAATGTCCACTGAGGTACATTGTTGTTAGTGCCATAGTCATGTGACACCCGTTACTTTCGTTTTTTATTTATACATTAATCAATTGCCGCTCCTTCCGTTCCCTTACTTCACTGAAGTAACCACTTATTAAAGTATTATTTGAATAACGTCCTTGTTTGGATAGCTACAGTAAAGTTAGGAAATGATTCAGTTGATCTGCATTCCCTCAGGATGAGACGACATGACATTTTATTCTTCAATGTGTGGATATTATTTTCATCAGCAGGTTTGTTTATATACATTTTTGTTAGTGTTGATGGCTAGCATTAGTTACACACACACACACACACACACACACACACACATACACACACACACACAGATATATATATATATATATATATATATATATATATATATATATATCACAAATAGAAACAGTGAAACACCCGGGCTATATTTCACTTATATTTCGTTCCCCTACGGGGAATCGAACCCACGACCTATGCTACCGAATCACCTAGCTGTCATGCATCCGACCGTCTAACCGACTGAGTTACCCGAGCTCCACAAAAATAGAGCTTTGATAGCCAATCATTAGCTAATCGTATGCATGGCAACACGCAGGCGGATCCTTTTAAAGAATACAATCATTGAAACAGAAATAAACAGATAAAGCACAAATAGAAACAGTGAAACTAGGTCCATTGTACTCCCGGGCGTTTCACTGTTTCTATTTGTGCTTTATATGTTTATTTCTGTCTCAGTGATTGTATTCTTTAAAAGGATCCGCCTGCGTTTACGTCCGGTAAATCCCTTCGCTTTCCGCGGCCGTGTTGCCATGCATACGATTAACTAAAGATTGGCTATTAAAAATCGGATCAGTACCCCGGATTTTCACTTATTCCTCTGTCACGTCACGTTTCCCATTATATAGACACAGGATTCACTACAGCGAGTTTCGCAGTATTATATATATTAACTACGTAGTATGCCAGACTGCCTTATAATGAAACTTGCAAAATTTTTTATGTATTTATCATTAGTGGATAGCATACATCCCTAGTAGGAAGCAAAGTATTATTATCATGGGGGTTACGGGGCTATCATGAAAATGACCAGGAGACATGTTTAAAAGCGAACATATCTAAAGTGCTATCAGAATGCTGGGGTATTTTGCATTTTCTTAAAATCCGAATTGTATTATTATAAAATTCATAAAAATTACTGCTCGTTCTATTCCTCTGAGAGATATCTAAAACTATCCATTTGCCCGATTTTACGGAAAACCCGAGTAAGATAAAGGCTTCCTGTACCACTTGTTGTACAACGTTTAACATCATTATACTGTGACGTCACAAGGCAAATATTAATGTCATAAGTAAAACCCAAGGAAAAGTAGCATTTGTACAACCTCTGATGTCACATATTACGGAGATTAACGACTGAAAATCCATCTAGCTGTTTATGGATTATTGTATGTATCTTGTGATTGGAGTCATTCAGCAGTATACTTGTTTTCTCAGCGACTTGTGAATTTAGATACGCACATTGTATAGAAAAATTGTCAACATTCTTATAGCACTTTAATACATATACAGCTATGGATACCACTGATCATATCACTCTGTGTGATAATGTGTATAACCTAATGGCATTCATACACTTTCCGCATACACCTAATGTGAATAGATTTGATCGCGGATGTTGCTGCGGAACTATCTTTTCATATTTTGTATAAAATATACACAAGCCTTACAGACCAAGCATTTTAGTTGATTATGAATATATACATATACCTACATACTATTAATAAATATATACTTTGTCGCATAGATGCATGAAACATATATATCTTTAGGCTTTGGTATCCGTTGTTGAACACTGTTAACTAGTTGTATATTTTCTTCCTATTATCTTGTTATCTGAGAGGTATTTGTCACCTCACTTATTGACAAGTTCATAAAAGTAACCTAGAATGTTTATGACTAAGAAAAGTGCGTAATGAAATACATTTTAGATGGAAATGTATCGGGGGTTTTTTTTTGGGGGGGAGTGTTTGTTTGTCTGGTTTGTTTTTTGGTTTTTGTTTTGTTTTGTTTTTTTGTTGTTGAATTTTTTTTTTTTTTTTTGCTTTAACCATACCACTTGTTTGGCTTTTGTCAAATTAAATGACCGTCCTAAGTCGGTATCTCATAATTGCACTACAATCAAATATTTTTGTAATGTGTTATATGTGCTAGTATATTATTGATATTCATGTATTTTATAGCTCTATGGTGACTTTTGCCACATAACTGAGCCAGTAACTCCTCTTTTTTCTTTTAGATTTTTGTACAATAGTAAATTAAGTAAAGACTTCAGTATGATATAATATCTTTTACAACATCAACATATGCATTCTTTACGCAATGTTTACTATATTCAATCACACTAGTCGTGTAAAAGAGAAAACAGAAGACATCTGACCACGCTGTATGAAACAAGTCACCAGGGACCTGCACATGCAAAATGGTATTATAAAATTAATACAGAAAAAGACTTTGCAAAAATACTGTACTGCAGTTACAATATCAAATCAAAGCATCACACGTAACTTTCAAATGACCGTTTTTATGTCGGTATCTCCATTGCATTACAAATGAATTTTTGTGGTGCCTTTCTGTGTCTTGCTCTTGATATACATGAAGGTTGATGATCACACAAACTGAATTCAATATCTACAGTAATGGTGATAAAATTGTCATTCTTCAAGATAGATTACTATCTTATTTCTTGTTTCCTACAATTCCTCATAAGTGTGCATATATTTACTTTCGGAACGTGAATATTCGTTCTAGGAATTAAGCGACGGGTTCTGTATGTATCCAGGGTCCGCTCTCTCCTCTGGGGCACCTGACCTCATCTCGGTTTAACTGAGGTCCGCATTTGTCTTAGCATGACATTGTACACGATATTATCCAATTCTTCCATGGACATGGATATGGATAATCCTTCAGTATTTCTTTATGTCCTGATAATTTACTCAGTATGACAAGATATTGACATTTATTACTTTAATTGACCATCCTATGTCAGTACCGTAACTGAAGTAAAATCGATTATTCTTCTAAAGTCTTTTTTTGTCTTTATTTCACTATTATCATCTTTTTGTGCATCCTTTTGGTGATTTGTGTCACACAGTTTGGTCAGATATCTTCTGTTTTCTCTTCATATTGCAAAGTGTCATTTTTTTTCTATAGATATAGCTTTCACCCGAAACATAGTTTTTGTAAACGAATCAGTTACCTGGTATTTGGCGAAGGACATATGTCATGACAAAGTAGACGGATATCTACTGTCGGACTTTCCACCTACGTCCTGGTACACAGATGAATGCATTGGGAAACACTTAAAAGGAAATACAACACGCTGGTTAGGAATAGCAACAACATATACGCCATACATAGCACATAAAGGTAATTAAGAAATAACTTCTTCCAGTAAACTACTACTACTACTACTACTACTACTACTACTACTACTACTACTACTACTACTACTAATAATAATAATAATAATAATGATGATGATGATAATAATCTAAAAATATTGTTCACAGATAATGTAGTAATATCCTTTTTAGTAAAAGTAATGTTCAATGATATTTAGGGAAATGGATTGGTAGATTAACCATCTTTAATCTAAATGTAAACTAAACGCATACTTTGTAATGTAAAGATGATGGATAAATCCAAACCATAAGTCCGAAAATCATGAAACCAGAGGACATACAAAACTAGTGAAAATGAAAACCAAGAGGGAAATAACAATGTCTACTTGAAGAGCATATTTAAACCCCTATGATGGAGTGAGACCAGGTGCCCGGGGAGAGTAGGCATCTCCTGCTTTCTAGAAACACCCGTCACATATACCCAGTAGAAACAGTCAAATCGTGTAAGTTCCATATATATGGAGAAGTCGAAGTAGGTAACCTTCTAGTATAGAAGGTGTCAAATCTGTGTAAAATGCCGGAATCGGTCTCATTCCAGAATATCATTTAAAAGTCTGGATAACGAAATATCATATGGAGTAATAAGAGTCTCGTATCGACCGTAGAACTTCCTCAGTGACGTTACTAGTCTAGCACATATATAACCCCGGTTGAATAGCTTTTCTGAATGTCGCCTAGCCCTCAGAAATCAGTCATTGTAATTTGTACATGCTTTGGAATAACGTATTCACTGAGATATGAATACGCCGTATGCGGGCGATGATGGAATGTTGCTACTTATGAAAGGAAAGTTTGTGACAACGAAATTGAAATCGTCCCGTTTGTCATAGAGTGAGGTGTTCAATTGACCATTAATGTCGAAAGACAACATAATATCTAATTACGAAGTAGAATTACTACTTTCTGTGGTTTCTTTGATCTCCAGTTCCCTTGGATAGATGATGCTAAGGTAATCCGCGAATGAAGGAATTTTAATAGAAAGCAAGTCATCTATATATCTGTAAATGAAATTGAAGCCAGGAGCCAATTGTTTCTTTCCTTGCGAAAGCAAAGACTGAATGAATTCAGCTTCGTATGAGTAAAGGAATATGTCGGCCATATAAGCGGGACACAGTTAGTGACCATTGGAATGCCGACAATTTGTTGAAAAACTTTTCCTCCAAACACCACAAAAAGTTATTGATAAGAAAGTTCTACATCTGTTTCAGTGTATTTTTTTTTTTTGGAATCAGAATTTTCCCTAACAAAGTAAGTTTTATTATGGCCTACAACTATATATTTGAATTTGAGGCTTCCGTTTTTACTAGTAAATGCATTTTGAATAATTTCCGCTAATCTGTCTTTTAACTTCCGATGAGGAATCGTTGCGTAAATAGTCGAAAAGTCAAAAGACTTGACTGAGTGAATTTTAGTAAAACTTTTTGATTTTAGATGTTCTAACAAATCTTTTGAATTTTTAAGGATCCACATTTGATTAATTCCACTTCTGGAATATACTGTTTCGCAACACCTGTGAAGGCCAGATTTAATTTCTGATTATATTTTTGTGAGTAGCGTCAATACAGATTTTGTGGGACACCGAGGAACCAGCGATAAAGCGTTGTTTGTAAGGATTTTTGTGCATTTTCGGAATGCAGTATAAATATGGAAGTTTTAAATTTAATCTATTTGTGTCAATACCAAACGTATGGATGACATATTCATGATTCTCAAGTACTTCTGAAACCAAAAAGTTCGTGAGACCATAAGCAGGATTACCTGGAGCTGAATTTAATCCTAATTCTTTCACTAGGCTGTCAAAGTAATATTTCTTACAAGTAAATGTATAATTATTAGACGCTTTATCTGCTGGTGTAATGATATAATGTTCTTGAAGGAAGGTAAGTTCTCTGACAACATCGGGATCTTTAAAAATAGATTCGAATCTGGTGTTTACAGAGCCTTGTAATTTTTAAGATTTTTATCTCAGCAGTACTGCAATAGATTTTATCCATTCGAAAGGGTGTCGACCTGTACTTCCTCTCTTTTTGCCCATCGTGTAGCATATTCCTCGCAACAGTTGATAATGTAAAACATTAGATAAATGTAGGTTAGTCCTTAATGTAGTATTAAACTTTCAGGATGTTTCAGGATAACTGATAGCTCTCACGTATTCCCCATGAAAATTCCGTCAGTTGGCGCGTGCTTCCAGATCTGCTCTTCATTGAATATATCTACTTTTGGAATTACGGTAGGTCGAAGTATTTTGCAGAGCTGAGAGCTGTGAAAATATCTACAGACTATAAAAAAGAGTGGGATTTATAAATAACATATCAAAGGAAAAGAATTCCATGATAAACACAGAGGATTTTTTAATATATATGTAAACAGAAAATAGAATTCTAGCATAAATTCCATTGTCAGCGAAAAGTGAAATTTACCCTGTGGGTCGCTGAAACCTTTTTGGAAATAATAAAGAGATCAGAAATCGGTACTATTCAGATTAGGTTTTCATGGTAATAAAATGATGGGAATTATGAAAGGCGACTAATCAGGATATTACAATACCTGTTAGTTTAAAATTTAGTAAGAGGTCAAAAGAATGCTATGTTTATATATGTAACAAAACATAATGCAATTTAAACTAAAAATTTAACTTTATTTTGACCTACATAAATTGACTTGACACTCGGTCACATTCAGGTTGCTAGATATGTTCACTTGGAGACGTATAATAAATACAGCAGTTGCATATTTGCATAGGGGTTATATCACAGTAAAAAAGCAATCGTTCAAACAGAGGTTTCACTTCACAGATACTATGCACTTAAATCGATTCTTGGTGGTTATAGCATTAACAGTTTTCGCAAAGACAAACACATGAGCAGTATTCATATAATTGCATAACTTTCATCACTCTAAAGTGATTTGCAAACGTAACAGTGATACATAAAACATCATGTATGTATGTATGTATGTATGTATGTATGTATGTATGTATGTATGTATGTATGTATGTATGTATGTATGTATGTATGTATCTATGCATGTGTGTATGCATGTATGTATATATGTATCTATGCATGTTTGTATGTATGTATGTTTGTATGTATGTATGTATGTATGTATGTATGTATGCATACATGCATGTATGTATGTGTGTATATATGTAGGTATATATGCATTATTTATGTATATATATATATATATATATATATATATATATGTATGTATGTATGTATGTATGTATGTATGTATGTATGTATGTATGTATGCGTATGTATGTATGTATGTATCAATGTATGTATGTATGTATGTTTGTATGTATGCATGTGTATGCATGTGTATGTATGTATGTATGTATGTATGTATGTATGTATGTATGTAGGTATATATGCATGTATTTATGTATGTATGTATGTATGTATGTATGTATGTATGTATGTATGTATGTATGTATGTATCCATGCATGTGTGTATGTATGTATGTATGTATGTATGTATGTATGTATGTATGTATTTATGTATGTATGTATGTACCTAGGTATGTATGTATGTATATTGATGGATGGATGGATGGACTAGATATTGAACTTTATTTTGACCTACATAAATTGACTTGACACTCGGTCACATTCAGGTTGCTAGATATGTTCATTTGGAGACGTGTAATGCAAGCATGCATGCATGTATATATGTATGTATGTATGTATATATGCCTACATGCATGCATGCATGCACGCACGCACGCACGCGTGTTTGTGTGTGTGTATGTATGTATGTATGTATATGTGTGTGTATGTATGTATGTATGTACATATGTATCTATGTATGTATGTATGTATGTATGCATGTATGTATGTACGTACGTGTGTTTGTATGCATGTGTGTATGTATGTATGTATGTATGTATGTATGTATGTATGTATGTATGTATGTATGTATGTATGTACGTAAGTATGTATGTATGTATGTATGTATGTATGTATGTATGTATGTATGCATGCATGCATGTATGCATGCATGTATGTATGTATGTATGTATGTATGCATGTATGTATGTATGTATGTATGTATGTATGTATGTATGTATGCATGCATGCATGCATGTATATATGTATGTATGTATGTATGTATGTATGTATGTATGTATGTATGTATGCATGTGTATGTATGCACGTATGTACGTATATATGTATGTATGTATGTATGTATGTATGTATGTATGTATGTATGTATGTGTATATGTATGTATGTATGTATGTATCTATGTATGTATGTATGTATGCGTGGACGTATGTATGTATGTATGTATGTATGTATGTATGTATGTATGTATGTATGTATGTATGTATGTATGTATGCGTGGATGTATCTATCTATGGGTTCATGGATGTTCATATGCGTTACTTAGTGACATTGCATTATCTAATTTAATTTTCTTTTCCTAATTAACTATGCTTTCTTCAGAATAAGGCATCATGTCTTTGTATTGGAAACTTAAGTACAGTTAAAGAAGTGAACTACACTTATTGCCAGGATATTTGCAATACACAGTTCATAAATGGTGAATACTGCGGAGGACAAGAGCATTCCAATCTTTACCAATTCTTGGGTATACCTTTATATTATGCATGTAAAAAATTAAAGATTTTAACGGTAAAAAATTTTATTAATGTGTAAAATGTGTATTAGTTCTACTACATACAACATAGATAAAGCACAAATAGAATCATTGAAACATCTAGTACTATGGACCTTGGATCTCCGGAGAAGTATCTGTAGAAATAAAGACAAATTAGACAAACATATAAAGCTTAAGGACCCTGAAACTACCAAGGCACCCGATATTTCACGCACATTCGTTCCCACAGCGTGGAGACTAGAAATCACGACCTATATATGGTACCCATTCACCTACGTGTTATGCATTTGACCGTTTAACCAACTGCGCTATCCGAGCATGACAGCTTGATGATTTGGTACCATAGGAAATGGGTTCGATTCACCTTCGCAGGAACGAATAAGCGTAAAATATAGAGAGCTTTGTTAGCTGTAGTGACTCACTACATATATATATATATATATATATATAATATATATATATATATATATATATATATATATATATATATATATATATATATATATATATGTATATGTCGGGGGAGGATAGGGACATGACTGTGTGGACCCGTGGTTGTGGGTGTGTATATACTGATATTTAATGAGTGTTTATTTCCTCAATACATTGTACCACATTTTGTTCTTTTAGAGAGATCCGCAGACAAATTATTTGACGAAAACAAAATATGCGAATTTATATCATGTAAAAACGGCAGTCTTCAAACACATTTGCATGACAATTGTCAAGACCGTAAAGGAAGGATCTGCAGTAAGTCAATGTTGTACTCTATAAAAGCACAGGGAAGCGATAACGATACTAAAACAATTAAAAAATTGCCAAATTTTCGAAGCAATCTGCTTCTTCTTCAGGACACACACATACAAACACTTACATAAATATAAAAACACGAAAAGAAAGAAAGAAAATATATACAAAGCACTAGTCTAATAAAAACTGGTTTCTTGAATTGGCTACATATTGAGCGTGTTTCTCTATGCGCTTTTATATTGACCCCTTTTTCTCGAGCGATTTGCATTAACCTTCATTGAGGTTGATCCGATGCTTATGAATAGTGAATGTTGTTACAATTTCCTTTTTTGTTTATTTGTATGTATATATATATATATATATATATATATATATATATATATATATATATATATATATATATATATATATATATATATATATATATATATATATATATATATATATGTATGTATGTATATGTATATATACGTATAAGTTCTATAAAATATAAAAAATATATAGTGATTTATCAAAGAAAGTATTGTAAATCTCAAGGATCGGTTCATTATTTCGACACCATGAAACAATTCATTAATATCGGTTTATGTGCAGGCGATAGAGCATATCCATCACCAAATACAGAAGATGGCCCAAATGAACACACGTTTAAAGAATCTCGAGAACGATGCAATGAGTATATGCAGCCGAGCATAGAAACCAGAGATTGTGCGAATCTTCAAGCTGTTGAATATTGGGTCGACACAAAACAGTATGAATACCAGATTTCTGATAGTGTAGACCTAAAAGATATGGGTATGATATATTATTTCTGCCATATTCTCTTCGTACATTGTCAAACACTACAAGTGACCTTTTTGGAAGAAGACATTGCGTTTCATTACATGTACTTAACCATGGGTACCAATGAATCACATCTGACATGAAATATTGATTCTGCTTTATATGTATACTACCAAAACAATTATTTTTTTATTTTCTGTGTTTTAGCATTCTTTCGCTGCTTAGCCTTTTCTAATGGTAACGATACAGATGTTCAGATATGCGATCAACAACACCAAGCCTTGTGTCTCACAGGTAAAAGGCAATGAGTATAATTTTGTCTTTAAAATGTGACATCTGCTTCTCTCGAGCACGTGCTTTCACATTTAATATCTGAAAGAATACAGCTGAACAGTATTGCGAATGCAAATGTGACACTGTCCTAAGTATTGGCCGTCTAACATCTGTACCAAACAATAAAATGAATAATCAAATTCGTCAAAATATCACATGTACAATATGCGTTTGCCATGCATGTCCGTGGCTGTGCTTATAAAAATGGTTTTATAGCTTTAATTTCCCGTTCAGTTTTCATTATTTTATTATTTTTGCAAGCAATTATCACGACAAGTTCAAACCATTGCAAAATACCATTGTTGTATCGTCTTGTACGCGTATCAAGTTGTTGGCATTTGTCTACGCAAATCTGTGTTAAATGGCTTAATACTTCTCATACAACGTCTCTAGATTAACAGGGAAAACCGTCAATATTGGCAGTCAATCGTAACAGCTCGTCCATTTCCGTACGCAAATAAGATCAGCATGCCTGGCATGTATGCACGAAAATAGGCAATTATGCTCATTGCCTGCTTTTGTCTATATTTGTTTTTCTCTGAATGGGGAAAGTAGTATGATTTTTTTCA
Organism: Pteria penguin; assembly: GCA_035048485.1. Lineage (NCBI taxonomy): Eukaryota > Metazoa > Mollusca > Bivalvia > Pterioida > Pteriidae > Pteria > Pteria penguin. The sequence goes on from CM068584.1 coordinate 8,862,737, forward strand.
TGATGGAGACAACGCACGTGCACTAGTTAAATGTCACTTTGAATTTCCTCTGTTTCGTTTCCAATGTTTTAACATTTTAAAAAATATTGAAATTCTCTATTATTACCGAATTGCCGTCACGACTGTATAATATTCATAAAAACGGGCATTACTTTTCATACTGAACTTCTCATATCCTAAATAACAAAAACAATCCTATAAACTTTTATTCGTCTCATTTGGCATTGTGCTTCTACGGGGAAAGCCGAAGAATTTAAGCGATTCGGTATGTATCGCTGCGCCGTGGGGCTTCCGAGTCTATTTTTGTGAAATATGGCGATGGTGTTCCGATTGTATTGGCAGTATTTAAAAGGAAATCTGGATATTTCCTCGCTAATTCATGGCAAAACACTTTCAAAATAAATAAATAAATGAATAATGATAACAAAATACAGCAAAACTTCTGCTTCCATGACAGAAGTATTTGCTGACTCACCAACTGCAACAAAACTTAGAGAAGATATATTTTTCTATGTGTGTTTTAGGAAATTATTTCTAGTCACAAACATTGTCGTGTAGATACGACTGAACACTCTATGTGCATATATTGTTCTTGATATACATTACATTAGTTGAATATCCTTAAAAACAAATCTACTCCAGAATGGATAATGAAAAACTTAGTACCTGAATTTTATCATGTATTTCTTATTCAAATTTTAATTCTTTTAATTTAAAGTCTTTATGGTTTTGGACCAAAAGTGCGAAGTACTTTAATAAAGTATTTTTTTATAAAGAATGTGTCGTTTCAGACAGCAATTCTACTGATAAGTATCCAACGTGCCCTTTCATAGAATTCGAAACTGCCGAAGATGCTAGTTCTACTTTACGGTCTCTGGACAAATCAAAAACTAACCTAAAAAAAGACGACACCGCAGGAAACAGTGAGTAAACGAAGATTTTGCCATTTTTTCGATGACAACATTACTTTCTTTACGGGCAGTCATTTTTTTTCCTTAAACACAGACATCGAATTATATGTAATATATAAAATCATGCACGTGAGTGTGACACTTATCATAATGTAAAGTGGTAGATTGATAATGTTAATGTCAAATTTTTAGACAGCGTGTCGTATGGGGTATCAGCAGCGGGAGCTGTAGCAGTTTTGGCAGTTGGCATTGTGGTCTTCGTAGTACAGTACAGGTGACATTTTAATCGTTTGTTTCACATTTGGAAGAGCATGAAATTAACAGGCAATACAAGTATGCTAACATGATAATAAGAGTAGTATTAATGTATAAACATTATCCTTGTCGTCAGACATAGTTTTATCTACTCATTCATATATTTACCTGCTTATACATCTGTTATTTCTGATTGATTTTGCAGACGAAGACATCAACACAAGGACACCTCCAAAATAGATCCATCGATCATAATGAATCAAGTTAATGCGGGAAACCACTCGTCTAAAAGGAATAATGTTCCAGATTCATATCAAAATGAAACTATCGACCCTCCACAAGAGCAATTCTATGCCGAAGAAAAGGATGGAGGTTATGATGAACTTAATGGAAAGCGGCAAAGAATGAACTCTACACCAGAAGGTGGAAATGCATACAGTTCAGTGCAAAGACAGAGTGACGTTTGTAATGTATATAACTCTGGGAATTCTGGAGACGAAGGGTTTTACTCTAAAACTAGGCAGGATGTTGTTGCTATCGCGTCTGTTAATGAGTATGGGATATGTGGCGTAGCTACGGGAAAGGACGACAGTGAGTATGATGGAATTTACCCAAGATCCGAGAGGAATGATATGGATATGATATTATCTGGTGATTATGACGTTTGTAGCATGTCAAAGGGAAACGCTGATATTGACGGCTATGGTGAAACAAATGGGAATCGGATTTGTCAGAAGGATGAGTCAGAATATGACCATATGTAGACCTTTACTATCTACTTCTTTTCATATCATCACTGCTGAATTCTCACTTAAATTTCCTTGAAATTAAAACCTGATTAAACCTCATTAAATTTTCAGCTTGAAGTTAGGAATTCATCATGTCTTCTAAGAGTCTCGTTACTGATACTCCTATAGCGAGTGATAAAACCCTTTTTAGTTCTAATACCTTTCAGACAATTCTAGATCGATCATGTGCGTGTATATTGCACTGTTCTCTGTGTCAACAAGTTTATTCTAATTGGTTGACATTAAGTTTATTCTGAATAATTAATTGACATTAATATTATGCGGGAAATATCGAACCTTTGCCTTTAACACGGGTCTTGCACTCTTATGTAAATGTATTGTCCAGTATAAATAATTGATTAATTCGATGGTTACTAAACCTAACCGTAAAAAGGTGATTTGTAAGTGACTTGTCACTGTAGCACTCACAAACACATTTCCCATTGGATATTTATGTATCCCTGAAAACTTGGATCGACACCACGTACCCAGGTGGTGTTAAGACATAAATACTTTAAAGCTATAAATTCTCAAAAATGTACTTAATAGTAGCTTACGGGATTCAGGTGTCCGTGAATATCCACTGTGGTACATTGCTGTTAGTGTCATAGACTTGTGACACAAGGAACTTTAGTATTTTATATTGTCCGTATACATAAAAGGTATATATATAGCGTTGCACAATAGGAAAAGCTGTGTAAAATAAAGTAGAATAATCAAAGAGATATGATCTATAATACAGCTATGTTTCAATAATCAAATAGGGAGAAAATGAAATGTAAGTACATGTATATATTGTATTGTTTTTCAATACTTACTAAGACTTGTTATTTGGTAGTTTGTCTCTTTTTATTTGTTCCCACCTGCATTTTTGTATGAATATTTTTGTTTTGATTTATTTAAAGTGAAGTTTTCTATCTTAAGGTTTGCCTATTGATGTTGTAGAGATACGAATATAGTCCCAAATTAAAGAAGTACCCTTTCAGGTTTATTAAATTGAATGTATCTCTTCTGTATGTATTCTCTATCTATGCATGTATCTATTATATTGAAATATATGAAATGGAGTATTATAGACGTACATGACCAGTTTTGTAAATGTTTGCAACTTTGCTATTGAAAAGCAACATATTCATCACAGTAAGGGACATTTAGGGGCTAAAACATAGATTTTAGCACTTAAAGAGGCTGTTTGGTTCGAGTTAAAATACACTCCCATCCCGCCCCTCTTCAAATCAATCCTTGAAATGACTCGACGAAAATGTAATGAACAATAGATCGATGAGAATGCAACACAATATTCTATAGGTCATCTTTCAATGTAATCTATTGCACACTCGGCAAGACCTAAAATTACACCGTTTTATATTGGAACAGGAGAATTGACACATCCGAGGGAAGGCATCGATCACAAAGATATTGTATGATATGTGATTTGTAGTGCAAATTGTTATAAATATGTATATATGTATGTATATTTCACCTTTATAATCACAATTCATATGAAAGTAAATTAATTTAAACATTATGAAAAGAGAAGGATAATCCAAATGGATCCGTTGTTCTATGAGTCAGATTTTGTCACTGATCTGATTAAGAGACGGTATCTTTAAACTATATACAACGACAAAACTGTAAATAAAAGTCGAAATTTTTGTGCACAAAACTCGGCTCACCAACACCACTTTATTCAAGATCATAAGGTCATAATTTGCATACAATTAATATTGCATCAGCCGGTTTCACTTGTCAGCAGGGGATGCTTACTCCTCCATGTCTCATCTCTATTTTTCAGGGGTCCGTGATTGCTTGTGTTGTTTATGTTTGTATCGTCTTGTTGTTAAGACTTCGAGTTGTGGACGTCGGATAGATATCTCAGATCATTACACATAACATTGAATTTAACACTAGAATATTAAAATAGATATAGAAAATATACACATTTGAATTTTGTGCACCTTGTTTAGGTATTCATAGAATGCCACTGAAAAGTAACGAATAAGCATGTAATTCTATAAACTCTTGAAGATAAAACTTTAATGAATCTCAAGGAAAACTTTGTTCTTGTGTTGATGTATTGAAATCGTGAAGTTCGGAAACATGCCGATATTCAAGAAGGGGTGTGTTTAAGAGAGATATGTAGGAGATATAAAGTAAGGTAAGGTAAGGAAGGTGTTACTCTCGTGCATGTCCGTTCCCTTGGTTTGGTAACTTCGCCTGACATTTAAAATGATACACAATACATTCAAATAAAAGCTGATCATATATGCCATTAGTTGGTTATCTATTGCAAGTACATGTATAAAAGTTTTGACATTATACTCATGTGTTATAGCATTATCTTCTCACTGTATATGGCGGTCAGTATAACGAGAAGTGACCATGCCCGTAGCTCAAAGCATGTGGTGATATCCGGTATCACGGTCAGAGAAGTGACCATGCCCGTAGCTCAAAGCATGTGGTGATATCCGGTATCACGGTCAGAGAAGTGACCATGCCCATAGCTCAAGGCATGGTGATACCCGGTATCACGGTCAGAGAAGTGACCATGCCCGTAGCTCAAGGCATGGTGATACCCGGTATCACGGTCAGAGAAGTGACTATACCCGTAGGTCAAATCATTGTAATCATTGTAATATGTTGCACAAAGGTCAGAGAAGTGACAATGCTAGTAGGTCACATCATTGTAATATGTGACCTGTAGGACTGAAAGATACATGTATGTTTTGTTGGGTTATCGCATAAGAATTAAGTATTGATGTGTTAAAACCATGTTTACAATTTACATCTGATTGTGGCCTTGACCTTTGACATCGAAAGTTACCTGATGTCTGAATTGATGTCTTCCTCTCATCATCTTTTGTCTTATTTTGAATAGTATTTCTGATAATCTTTTATAAAAACTCAAGTTATGTGTCCCATAGAAAGCGCTGGCAGGATATAATAGACCATATTCCGATTTTGATCATTGCTGTCTTTTTGTCCGAGCTAATACCTTTTGGCGTTGTTTTTCATAGTGACGTTATAATGAATCTATGTCATGCGTTATGACGTCACTATGAAAAACAACGCCAAAATGTATCAGCTCGGACAAAAAGACAGCAATTATCAAAATCGGAATATGGTCTATTCTATTAGTATGAACAAAAATTTCTAAGTTCAAGAACTCTGTAAATACAAATAGGATAATCTTAAAAATCGAAAGTCTTCTGCCACTCATCATCCAAATACTATGTAAAAATATAAGAATTGTTCAAAGGACACTCAGGTTATCGCGTGCAGAATAAAATGATGGACGGACCGACAAACGGACTGAGAGACTTACAGACAAAATAATTACTATGGGACATCTGCCATATAGTTGGGTCCTAAAATAATGTTGCCGAGGGTGGTTTCTGCAGACAGTATATCTCATTTATTAACGGGCTTCATTCAGAAAAGAGTTATATTAACGGTCTATATTACATGGCTAAATTTCTATTCTTTTAAACTAATAAAATGCGTGTAGTTAAGCAACATTTAAGTCACTTGACGTTCATATATATATAATCAGCTAAGAACAGATATAACTGAAAATAAAAAAAAGTAAAATAAATAAAATAAATTAAAAAAAAAAAATAAAAAAAAAAAAAAAAAAAAAAAAAAAATAAAAAATAAAAAAATCAAATAAAAGCGTGTAATTATGATTGAATTAATTTGTGAATCGTCTTAATTACATGTTATTGTACAAAACATTATAAAGAATGAAAGAAAGAGAGAAGGAAAGAATGAGAAAAGGAATAATGTATGAATAATTAAAAATGGCCAATATGTTCATTGTACGTTATGCTATCTATGTAAGATAACTTGTGAACGTTTTGAAAAGGTGTACTGGATTCAGTAGATGTCATAATCCATACTTAATCACAAGATGTATACATGTACATGTACTTCCTTAAACTCAAAATCAAGTTAACGTGATTCATTGAGTACAAACGAAATAGATCTTCCTGCCTTCGTTACTGATGATACTTTCCCACACACGCCTGGATATCAGCACGTTGGATTGGAAGTTAAAACTTCCGGCTTTCAGGATTCGAAACTGTTTCATGTCCTACTTTGTCTATTTTATATTTTATGAAAAGTGTAAACAGAATAAGTGTTGTTGTAACATGCGCGGATTAACAAGGGGATCCCAAAAGCGAGGCTCTGAACCTCTCTCTGCACCTCTTCGAAATTAGTCAAATATTTCTTTAATTGGTAGGTCTGTGTTATTTAATGGACAAATCTACACTCAGTGGTTAGACTTGCCAATATGTGGCTGGTGCGGAACCCCACCTCCCAGGGTAATAGCAATCACATGTATGATCTGCACGTGGAAAATGATCTGCACGTGGAAAATAATTATTTGAAACTGAAAATCGCCATTAAAATAACAATCAGCATCTACTCCGGCGTGGAAAATGATTATTTTAAATACGAAAATCGTCAGATACATGTAAATGTTTTGTGAGACGTCACGTCGGAGCCTGTGTTTATAATATACTGGGTACCTTAAGGTTCATTTGTTGACTGTTGATTGATTATTTACGTCACTTCTTAATTAATTCCCTTATTGTGACTGATGCATTGCATACTTATGTATACTTTTTTAAACTGACCCTTCCGAAGCAGTGGGGGATTGATTACGTAACCTTCCGAAGCAGGGGGCGATTGATTACGTAGCCTTCCGAAGCAGGGGGGGGGGGGTGATTGATTACGTGACCTTCCGAAGCAATGGGGGATTGATTACGTAGCCTTCCGAAGCAGTGGGGGATTGATTACGTGCCAATAACAATAACACAGAAATCTGATTTTTATTGCCTCATCCGAAAGGCAAGACACTGGTGTGCCCATTGCCGGTGTCCTTACACATCGTAGAGACATCTCTTCATATACATATCGTATGTACTCGTTAGACTACGCCGGGAATTTCAAACTGTCATGCGTAGTTTTGTGTCCTACTTATGTCGCTTGGGTGTTGCCCAGGGCTTTAACACGTGTTGTAAACGTGTCTTCGTGGTCTTCAGATTGTCGCCTCAACGCACGCGTACATTTCTCGTAGTACCCTCATCACTTTTCACTCGTCACTCATCATTTCTTTCTCATCATTCGTCACTCATCACTCATCATTTCTCTCTCATCACTCGTCACTCATTACTCGTCACTTCTCACTAATTACTCGTTACTTCTCGCTTATCACTCGTCACTCATTACTCTTCACTTCTCACTCATCATTCGTCACGTATTACTCGTCTTTCGTCATTCATCACTTGTCACTCATCATTCACCACTCGTCAATCATCACTAGTCACTCAGCACTCGTCACTACTCACTTATCACCCGTTACTCATTAGTCATCACACGTCACTACCCACTCATCACTCAACACTCATCAGTCGTTACTCATCACTCGTCACTCATCACTCGTAACTCATTAATCATCACTCATCATTCATCAAACGTCACTCATCATGCGTCATTCGTCCCTCACCACTCGTCTCTCTTCACTCATCACTAATCACTCGTCACTCATCATTTATCACTCATCACTGAATTCTGAATTGTGTGTGTTAGGATGCTGTCGAACACAAATTGCAGAGATGTTTTTGACACTCGCTGAGTAAAATCGTACTGTTGGGGGAATGAATCAATGTAAGCGAATAATGTGGAAGAGAATTTCAGGTCATATGTATGCGAAAGAGAACTCGTAAAAAAAAAAATCGAATGAATTTCCTTTATCACATGTAATCTTTCTTGGTTTGTATTTTTCGTTTTCTTTCTTTTTTTCATATTGTTTTGTGTTTTAATTTTCGTTTTGGGTGTGATGTAGTGGATTCTTATCCTCCTATGGGTGCATTCTTACGTCCCTAATAAATCAAACAGAATGTCCTTATCTACCTTTATCTATTAATTTCGTTTTTCAAAAAGAAAAAAAAAACACACACACAGGACGGTTGAGTTGGGGTTTGTGTGTGGTTTCTTTTCTAATTTTTCGTTTTGGTTATGGTGTAGTGGATTTGTTTTTGTTTTTGTAGTGTATGTGTGTGAGTTTGTAGTTTTTGTTTTTTTTTGTTTTGTTTTGTTTTGCTTTTTTTTAATTTTCGTTTTGGGTGTGATGTAGTGGATTCTTATCATCTTATGGGTGCATTCTTACGTCCCTAATAAATCAAACAGAATGTCCTTGTCTACTTTTATCTATACATTTCTCATCTCCGAGTTTAAGTTGATATCAAGATTAACTACAGAATCCACCTTGATAAAGCAATACTACTCGCTACCATTGCTATGCGAACCTTCCGGCTATTAAAACTCCTAGTGTGTACCGTGACGCTTGAATACATTAAAATAAATCTATACATCATGGACGCATGTATTATTCTTATAACAATCTGGATGCTTTATATCATCCAAGGTAAGTACATTATGAATATTACGATGTAGGGTAAAGAGGGGTTACATAGGCGGATCTAGAAATTTTTGAAAAAGAGGAGAGCGCAGTCTCCCATGACTAATATTTTGCGCTATTAGGAATGGAAAAAAGGATGGGGGTTGCAGCCCTAAAAATGGTCGGTCGAAAATGACCTTTTTGGTAAAACTTTGCAACCCTTCAACTCCCTTCTAAATCCGTCGATGAGTTATAATGTGTTTGTACATTCCTACTGAAACATTAATTTATTAATGGGTTGTTAGATTACAACCCACCTTTTTAACGGCAGATATTGACTTTAAATGGAAGCATGCTTTTGCCTTACTTTCTGTGAATCGAATCTATAAGTAAATTATATTTAAGTCATCATTGACATTTTCTTGCCTGTCACATAAGGAACATGGAACAATGCATTTTCTTTTCTGAATCATGTAGGGATCTATTGGAATTCCAAATTAACTTCCTCTTTCGGTCGAGGCCGCATGACAATAAATTATATATTTATTATGGCAATATATATAAATGGAACATGCATGACATGCAACACCCCCCCCCCCCTTTTTCCCCGTAAAAAAGTAATTCAGACAAGAGAGAGAGAGAGAGAGAGAGAGAGAGAGCTGAAGGGAGAGGGTGGGGAATCTCTCAGTTAGACCCCCCCACCCATCCCTTACGCCACATATTTATTTAAGTAAAATCCAGATTTGGCACCAAGGATGGCCGAGTAGTTTGGCTACTACACTTACCCCCTCCTTTTCAGAAATTCTTGATCCGCCACTGCATATCTAAAATTGATTTATTCTTAGATGGATATGGCAGCTTTCAAATCCTTTTCATTGACGATGCCAAGACGTGGATGGACTCTAGGACCACATGTTTGGATGACTTTGGCGGTACCAGACTTCCTTATGATTCAGTATTATCTGTGATAAATGACACATGCACTGAAGAGCGTCCAGCGGCCACCACGTATTACTGGTTTGACACATATGTAGCACTCACGCCATATATTGCACATAAAGGTTAGTTGATTGCTTTACGAAAATATCAGTACTTCACGTATACTACTATAGTATAGTATAGTATAGTATAGTATAGTATAGTATAGTATAGTATAAATTATTGATTGATTGATTGATTGATTGAATACTGTTTTACGTCACTCCACGATTATTTCACGTATATGGTGACTCTATATGCCAGATACATTTCATATAAATTTAGACCTCTGCAACGGACCCATCCAAAGCAGTGAGGGATCTTTTACGTGCCACGCCTACCATGACACGGGACCTCGGTTTTTACTGTCTCATCAGAGAGACAGAACACCGGTAGGCCCAATGCGGGAGTCGAACCCGGGACCTCTCGATCACGAACCGATCACCTAATCCATTAGGCCACGCCGGCTTTAGTATAGTATAAATGTATATAGTATAGTATAGTATAGTATAGTATAGTATAGTATAGTATAGTATAGTATAGTATAGTATAGTGACAACTATAACCCAGCCTTGATTAGTTTATGCAATCAGGGAATTACTGGACAATAAATCATAACTAAGTAGTTGTTTTAATATATGTTTCTGCAGACGACAAGTACTGTTGTTGTGTAAAATCGATTCAGTTTTCAGAAACTGAACTGGGCGGAGTAGCGTATGAGAATGTTGACAAGGCGAACTCTACGGAACATTCATGTAAAGGGAGAAAGTTTCAATTCATATTAGAAGATGAAGTACATGTAGTATAATATAGTGTAATATAATATAGTATAGTATAATATAATATAATATAGTTTATTAATCTCAAGCATAAGATCTTATAGGTCAGAATACACAATGTATAAAAGTAATATTACAAGGTCAATCGCACCTTCTTATACATTTTGTTTGTAACACGCGATCTCATTGGTTGTCCGATTTTAAAACTGCAAGCGTATTCACGATACCTCACAGTTTTTGATATGAGGTCACTGTGATTAACGACTTGGTTTAGAAAACCGTAACCCTTGGCTTATTGCCTCTACTTGTAATAATTTTGTCAGATTTATTGAATGGGGATACTGTGCTTGTGTAAAATTACAAAAACTGACGGCGAATACTCGCGTGGTAACCAGTGACGATTCTAGGGTTTTCCGAAAAGGGGGGGGGGTGGGGTGGGGACATGTGAATTAGCCAAACTACTCAGTGACAAATCTGGATTTTTACTTGAAAAAGTGTGTCGAAAAAAGGGAGCTGGTCCCTCGCCCCCTCTAAATCCGCCACTGGTAACCCCTAAATTATATAAAGACATATGAATTAAATGCTATATTAATATCAGTCGTAATACTACTCAAGTTATAACAGTAATGACGATAAAATGATAAAGATTTTATACAGACATCGTGACAGTACTTATTGTTTGCATTATAAACAGACATATCAGTCTGTGCTACAGACTCAATGAGTGATCCTCAGTACATCATAACCTTCAGAAAAAAAGTAGTAATCTTGGTTTAGAAAGACCCATTAGCGCGATGTTGCTAGACGGAATTATTTACAAGGGACATTGGGATCATCATACCTACTGCAACAATGTTGTGGGATACAGGGGAGAATCCAGGTTTTGGAGTTAGGGGAGGAGGGCAAAGTTAGGTGAGTGTTCCCGCAATTTGGCAATTTTAGGGCCTAAAAATTGTGCATTTTCACGTCAACTGACCGTTCTCAATCGGTACCGCAGCTGACGCGTAAATAAAGCTTTTTGGGATGTTATTCATGTCTTGTCCACATTTGTTTTTCTTGTCATGTGGTAAATTTTGTAATACAGCTGAGGCAGATATGATCTTCTATCTTCTAATATTTCTGATCCAGCTATATCGTAAAATCCACCGTCATCACTTTAAGCATACAGGACCCAAGCATCATCTCTACTGATCAAATATAGAAATGTTTAGAAAAGGGTTTTTTTTTGCCTATTTTTAGGGTAAGCGGAATTTATTGAACGATAGTTTGTATTGGGATTTTTTTTCACTCAGATGACTTTTATTGACATAATAGGCTGGTTGATGTTTTACGCCGCTTTCAACAATTTTTCAGTTATATCGCGACATGGAAGCAGGAAGTTGCCAACCTCTTAAACATAGTGGTCCAATCTGGGAATCGAACCCTGATTGTCGGCGCCGCAAGCCAAGCGCTTAACCACTACACCATGTCTTGACTTGATAGGGAAATCAAGTCATATTAGAGTATACAATAATAAATATCTATACTGTTATATAAACCATAACAAGACTTCAAGGCCACGCCTATTTCCCACTCCCATGGGCTGGGCTTAGGTTCCAAATTACACATGTACTAGATCATATGGGGAATAATTCTAGACAATAACCAAATCTCAGAGAAGTAGCGATCATGAGCAAATTGTTTACAAATGGACGGAAGGACGGTGAGCGATAAGCTCTGCTGATATCTGGCCAGTTGAACTAATAAAACTGAAACAAAAGGATAAACATTTATTTATTTACAATGAATTATGTAAGCGAACATAAACACAATTAAAATACGACAATTTTTAATCTGTAAGCCCTACACTGAACAAATCATCTTTTCTCCAAGAGGTTTGTGACCTGATCATTTGTTGTATATCTTGAAAAATGGACTTTAAAGCAACAAGGGCAGACACTTCACAAGGGAAGATATAAGGTTCCTGACGTCCCTTTCCCAGTTTCCTTTTCTCCACTCTCCGTGAATTGCGCTCGCTTCACATCCGTAATTTTCCCTTAAGGAAGTCGAATAGACGCACGGTTATCGGATAATAAAATATGCCGCGTCTCTCTCTCTCTCTCTCTCTGGGTGGGGACTTTCCCTTTGAACCCTCTGAATCTGCCACTGCGGCATACTTGAGTCGTCTTCTAAGTTTGCCAGTTCGTCTGTCAGTGTGTAGGCGCAAACCTGTGTTTGCAACTCCAGTAAATGGGATTAAATGAAAATGTAAACAAAGGAAGATAACAATATGGAGAAATGCCAATGATGTTCATAAAGTATAAGTGGAGTTATAATTATAAATTTTTATAATTATTTGCCATTACTGTTGTAACTTGAATATTATGTTCCCAATGTTACCAATAATATGAAAGGAATAAATTCGTCTATTTTCTGTCTAAATAAAGAGGTCAGAATTAAATGGTGTGATGATAATATAAAGCTTATGGTGTGACAATGTACTTTTGAGCAGTATTGAGTAGGAATTATTTCTAATTAACGTGTCATTAATTAATTAATATTTTGTGTTTTCCTTAAACAAATTTTAGAAAATGAGGGAAAACTTACAGTTCAATCTGGAGTCGGACACCTAACATAAACTTTATAATTTTTTTCTCTGATTGTACTACCGTTTCTAACCCATGTAGTTTTCATTAACAGGGGGCTAAATTAGCCTCAATATTCATTCCGTACTCCATCTTCGTTTTCTCAGATTTACGATAAATATAGAACATATATACCTTTTAATTTAGTGCACCATATGCGCATTTCGACAAGTTATGTCTCTTCAGTGATGCTCGTGGCCGAATGATTGGAATTCTCAAAATATATAAAAATTGTGAAGAGCAGTGTTGAAACCAAACTGACCGAAAAGTGAACTAAAGAATCTATCTATGGACAGAGCTATGCACGAGGGAGATACTCCTTAGTTTTAGAGTGATTTACTTAATTTGATGACTGAAAATTTGAAGTATATATTTCATGTCAGTACCAAAGCACTGAAAACTAGACTTATAATGCCCTCGGGGACTATCAGTCCACCAGCAGTGACACCGGCCTAGCGGTTATAATAAATATAGAACATATATACCTTTCAATTTAGTGCACCATATGCGCATTTCGACAAGTTATGTGTCTTCAGTGATGCTCGTGGCCGAATGATTGGAATTCTCAAAATATATGAAAATATGAAGAGCAGTGTTGAAGCTAGCCGCAAGTAGTGGCCCTAAATGAATGATAGGGGCACAGTTCCTTACGTTGCGTAAACTTGCATTTTTGATAAACGGAATGGTCGGCACGATTCTACGCATTTTGGCATCAAATGGAGCAAATATCTAACATATATAAACATAAAGCAAACGATCGGCAACGTTAACTTACCCCCGATCTGTCGTCTGAAGTCTATACACACATTTTTTCCCAACCTGTTTCAAATTTGCCGGTTTCTGTGTCAGCCAATCGGTCTCGCGAGATCTCGTTAACAGAAACCTCACAAAAAGAGGCGGAGCTGACGAAAAACACGTGGTCATTGTTATTTTTATGTCATTTCTCTGTTTACATTTTAAACATCGGCTAGTTATTTATGAAGAAAACTAAATAGAAATGACCAGAAATGCGGTAACTAGCCGATAAATAAAATGTAAACAGAGAAATGACATAAAAATAACAATGACAACGCACCCATGACCACGTGTTTTTCGTCAGCTCCGCCTCTTTTTGTGAGGTTTCTGTTAACGAGATCTCGTGAGACCGATTGGCTGACACAGAAACCGGCAAATTTGAAACAGGTTGGGAAAAAATGTGTGTAGAGCCTTCAGACGACAGATCGGGGGTAAGTTAACATTGCCGATCGTTTGCTTTATGTTTATACATGTTAGATATTTGCTCCATTTGACGCCAAAATGCGTAGAATCGTGCCGACCATTCCGTTTATCAAAAATGCAAGTTTACGCAACGTAAGGAATTGTGGCCCTATCATGCATTTAGGGCCACTACTTGCGGCTATGTTGAAGCCAAACTGACCGAAAAGTGAACCAAAGAATCTATCTAAGGACACAGCTATGCACGAGGGAGATACTCCTTAGTTTTAGAGTGATTTACTTAGTTTGATGACTGAAAATTTGAAGTATATATTTCATGTCAGTACAAAAGCACTAAAACCTAGACTTATGATACCCTCGGGGACTATCAGTCCACCAGCAGTGACACCGGCCTAGTGGTTATAATAAATATAGAACATATATACCTTTTGATTTAGAGCACCATATGCGCATTTCGACAAGTTATGTCTCTTCAGTGATGCTCGTGGCCGAATGATTGGAATTCTCAAAATATATAAAAATATGAAGAGCAGTGTTGAAGCCATGAAACCAAACTGACCGAAAAGTGAACCAAAGAATCTATCAATGGACAGAGCTATGCACGAGGGAGATACTCATAGAATTCCATTTACCATCTCGAACGTTTATGCACAAATTGGTTCTATAAATTACCGAAAACACGGATATGTACCGAAAACACCGTACAAAGTACCGCAAAGACGCATGTGTGTATCGAAAACACATTTTGGTTGGTTAAACATGCATGTGCCTTTACTTTATTCATGAATGGAAAAGAAAACAGGGTACTTTATCACATTTACAGTGTTATGGAAAACTTTTTCTGGTGAATTCGGTACCAAGTTATTTCGGTATCTACACGTATGTCTATGCCATGATTTAGTGATTTCGGTACCTGTTTTATTTCTCTTCTAAAATGACTAAAATTACCTGTAACTTGTTGTAAATTACTGAGGTTACTAAGCACATAAATGTAATGGCTACAGTACTTTTTAAAGTTAACTATGCACTCATATTTAAATGCCCCGGGTACCGAAATCACTAGGTACTTCATCGATACTTTTAATCGGTCCGAGAAGACATTAATCGCTTTCGATCGTCGGACTTTTTTGTTGAAGCTTTGAAGCTTAGAATTTTATTGACCAATCCACCAAAGGGGTTTTGTTATCAGTGAAGGGTCAGGCAACTGCACTTTATGATCGCCCAGTAGACGAAAAATTATTTCATAATTTGTGTGCATAACACCAAAAAATATCGACAAACTGTTCGCCCAATATCAGCAGATGACTATCATCGGTCAATTAACTCAGATGAAAAGTTTTAGCCAATACAGCTCTCCCTACCCTTAGTTGCCAGACGTATACTTAAAATGCTATCATCCTCACTTTAAATCAGAAAGCATTTTCAATTTCATGCGATAATGTATTTCTAGTTTCTTCGTCCAGTGTCAATATACAGAGTGGCGTGCAACATAATTACGTCAAAAAGCAACACTATTTCGATACATCAAAACAGGATCTACGAAATTCTTTTTAAATGCATTGTATGTAGACGCATTTCTTCAAAGGAAACCGCTAAACACAGTGTAGCCAACTGTCTTTTTAGTTATTATATTATTTGTCAACTCTGCAGTAAAATCATATTGTCCTGAACAGATAAGTTTCTCATAATGAAACTTTGTACAAAGGAAGATCACAATAATTATCTTGATTTACATCATGGAAAGAGATTAATCTCCAAAAATGTTTTGTTGAACGACTTTATCTGCGGAAGGGTCGGGTGGGGTGGGGTGGGGGTGTATAATACCTGCTTTAGGAGAGTCCTATTTGCACCTTCCTTGTTCATATTGCTTCGTTCTACTACTCATATTTTATATGTTTGGCACCTTCTCTTTTGACTTAATGAAAACTAGTGGTTTTTGTTTTAATGAGTTTTCAGTATACTATCAAGCGTAACCATGTATCACCATGTTTTGTACTAATGGATACGAAACTAAGTTCGATCGTACAGAGATTATAATTAGATATTGGTATCATTCTTAAATGTTAGACCTTTTCAACTTCTAAGCCTTTTAATGGAACTTTACTTTTTACATTTTACACGTATTACGTATTTCCTTAGTAGATTTTTGCTGGTAAACAGCAAAATTTTTGTTTATATGTTACAGGATGCTTTAGCCTCAGCAACTATTCTTATGAGGAACGTCATGAGATGCACTATCCTTCCGTCGGAAATTGTTATTACCATTGTCAACAGACAATGCCGGGAGTCATTTCATTTGGAATAACGGTATAATGACGATTTGTTTATTATACTACTGGTAGTTATAGATGCAGTAGTCTGAGGGGTCGATTATTAGTACTTCGAAAAAGATCGACTGGATCGGGGTTCCCATCTAGCCGATGTCTTGTAAATCCCGTATCATTTAAATCTAACCGCAAACAGTGAATAGTTTGTTAATATTAATTTCATATATATGGTGTTTCATTGGACGTTAGGGACAGGCCTGGTGTAGTGGTTAAGCGCTTGGCTTGCGGCGCCGACGATCCGGGTTCGATTCCCGGGTTGCGCCACTATGTTTAAGAGGTTGGTCACCTCCTGCTTGCATGTCGCGATATAACTGAAAAATTGCTGAAAGCGACGTAAAACACCAATTATCCATCCATCCATCATTGAACGTTAATTGACTGTCCTAGGTCGGTATCGTAACCGCAGCACAATTGAATATTTTTGTAATGACGTTTTTCTGTATATATTTCACTGTTATCATGTTTTGTGTGTCTGTCCTTGGCTATTTATGTCATACAGCTTTGTCAGATGTCTTCTCTTTTCTCTTTGTCATTATGTCTTCAATATTTTAATTGTTTGTGTATTTGGTATAAGCTTTCCTGATGATGCCAGAATTCCGAGAATACTCTGAGAAATAACTACAATATTGTGTTTAGTATTTGACAATTCGAACACTTTTACTTTATACAATAATATAATTGTGCATATTTATTACAAATTAAACTACAAGAACAAAACCAGTTGTATATGCATTGATGAGACAATGTTAATAAATGAGACACGACAAAAATGTCAGAGAATATGCGACACGTTTCCAGATGAGGAAGAATACTGTGGAGGAACAGGGGACGTTTTGAATTTCTATGAAAAAGAAGGTTTGGATTTCAGTGTTTTAAATATTTTTCACTTTTTTTTAACAAAAATCAACAAAAATATATCACTTATTTCAAGTCAGTTTGGTTTTTCTTTTGTTTCATTTTCACCTCATCCAGTCCTACATAATAATCTTTATAGATGAATATGATTTGACAGACCCAAGCCAGAGCCCTTTTCTCTGTGTAATTGAATCTATTGTGAGGTCCAAGATAGGTGACTTTGCGATGAGCGGGAAGGTAGGCGCCCGTAAAACTGTTAATCACACCAATTAAATTACGTTTGTTACTTTAATTGACTAAGTTGATATCGTAACTGCAGTACAATTGAATATTTCTGTTGTATCGTTTTCTGTATTTATTTGACTAGTATCAAGTTTTATTTGCATGTCCATGGTGATTTGTTTCACACAACTTGATCAGATGCCTTCCATTTTCTCTTCTATAACATTTATTTTTTCAAGAAATAACTAAACCATGTTTGGTATAATTCTTGATTTTACAGAAATAATCACTTATTCCTTTTTTTTACAGACAGTGATCTTCCACCGACTACCCTAAATCAGCTCTGCATGTTTGTATCATGTAAACACGGACCAGTTCCTCAATCAAATTTTAGCAATTGTAACGACCAAAAAGGACGAATTTGCGGGAAGACCACCATTATGTGTTAGATAACTGATCATTTCGAAGGACCTGTGACGCTGTAGTTTCTAATATAAATGTTTTGTGAACATGAGGTTTGCAGGAAATTATTTAAAGATTCACATAAATAAGGCTGAGGCGAATAATTGATTAAAGTAGAGAAGGTTACGGTCACTACATTTTACCAATATAATACACCGATCCACTTTAGTCAAATGTTACGTACTTTAGCGCAAAATACGACTATGATGACGTCACGCAAGGTTGGACAAGTCGGACAATTGATTATGACGTCATAACCATAAAAATCAAAAGTCCGCCAAATATCGCTTTCTATGCTGTAAAGTGGATCGGTGTATTACATGATCAAGGTATCTATATATCTAGAACTGGGATACTGAAATTGTACTCATGGTATGTAGAGTAAATGTTTTGTAACAGAATTAAATCAACAAATCAACATTTTCTAAGCTTTAAATTATTTTAAATATTTTTATCATTTAGTACCTGGTTTCACAACTAAATTCTATTTATCCATATGTGTTCGTGTTGATACTGTGTTTTGAGTATGAGTGTCATGAGGATCCTACTGTCTTATATTCTTCATACAGGAACGGGATAATTAAAATATAATCAATTACTAAATCGCATTTTACAGGGGACAGAGCGTATCCTGCCTATGCTGATAGCCCAGATTCGTCATCATTTTACAATGCACGAGTCAAGTGCAACAGCACATACTTACAGCCGAATGAATTCTTCCCAGAATGCAAAAATCTTAATCTTCAAGTTGAAGATTATTGGGTAGACGTAAAGCGTTATAAATATCTGAGTTGGGATGTTCCGATAGGTATGTATAGTCTTGGGGATAATTGACCAATTAAGAACGGATTTAGTTTACACCCTCCTGAAAAGTATACACAGACTTATGATTAAGATAATGAATTCTATTGTCACTGGTCATATTTGGAAAAATTCAACTCTTAAAGAATAAATCTGATTAATTTTAACATACATGTTAGCACGAATATCTTAAAATTTCAATTATTACAAAATTATACATCACTGAATGTCTTTGGAGTAATATCGCATGAATTATTTAATCATTAATTAGGTTTAGTATGTAATATGGTCCTCCGTAGTGTTTTATTGTTAATGATACACTGAGTTATTATCGGGCATTTCGTATTCTATATAAGTTGTGTATATCTACATATAATAAGATAAATAATTACAATCGAAAGTCATGATTCATAACGATTCTAGGCAATAAGAAGTATATTCTAGAAACTCTCATTATCACCATATCCTTGTCCTTTTCTTCTTCTTTTTCTTCTTCCTCCTCTTCTTCTTCTTCTCCTTCTCCGTCAATTTCCTCTTTTTTAAAGGCTGGTTTTAGTAAACGTTATCGAAAGCTAGAACTGCTCGGTTTGTATATTTTCAGACCAACCTATGGAGTGCCTAGCTTTATACAATGAAACCATTCAAATCAAGGACTGTTCAGAGATGTATTATTCTATCTGCATATCAGGTGAATGTAATTTGAACAATATATACATGTACAGTTAGATGCAGTCCTAACCTTACATAAAGTGCACTTCAAGTTAACTTTATGACTGTTTTTCAAGTTTACTTGGCGACAACAGAGTAAACCTGGAGTCAAGTTTAGTAGTAAACTTGATTCCAAGTTTACTCCAAGTGCACTTCAACTTTATTTTACTTTCTATACGCTTGTACATTTACTATATTTTTCTATTAAAACAATTTTTTTATATAAAATATGCAATTGTACATAATAAGACAATTATATCTATCGTGTTATACGAAATTGGATAATTGTAATAATCAAACGTGAAAAGTAAACTTGGTGTCACGTGATAGTAAACCTGAAGACGGGATTACTTTAAAGTAAACTTGATACCAAGTGCACTTGACTAAACTTTATGACTGGTTTTCAGGACAAAAAATTAAACTTGAAGTGCACTTGTCAAGTGCACTTGAATGTAAGTTTAGGACTGCACCCAACTGTAGTGCTGATGCATACTTGCAGCATTAACTAGAGATATTTCTTTTCAAGTAACCTATATAAACAGATTGAGAAAAAAATGTACTGGATTTGAAATCAAATGACCAAGAATCATATATTGATTAAAGCATGCTTTGTAAACACATGGTTAAAAAGAAGGTGTAGTGTTTCATAATCAATCGTCACTGATACCTATTTATTTCCTTTCTCTGTTTACTGAAGTAACGTTCTAAGACTACACATTACACACATATTCCAGATTTTCGTAATCATTTTATGAAATTTCTCACCTTTACGTTAATTAATTGTTGTTCAAATTCATGTTTATTTTGCTGAAAAAGTGCAGACTGCAAATATATGTATGAATGATGCATCCCTTCACTTTAAAATTGTGAGTTGAATGTCAGTATGCATTGTAAAATACAATGTTCTACTTTATAGCTAATCGCAACATGTCCACCAATCCTGAATGTATTTTTGAGGAAAAAGAGACACTTATCACATCATCTAAAGAAGCAACATTGAATAATTCCAGAATGTTAAACATAACGACAAGCACAATCCTGTCCACCTCCATGGAGTCCATGACAGATGATACGTCTGCTTCTGAATCAAGTTATTATCATTATAATTATTATTATTATTGTTATTATTATTATTATTATTATTATTATTATTATTATTATAATTATTATTATTATTGTCTCCCGAGATTTGCGAAAGTGTGGGGACATTAAATCTCATTCGTCTGTCCGTCTGTCTGTCCGTCCGTCCGTCCGTCCGTCCGTCCGTCCGTCTGTCACAAAAATTTTATCCTTCGTCATAAGTTTTTAACCGTAAGACGCAGGGCCTTCATATTTGGCATGTGTGTCCCTAATTGCAATACCTTTGTGTTGGTACCAGAATTTTTATCATGTGACCGTGAACTTTGGCCTACTTTAATGTAACTTTTTAACCGTAAGACGTAGGGATTTTATATTTGGCACGTGTGTCTCTCATTGCAATACCTTTGCGTTGGTATCAGAATGTTTACCAAGTGACCTAGTCCGTGACATTTGACCTTCTTCAATGTAACTTTTTAACCGTAAGATGCAGGGCCTTCATATTTGGCACGTGTGTCTCTAATTGCAATACCTTTGCGATGGTACCAGAATGTTTACCATGTGACCTTGAGCGTGACATCTGACCACTTAATTGTAACTTTTTAACCGTAAGATGTAGGGCCTTCATATTTGGTATTTATGTCTGCATTCACAACCATGACTGTATGGCACAGAGCACTGCACCCTTACTAATAAAACCCCAAAAGCAGGGACCACAATTCTCTGAATTTGCTTGTTATTACTATTATTATCATTATTTTATTATTATTATTATTATTTTTATTATTATTATTATTATTATTATTATTAATATTATCATACCCTTAAGTTTAACATAATGCATGGGACATTATCGTATCATTATACTAATAGAATGTTCATACTGAAATGCTTATGGTATTCTCTGAAGTAGTTTCATATCTTTTAATAATTTTGTTATGTATGATATGTCTTGGTGGCAACTTTTAACGTTGTTATAGAAGGTGCTATATATGGTGGAGCAGTAATCGGTGTTGTCATTGTAGCAGGGTTTGTGGTAACGATAATCGTCTTCATTAGGTAACTACTTAAAGTATAATTTCAATAATATCACCGTCGCCATATGGGTGAAATATTCCAGTTGCGACGTAAAACAATAATATCTCTATCTATCAATAATATCTATTAGGATATGTGTATTATAAAAGAAAAAGAAACGAAGAGGAAATAAGTGTTAATTTTCTGTGAAATGTGTACCAAGAAAACAAAGGCAGTATTCAAATATATGTGAAATGCTATTGTATACAGAGATATCTATAATAATAGGTAATGTATGCATACGTTTAATGTACGATGTCGAAGTATGAACTGTATTATTGTGCAGTCAGAGAAAGTGGGCGAGCACAAGCCCCTGCTGATTAAAAAGAATACAATTGGCTCTTAGCTTCAATTTTACGTACAGATATATAGATGACTTGCTTTCAATTAATAATCCTTCGTTCGCGGATTACCCTAGCATCATCTATCCAAGTGAACAGGAGATCAAAGAAACCACAGAGAGTAGTAATTCTACTTCGTATTTAGATATTATGTTGTCTTTCGACATTAATGGTCAATTGAACACCTCACTCTATGACAAACGTGACGATTTCAATTTCGCTATCACAAACTTTCCTTTCATAAGTAGTAATATTCCATCATCGCCTGCATACGGCGTATTCATATCTCAGTTAATACGTTATTCCAGAGCATGTTCAAATTACAGTGACTTTGTTCTGGCTAGGCGACTTTCAATTAAGCTGCTCAACCAGGGTTATATATGTGTTAGACTAGCAACGTCACTGAGGAATATCTACGGTCGTTACGAGACTCTTATTACTCCATATGATATCTTGTTATCCAGACTTTTAAATAATATTCTGGATTGAGACTGATTCCGATCATTTTACACAGATTTGACACCTTCTATACTAGAAGGTTACCTACTTTGACTTCTCGATATATAAATACATATAGAATTTACACGATTTGACTCTTTTTACTGGGTATATGTGACGGGTGTTGCTAGCAAGCAGGAGATGCTCACTCTCCCAGGGCACCTGATTTCACTCCATCACAGGGGTTCACATATGCTCTTCAAGTAGACATATTTTGTTATTTTCCACTTGTTTTTCATTTTCACTGATTTTGTATGTCATTTGGTTTCATGATTTTTAGACTTATGGTTTGGATTTATCCATCATCTTTACATTACCCTGTCGACTATTCAATACCCTGTAGTTATCACAATATATACTGTAGTTAATCGTCACAATCAGTATAAAATAATTCGTTACCAATTAATCGTTTTGAATATACTGTACCTGAGATTCTGCTTCTCTCTTACATTTGTTATAGCGCTAGAAGTAATACCCTTTGTATATTGTTTGACGAGATGTAATTTACTGTCCATACACTGATAGTTTTATTTTGAATTACCTGTTCAGACGTAAACATCTAAGAAAAGAAGAAAACAAAATTGAGGTGAGCAAAGAGCCTGCTGTGATCAGTGATTACTTCGTGCTTGAAGGGAAAGACACTACTAGCAGTATACAGAATACCTTACAAAATCAATCACTATGTAAATCGGGACAAGAAGATGTATATGTCGAACAGCAAGAAGGAGTGTATGATAAACTTCATAGAGCGAGACTGAATTTGACGAACACTACTCAAAATGAAGGTAATATATATTCTACTGGTCACTATGAAGATGAGGATGTTTATTCCAAAACAAGACAAGGGGATGTCAGAGATATGCCATCGGGTGAATATGGAGAGTGTGGTGCGACCTTTGGAAATACAGACAGCGGTACATATGGTAAACTTAACATTCCTCAGATTTCCAACTCTGTTGAGACGGAATACGACCATGCATAAGACGTAAATGAACGAATCACCTCTCCTTTATATTTTAAAGATATGATTGGTAGATAATTTTCTGCGACATTATATAACATTTTTTACATGCTAACAAATTATTTATGATGATTTTTACATACCATTTCATAAGTTTTGTTGAGAAGTTGACAGAAGTATGCTGTTGTCTTGTCATGTCCTTTTATGCTATGAAGAATTTAAAAAATTGCACCGAAATCATAAAAACAAGTGAAAAGCTCTGAATATTCCCTAGGTCAGTTATTATACCCCCGACTAACAAAGTCTGTGGTGTATATAGGAATCACCCTGTCTGTCTGTCGGTCCGTCTGTGAACTTGTCTGGGCCATAACTTCCTACCCCCTTGTCGGATCTGGATAATATGTCGTACTATTATTGTCCATGACCCAAGGCTGTGTCAAGACCTTAAAACATAGTCATATCTGACCAATGTCACAGTGCAAACATAGCCAAGATCCTCGCTCCGGATATAAGTTCTTACTGCTAAGATGGATCTGAATAATATTTCACACAATTGTGGTCCCTGACCCAAGGGTGTGACATGCCTTTAAAATAAAGTCATGTTTTCAAGATCAAGATCACTTAGTAGTATACTTCTTGGAGATGTCGGAGACATTTTCACAGGGGAGGGGAGTATGTAACCAAGTGTTCGATTGTTATATTGCAGTTTACATAGCGCAATGCAGCACTCATGTTTTACTCTCACCTGTATATGTATTGTCTTGTTGCACGGTTCACTTGTCCTTACTTGTCCATGTATACGTCACATTGTCCATGTCTAAGTACGTATGGTGTATGAATGAGTTGTAATCAAAGGAATGACCAATCGGACGAATGCACATGATTTTACTAAATACTAACCCGGCTGCCGCCAAAACTCCATTATTCTAACTCTAGTTCTCCTTAGAGTAAGACGTAACATTTATTTAAAACAATTATATTCTGTGACTGCAAAGTCTTTATGGAATTATTATCCCGACGCCTGGTATGTCAAATTACTTTTATTTATACTCTATACAATATAAAATCTGTGATTTGTAATTTGACAATTTTGTAATTTTTGATATAAATTAATATATTGAAATTTATTTAACTTTACCGCGAAATTGTATATCTAGATTGTTATTATAATATTATTATACAATTTCACAGGTTTTCCTTTGATATTAAATAATCAAAACTGTTCAAATGGAGTCTTAATTATCCATCACCCGACCCCAGTGACATGCATGATCGAAAATGAAAAAACCAACAATAGTTTACTGCAGTAATTGTCATAATTTTGAAACATACATTTCCAATATATAGTTTCTTACCGTTAGATGTCATCTTCATGCTCTAAATTCGAAAAAAAGTGTCCTGTCTATCTTCTCAGCTCTGTCATTTTTATCGTGCACCTGTTGCAGGATTTAAAGCTTCGTGTCGACACTGAACAGGCACTGCGCATGTCTATATTCTTTGGGGTTCATTCGTAAATCGTTACTATAATGGACCGTCTCAAAATATACTAATTATATAAATGGTAAACTCGTTGATTGTTATGAATTTTGAATTAAATTAAATGTAAAAACTGTCATATAAATCTCAATTCATTCAAACAATAAAGGCTAAACGTCGTTGTCAACCAACGTAACAACACGGGGTCTATGACGTCATTAACGTAACGTCGTTTTCGCGGAAATAGTAATGACGTCAAATTCATGGAGTGCCTTAACTGTGCTGCGAAAGATATATCATCTGACTCAGTCTGGGTCTCCATTTACAAGCACAAAAAATTTACGTGTGGTCAGTTTGAGCGTGACTCGTGAATTATCTACGATTCCCTAAAAACCCACCAAATAGAGCCCTCTACAGTATCTCAAATCAGGAGAAATTAATTCAATTCTGATTCACCAAGTTCAAACAAATTGAATTATATTTAAATGCCTCTGTACATCGTATTGTAGAAAGTTTCTTTTTACATTCCGTTTGGCAGATTTGGATTAAATACTTTCATAATTATTAAATAGAATATAAAAACAAATACATTTATTTATTTTCAATCATATTCGAGGATCACATCATTCAATTTAGCGTTAATAAACACAAATATTGTTTTAACCACTACACTCATAAGTCTTTATTACTATCTCGTTGATTATTTTATCAGTACCGTGATGGCGAATACGATCGCGACACCTATCGGTAAAGGACAGATATTTATTCAGTAACTGCCAGCTGGAAAGGTCTATATTTAACTTCATTGTTTCCTTTATTGTTAATATTGGAAGAAAAATGAGGAGTTTCTGGCTCAGTTATGTGGCAGAAGTCACCATAGAGCTATACAATACATGAATATAAATAATATACTAGAACATATAACACATTACAAAAATATTTGATTGTAGTGCAATTACGATACCGACTTAGGACGGTCATTTAATTTGACAAAAGCCAAACAAGTGGTGTGGTTAACCGGTTTACGGGCCCACCTTCCCACTCACCGTAACAGCAGAACAATCAAAGGACGTACATTTAAAAATTTATAAATAATCCTCCATGTAAAGAACAAGGGTCAACAGGTTTCGCATATTGAGAGGTCATAAAAATATAAACACGTAAGGTATTGTAAAATACATAATGGTATAAAAATATATGTGACATCAACATGATAAACCGTGCTCTGCCAGTCTGAAAGCGAGCTAAGACCCTAGATCTGTAGGAGTCCCAACTAACAGTCAGAGGGGACGAGGTTCAGGACCATGTCTCCTCTGAAAGAGATTTGGACAAGGCCCGTCATATAGTCCCCACCGCCCTGTTAGTCAGCGTGCAACGTTCAAGTAAAAGTCTGCATAAGGCTGTAGAGGGGCCAAATACAAGACCTATAGTACTTTTGATGATCTCAATATCATATTGTCTATTTATAAGACGTTTGATTATTTTATTACATGATAAAATAACGTTATCGGAGCCTTTTACTTTCCTTAGTTTATATACAAGATCACCGTAAAAATAAGGATGGAAGGATTTGGAAGGCACCCGTATCCAAATCGCACACTAATTGAAATTCAGACTTCTGGCTTGTAATCGAGTATTAACTTGCTTCGAATTTACTCTCATCAATCAAACATATTTTGTGTTACTTATAATATTATAAGTAACACAAAATATGTTTGATTGATGAGAGTAAATTCGAAGCAAGTTAATACTCGATTACAAGAATTGGGGGGGGGGGGGCAATTTCACATTAACACCTAGCTCTGGTGAAACTTACATAATTTCATAGTGAGAAAACAAATAATAAAGTTTACATATAAAGTAATAAGTTTTATATACTTGACTATAGTGCAGAAAAGTTGAGAAAGTTAGTTTGTATTGTCAGATCCCAAAATATCGGTTAATAGTCTTGAAGGAAAGTTATAAAAGAGGCTCATTACTAACAGCACTCTATAGAGAATAATTACTAAAACGTTTTAAGAAAAATCCATTTATTGAAATAGCCTGTTTAACGATAAATGTGTAAAATAAAGCCTTTAACCAATAATGGAAGTAACACTAAGTAACATAATACACAAGACATTCAGTATTATACACATTGAACTCCATCAAATTGTCATAGTTCACGTTTTACTTGAAATAAATGTGATAAATATGTACTGCATCTGGGTGTATTTCGTTTTCTGACAAAGTGCTGGTATTAACTCTGTCGGGAATTCCCCGTTGTAGAGGACATTAAGATAATGCATATTCTTTCAGAATCTGGCGATTCCGCACGAACTACTGTTCAGACATACCATGCTGTATATTTTGCTGTGAGCCCCCCCCCCCCCCCCATAAAAAAGAAAAAGAACAGGAAAAGGGAAAACCACAAAAACCAGGGGAAAAACAAACTAACAGCAAAAAAAAAAAAAAAAAAAAAAAAAAATACCCCAAAGAAAGAAAACGATGTTAAAAGTATGTATGAAATCTTGTTGAAGGGATAAAAATACTGCAACGGAATGCAGTGTAGGGAAGAAATATAAATTCCGTCTTGAGCTTCACATCCTGTTATTCTGAGGTAAGGCACTGTGGAGAAAACCTATTTAGATGTTATTAGAATTGGCAAAAGCGTTCCCCATTGATTCAGTTAGAAACTATACAAAAGGGTGTTATGGAAAAAATAATCCCACTTAAGGGTGAAAGAGTACAATATTTCAAATATTCCTATACGAACACCAGCATTTGAAAACAGCACATGATACTTCAAAAACCCTGTATCTCTGGTACAGTGGCCCTGATCAGGATGAACAATTGTCTGATGAAACATATCGAGTTATCAATCAGTATTGTAATCAAACCAAAATCTTTTATGATCTACACGCTATGATATTTTTGTATTCATGTATTGTATAGCTCCATGGTGACTTCTGCCACATAACTGCGCCAGTAACTCCTCTTTTTTCTTTATTTGTAACACGAAATGTTATGGACCCGGGTCATGGGCGCTGCCATATTGGAATCTTGGGTGAATGCTCATGTATTCCTACACTCAGTGAAATAGGTCCATAATTATGTGTTTTAAAATTTCAAATATTCATGAACATTTGATACTTCTCGTATGTTAAGAACTACATATTCAGCAAATTATTTAGAAAGATGTATGGAGAGTCTATACCAGAGCTAACCAAGCACGATAATTAGTTTTGAAACTAACTGGCATGTAACCTATGTTTTCATTCAGTCGTTGATTACTACGCACTAATTGCACATTTTCGGGCCTTTCCGTCGGCCCTTGCCAACCACAATAACAACATACTTTTGATGATGTTATGCCGAAAATTGATGTTTTAATTGATTGAAGTGGGACAGCAGACTGTATAAGCTAAATTTATTCCTTTCCGTATTGTAAACATTCTGCGTAAGTTTCACCAGAGCTAGGTGTTAATGTGAAATTGCGCCCCCCCCCCCCCCCCCCCCCCCCCCACCCCCCCCCCCCCCCCCCCCCCCCCCCCCCCCCCAATTCCGCGTTGCTAAGGGACGAATAGCGTCATGTATAAAATTCTTCCGTGAAACGAATTGATATTTAGTGCACCGGCATAAGAAGTTTCTTCGATTTCATATTCTTAAAATTTTATGATTAAATTAATAATCACAAATTGATTCATACATGAGTGACTTGACATCGCATCGTAAACAGCTGAACAGGCAGATTTGCGCCGGCGCAGCGAGATAAAATAACATGATGGAAAGTATGGAACGCCATAGCTGCCTTAAGTCCAAATATTTATGATATGAGGTGTTTTTGCAATATATTTATTGGCTTTATCTTTTCATGACGTGGTTTCATTATTATTAGAGATGGTGATGCCAATATGTCAGAAAAAAGAGGAGTTACTGGCTCAGTTATGTGGCAGAAGTCACCATGGAGCTATACAATACATGAATATAAATAATATACTAGAACATATAACACATTACAAAAATATTTGATTGTAGTGCAATTACGATACCGACTTAGGACGGTCATTTAATTTGACAAAAGCCAAACAAATGGTGTGGTTAACCGGTTAACGGGCCCACCTTCCCACTCACCGTAACAGCAGAACAATCAATGGATGTACATTTAAAAATTTATAAATGATCCTCCATGTAAAGAACAAGGGTCAACAAGTATCGCATATTGAGAGGTCATAAAAATATAAACACGTAAGGTATTGTAAAACACATAATGGTATAAAAATATATGCGACATCAACATGATAAACCGTGCTCTGCCAGTCTGAAAGCGAGCTAAGACCCTAGACCTGTAGGAGTCCCGACTTACAGTCAGAGGGGACGAGGTTCAGGACCATGTCTCCTCTGAAAGGGGTTTGGACAAGGCCCGTCATATAGTCCCCACCGCCCTGTTAGTCAGCGTGCAACGTTCAAGTAAAAGTCTGCATAAGGCTGTAGAGGGACCAAATACAAGACCTATAGTCTTTTTGATGATCTCAATATCATATTGTCCATTTAGAAGACGTTTGACTATTTTATTACATGATAAAATAACGTTATCGGAGCCTTTTACTTTCCTTACTTTATATACGAGATCACCGTAAAAATAAGGATGGGAAATTCCATTGGATACATGCTGTTGAAAAGAAATATTTCCAAATTTAGATAGAAGTTCTGAATAAGATCTGAAGAATTTGCCGAATGTTTTTCTTAGCTTGTGATATCTGTAACCCTGAGTTAAAAGTTTAATTAGTAGTAATTTGTAAATTTCGTTTATGAAAGTCCAAAACATCGGTGCAGCCTCTGACAAATCGAACTAATTGAGATATATAGATACCATATGATGGGAGGCGAGGGACATCGCCATCCACGTAAGGGAAATTTACAATAGGAAATCCAAAATCCTCACGTTTATCATAAATATTAATATATATTAGGTGGTTGATAATTTTGATGTTTAAATCTAAGAAAGGTGTAGATTTATCTCAAGTATTAGCTTTATTCAATGTGAGCTCTGGTGGATATATTTCTGATATAAATTGTTCGAATTCAGGATTGTCGATAACCAAAATGCCATCCAGATAGCTGCAAGTATTATTAAATTTGTCAATGAGGTCAAAACGTTTTGATTTTTGAATAGAAACCATAAAATCCCTCTCGTAACAATAAAGAAATAAATCTGTTATCAGAGGCGCGCATTTAGTACCTATAGGAATCCCAACTATTTGTTGATATATCTTGCCATCAAATTGCACAAAAATATTATTCATGAGAAAATGTAGTGCTTTACATAATTCCTTGCAAGTCCAGTATTTATATGAAGTATAT
The DNA here is from genome assembly GCA_035048485.1 of Pteria penguin. NCBI lineage: Eukaryota > Metazoa > Mollusca > Bivalvia > Pterioida > Pteriidae > Pteria > Pteria penguin. The sequence continues at coordinate 8,892,841 of CM068584.1, forward strand.
TGTTTGTTGGAAAAGAAACCGGAATTATCGGAAGTACAAATGTACGTTTTAGATTCTCTGTGAAAACGTCATTGTATAAGAGCAGTGGCTAGAATTAGATATCAAACGTGATTTATATGGACTTTTATGTAGTTTTGGGAGCCAATATATGGTTGGTAGGTCAGATTTATCAGTTTTAATTTTGAAGTCGGACACGGTCATGAGGATATCGTGCAAGGTGCTGTCTTTTGAGTTAGGGCTTTCCTCATGTGTATGAGTGGAGTTTAATTCGTTTTTAAGTACTTCAATATAATATAGTTTTCAAACAACTATTATGTTATTACCTGCTTTATCAGCAGGAACAAAGACATATTTAGCATGTGAGTCAGCTATCTTCTTTTTAATAGAATTTGCCGTCAATGTATTAGGCTGTTGAAATAAATGCGGATTTTCCGTAAAGTTCTTAATACGGATATCGACAATTCTTAAAATCTCGTATTTCCAATCATTAAGAGCGTGAACCTGTACCTATTCTTTTTTACTCCAACGTTTACAATATGTAGTTAAAGCATCTTCTATAACGTCACGGCATTTTATTGAAATCTATCCTGGTCGGTAACCTATATTTAGGTCCTTTTCCAAAACGGGTGCGCAATTTATTGTCCGAAATACAGTTTAGATCACTAGTAATAACATGACCTGCCGGATTTCTTATAGGCTTTTTGTACTGGTAACAAATAAGTGGAGGTTCTAAATTCTCAAAATATTGGGGGATTTTAGATGTGACTCTATGATCACGGAAAATATTAGAAATGTTAAGTAGATCGAAGCCTTTATTAATAAATTTAATTTTGAGAAATTGCTGCTTGGGTGTAAGAGACGGAATACGAGGAAAGAGTTTATTATATGAAAATAAATTAATCAAACTGAGTTTATATCAATCATAAAATCGTTTTTAAAATTGTAATGTCATTGTACAAAGTCGTAATGTCATAACATGATGTGGTAATGTCATTACATGATATGGTGTTGTAATTATATGGTGTGGTGCTGTCATTATATGGTGTGGTGTTGTCATTACATGGTGTGGTGTTGTCATTATATGGTGTAGTGTTGTCATTATATGGTGTGGTGTTGTCATTACATGGAGTGGTGTTGTCATTACATGGTGTGGTGTTGTCATTATATGGTGTGGTGTAGTTATTATATGGTGTGGTGTTGTCATTACATGGTGTGGTGTTGTCATTATATGGTGTGGTGTTGTCATTACATGATGTGGTGTTGTCATTATATCGTGTGGTGTTGTCATTACATGATGTGGTTATGCCATTACATGATACGGTTATGTCATTACGTAATGTGATAATGTCATAATATGATACGGTTATGTCATTACACGATGTGGTTATGTCATGGTATAATTTGGTTATGTTTTGGTGTCATGTAAATTGTAGTTTTATGGGGTAAATATTTTATTATATTATACTTTGACTTCGATCTCTGGGGTTGTTTGATCATTTCAAGATATAGTTATATACTTTTACGAGGTGGTAGTAACAAATATAGAATTATTTCGTCATCACTTGTTGTAAAATCAATACGAGTGACAATTGTGCTTTATAAGAAATTGTGCTGCTATATTATGTAAGTCTCGAGTTGATAAAATGCTGAATTTTAGTGTACAATGTGCTTAACCATCTGAATAAAATATGGCGGACGCAGAAATGACCAAAGTGTTAAAGAAACTAGGCTTACAGCACACTTGTCGTAAGATTAATAGCGAGATCATAACACCCGACATTGTTGGTAAGTTGTCTACAAGTCAAATACAAATTTTGGGAATTCATAATACTTCAGATATTATGAAACTTAGAACTGAGTGCATAAAACATGGTCGTTGCAAGCCCCCAAAACTCCACGCTAGTGTTGGGGCTCCAGAATACCATATACCAAGATCATCACTGGAAATCTTGTGTGATAATGGATTCAAAGTTTCCGGTATTTCTAAGCTTCTGTCAGTCTCTGAGCGCACGATTTATAGAAGAATGGCACAATATGGCTTAAGTAATATGGCTTTTTCTGACATAATTGATGATGACCTCGACAGGGCAATTAACAAGATTATTCTGGACTTCCCATTTTGTGGCGAAAGTATAATAAGGGAAATGGTAAAACACCAAGGCATTAGAGTCCAGAGATGGCGACTAAGAGATTCTATCCACCGATTGGAATCTGGAGGAGTACAAGAACGTCAAAAAGGTCGTTTGCATAGACGGGTGTACAATGTGGTTGCGCCCAACCATTTATGGCATATTGACACAAACCACAAGCTCATTCGTTGGAGATTTGTCATTATTGGAGGCATTGATGGATTTAGTAGGAGAATAATGTTTTTAAAGTGTTCTGACAACAGCAAAGCTTCTACTGTGCTTCAGCATTTTCTCTCTGGTGTTGAAAAATACGGAGTTCCAAACAGAGTAAGATCTGATAAGGGACTGGTAAACGTCGGTGCTGCAGACTTTATGTTGAAGTCAAAAGGACAAGGAAGCATGATCACAGGAAAAAGTACCCACAACCAACGGATAGAACGACTGTGGCGAGACGTGTTCGAAGGTGTACTTAACTATTATTACAATCTTTTCTATTACATGGAGGATTTGGGTATTCTTGATTGCTTGAATCCAAACCATTTCCTTGCACTTCAGTATACAGTGAGGTGCAGTCCTAACATTACATTATGTTCACGTCGCGTTAACGTGAAGTTTGCTTTCCTCGTGCGCTCAGAACTGCTGAGCACACGCGTCTGCGTTAACGCAGATTTCCACGTGAACTTAATTTCGGGACCGCGTGAACGCGCTTGACTGCCGCGTTAACGCGCTTGACTGCCGCGTGAACGTGCTTGACAGCCACGTTCGCTTGCTTACAACTTATAACTTGTATTAACATGTTCATATAGAAGAATTTGAAGGAAAATAGGTATATTGTGTATATTAATATTAAAACATATAAGTAAAATATTTAGAATTAAATAAAACCCTTCCGAGTTAAGGGATATTTTTCAAAACATTGAACAGAATTTCCGAACAATGACTTTAATTAAATTCTTACTTTAAGAAAATAATAATAATAATAATAATAATAATAATAATAATAATAATAATAATAATAATAATAATAATAATAATAATAATAATAATAATTATTATTATGAAATTAAAATCAATAAAAATAATAATAATGATGATAACTACTATATTTATAAATAAGAAAATAGCTTTATCAAAATTAATAATAATAAATACATAAATAAGAAACACGTGTTAATACATAAATTAGTTATAAATGAATCAACAAATAAGAAAAAGATACATAAATAAATTAATTAAAAATAAATAAATGACATTAGAAAGTAATCATGCTAGTATAAACTGACGAAGTTTTTTTTTCATAAATACCTTATTGCATGTCTACGCGATAATTTCCTTTGCTATATTACATATGAAATCCTTAATGCAGGGTGTCATTTTAAAATAACATTTAATACACGTTTTTACGGCAATATTCGCGGTAATTTAATTAGATCCATTTTATTTTCTTAGTCCGCACTGCACTGCATAGAGAATTACAAATATAGACATGTGAACGTGCGACGGACCGAGCGCACGCGGGAATAAATCGCGTTAACGCGAATTCCCTCCCGCGTTAACGCGGGGAGCGCACGCGTGTCCGGTCGAGCAGTCCTGGCACGTGTGCTAAAGCAGTCCTCGCGACTGCTTTTCGCGTTAACGTGAATGTTATGTTAGGACTGCACCCATCTGTACATACAATGAAAGCATAAACATGAAACTTAATATATGGGTAACAGCATGGGGTGGACATAGAATGAGGACAACAAGAGCTTCTCCACAAGCATTGTGGATATCTGGACAACTCCAAAACCCAGTAGGAATTGAATTAGACAGTAATCAGTTGGATCAGTATGGCATAGAAGGGGTAATTCATAATGATCAACAGGAGGTTGAAGACGGAGAAAGGCCTGTTTTTTGTCCCTCTGTCACTGGTTCTTAGTGACAATTGCAAACAAATGTTAGCAGCAGAAGTGCCTACTCCCCGAATGTATGTCAATTTTGGAATTGATGATTACAGTACCTGTGTGAGAATGATAATCCACTTTCATCCCTCGGTGTAATTTATGAATGGAAAAACACCACTTCTTCTTTCAAAGGAAAAAACAAAAGTGCTTGCTCATTTTTAATTTAATTCAAACATGTTAAATAATAAAAGTCTAAAAAAAATCACAAAGCTTTATTTAAATCTACAAATTCTTGCCATTTGTGTGTATGATCTGTTTGAAAAGGATGATCCTTGCACATTTTAACATATTCTTGATGTAAAATTTCATGACAGTCAAGCAATTGATAAAAAGGATTTAACATAAAAAGGATTTAACATATTCAATATATCCGCAGATGAAGAAGGAGTAACATTGAAACTAGAACTGTTTTAACGAGACAAATATCCCCCATTAGGTTAGTAGGTTAAATGTTTTGGTACCTTTTGAAATATCTGGGACAAGTGGAAATCATATTATACATTATGAACAAAAAAAAAAAAAAAAAAAAGAAAAAAAGTGGTGATCATATTATACATTATGAATAAGAAAAATACATATCTGACAACTGACTTTCAAGAATATAATTGATGCAAAATATCTGCCTGGGTAATGAAAAATAAAAAATAAATGATTACAAACAAAAAACTTTTAATTAATAATCCTTCATTCGCGGATTACCTTAGCATCATCTATCCAAGTGAACTGGAGGTCAAAGAAACCACAGAAACTAGTAATTTTACTTCGTATTTAGATATTATGTTGTCTTTCGACATTAATGGTCATTTGAACACCTCACTCTATGACAAACGTGACGATTGCAATTTCGCTATCACAAACTTTCCTTTCATAAGTAGCAACATTCCATCATCGCCCGCATACGGCGTATTCATATCTCAGTTAATACGTTATTCCAGAGCATGTTCAAATTACAATGACTTTGTTCTGAGGGCTAGGCGACTTTCAGTTAAGCTGCTCAACCAGGGTTATATATGTGCTAGACTAGCATCGTCACTGAGGAAGTTCTACGGTCGTTACGAGACTATTATTACTCCATATGATATCTCGTTATCCAGACTTTTAAATGATATTCTGGACTGAGACCGATTCCGATCACTTTACACAGATTTGACACCTTCTATACTAGAAGGTTACCTACTTCGACTTCTCCATATATAAATACATATGGAATTCACACGATTTGACTTTCTACTGGGTATATGTGACGGGAGATGCAGGAGATGCTCACTCTCCCCGGGCACCTGATCTCACTCCATCACAGGGGTTCACATATGCTCTTCAAGTAGACATATTTTGTTATTTTCCATTTGTTTTTCATTTTCACTGATTTTGTGTGTCCTATGTTTTAATGATTTCTGGACTTGTGGTTTGGATTTATCCATCATCTTTACATGGAAACAAACAAAATGTGTTTGTGAAACACAAACGCCCCGGTGACACTAAAGTTCAAATAAGGCAAATTTTGAAAAGTATGTCAAAGGTCACAGTCAAGGTAATTGATCTTGTTTTTATTTGAAAGGGTTTCATTAGCTGAGTATGAATACCAAACATGACGTCTCTACGTCAAATTCTGGCACATTTATTGTATTTTAGCATAAAGGTCAAGAGGTCATTGAACTTGGTATCATTTAAAAGGGTTTCATAAGTTGAGTATGCATGACAAATACAAAGTCTCTATGGCAATTGATATAAAATTTATAGTATTTTGAGAAAAGCGGGACAGACAGACAGACCAAATGCTATATGCCCTAAATCTTTCAGGTCGGGGGCATAAAAATTAGATTTTGTTTTACAGTATTTGTGATTCACCAAAAAAAATATTTTTCAATAAACTCTTTTTTGGGTGTCACTTAAATCAAATAACCCTTTTTGTATAATTTACTGGGTATGAGATACACAAATAGTAATTTGTTGTTGTTTGACAAACAGTGTTTGTAAAACACTCATGTCTCCCAAGCAGGAGCAAATTAGATTGTAACATTTTTTAAAAGATAAGTAAAAGGCTGTTGTTAAAAACTTTTGGTCTAATCACAAGAAATACACATGTTAAATATCAGTCCTAGCATTTAGGGTTTAAATGGTTTTCATATTACTAAATGTTTTGAAAAGTACGTCATAGGTCATAACGTAAAAAAATATAGCTACCATATAAAAGGTATGGGCATGACAAGTGCAACTACAACTGTCCTAACGGGACAAATACCTCCCTCCCCTGGCAACAAATTCAAAGTAAGGCAAAGCAAAGGGGGCGGGTTGTTATAATTAGTATACACAAGAAATGCAGATAGTAGATTTTAAGGATCCTGTCATTTTAAAGTTACAAACAAATATTTAGTAATGCAGGTGAATAGATAGATGGGCAAAAACTATTGTATATGAGGACATATAAATATAATGTCTCATCTTCCAATCTCTTCTACATCAAATTTATCATCAACTACAATGTTTAGCCATATTCAATACAGCAAATTCTTAACAACCAATTTAAGTCATTTTCTATGATCTAAGACAAAATCATGGCAAAATATTCTACCTAACTTGAATATTCTGTTCAAGTTAAAGGAGCATGGTCCGATTGAAGTCGGGAAAAGTATTAAAAAATGTAAACGGATTTCTTAAACGGCAGTCGATTGCTAGTATATTATCTAAGATGTATAAAACGTATCGTTACCAAAGTCGATGTCGATATGCCCGTTTTAAATTTGCAACATAACCAGGCCAACACCTTGAATATTGATGAGGTCGGTCAGAGGAAATCACGTGACAATGAAACTCGAGCTTTACCCGATTCTAACATTTGTTCCACTTTTCTCCTTTTGGCCTCTGAGCTTGTGTATAGTTATTTTCTACCACACTTTTGCTTTTCTCATGCTCGTATTCCTCCTTGTGAACCATTTTTGTTGTTTTCTACAGTGAATATCCGCGCACGCGCATGATTATGGGCGGAGCATCGCCTAATTTGGGGAATTGATACCAGCCGAATTTAATTCGACTCAATTACCTTTATTCTACGAAAACATTGAGGGCTCTTGGTTTTAATTTTTGCAATTAACACAAAGTTCATAATTTATGTAATACAGGAAAAATAAGATATTGTCGTAATTTATCCTTTTCATGCTAAAATTTTCCAGTCTCGGACTATGTCCCTTTAACTTTCTGTCCCGCAAACATGTAAACTGCTAATACATACCATAAAATGTATTAGCAAATGCATAATCATACAATTCAAAAAGTTCCTGTTCAGGTAGTAAAGGCATAGTGTCAGGGGGTATAGGTAGCTTGAGTGAATTACTGCAGTTGGTATAAAGGATTTCATGACGGGTACAAATTCAAGTGTAGGGTGTAGATTGAAACCCTGGACAGGCTCTTCACATGCTCCGGTGGTAAATTGCAGAATATGCTCTAATGTAATTGTAACAAATAATATAAATATTTAATGAGTATCAAAACATTCTTATGATGTCATTCAATTATTTTCACAATAAAACAAAACAGAGGCCCAAGTGGACCTATATCACTCACCTGAGCACAATTTGCTCATTCACAAACAAATGTTTGTTCAACTTTGGGAGAAGAATCTACATACTTTCAACACTTCCTATAGAATTTTGAAATGTTGGCCATCTTGGATGATGGATCCGGTCAATGGATACAGTTTTGGTTGAGGACATTGAGTACTTACTTCCTACAAGATTTGACAGAAAACTGTAAATCAGTTAAAGACAAGTCGAAATATGAGTCAATCAATTAAGGCCCATGTCAGCCATCTTGGAATAGCGATCGGGTAAAAAAGATACAAACTTGATAGAGGACATTGAGTACTAACTTCCGATTAGGTTTGGGGAAATTCTGCGCAGCGGTTTCGGAGAAGAAGTCGGAAATGTGAAAAGTTTACGACGACGACGAAGGATGACAGACGCAGAACAAATTGCCATGACAATAACTCACTTCAGCCTTCGGCTCAGATGAGCTAAAAAGTTTGCAAACATACACATCCAACATTGAAATCATTTGTTGTTGTATACATTGTAAGCATTTACACAAATACTTAAAGAAACTCACTTGCAGCTGATTTAATGTATATGGTAAATGCTGAATAGACCATATTCTCCTTCCTTCTATCATTTGAACCTTCCTCAGAAAATTCAGGATGTAAGAGGTTTATAAGAGATTTCATTGTTAATTTAGTGGCAGTAGGTCGGAGTAGATGCCGTATCATAGGCAATTTAATTCCAACCTGAAAGACAAAAGAAGATTTTCAACTGAACATACATTTTGTAAAGTTTCCTTTTATTTTAAAAATTAATAATATGATATCTATTATTCAAGAACTGTCAATTTTGCACAAAACATTACTTTCAAATAATTTACTGGTAAGCAGGGAATTCCAGCATTACTACAACTGTATATTAGCTTAAAGCTATTAATTGTGTGTATATAAAACAAAAGGCCCTAGTAACCCTATATCACTCACCTGAGCACAAATTGCTTATTCAACTGACAGCATAAAATATGTGCAGATACATATCCTTTGATGTTTGAAAGTATAATATAAGCATTCCCCTTGTGGAGTATGACCAAGATGGGTGCCAGATTCTACATTAACAAGCATTCTGATAGTATTGCTGAAGCAATGTATTTCCCATTCTATGTAATTCTAAGTTCTGTAACTCTGCCAAAAGTACAGATGGGTGCAGTCCTAACATAACATTCACGTTAACGCGAAAAGCGGTCACGAGGACTGCTTTAGCACACGTGCTAGGACTGCTCGACCGGACTCGCGTGCGCTCCTTGCGTTAACGCGGGAGGAAATTCGCGTTAACGCGATTTATTCCCGCGTGCGCTCAGCCCAGTCTCGCGTTCACATGATTACATTTGTAATTCTCTTTACAGTGGTACGGATGGAGGAAATAAAAGGAATCTAATTAAATTACCGCAAATGTCGCCATATATACGTGTATTAAATGTGATGTTAAAATGACACCCCGCATTAGGGTTTCATATGTAATATAATAATGCAAATCACCGCGTAGACATGCACTCAGGTATTTATGAAAAATTTCGTCAGTTTATACCATAAAGACTCTAGGAAAATTACATTCTAATTCTATTTTATTTATCTATTTTTAATTAATAAAATTATGTATTTATTTGTTATTTGTTTATTTATTTATAATTTACTTATGTATTTATTCTTATTTATGTATTCACAATTGGGTTTTTTTATTTAGCTATTTTTCATAATATATGAATACCATGATTATCATCATTATTATTCTTTTCATTAATTCAATTATTATTATTATTATTATTATTATTATTATTATTATTATTATTATTATTATTATCCTAAAATAAGAAAAAAATTTCATTAAATTCAATGTTCGAAAATTGTATTCAATAATTTTTAAATTCATCCCTTTACTCGTAAGCGTTTTATTTAATTCTAAATATTTCCCTACATGCACACAGTAATATGTTTTTATATTTAAATATACAATGTATATATCGATTATCCTTTAAATCCTTCTCTATATAAGTTGTAAGCAACCGAACGTGGCTGTCAGCCACTTTCACGCGGCAGCCAAGCGCGTGAACGCGGCAGTCCAGCGCGTTAACGCAGTCTCAAAATTTAGTTCACGAGGAAATCTGCATTAACGCAAACGCGTGTGCTCAGCAGTCCTGAGCGCACGAGGAAAGCAAACTTCACGTTAACGCGACGTTAACATAATGTTATGTTAGGACTGCACCTCACTGTAGGTCAACCAGAATGAAACTCAAACTTCATCTGTTACTACTTATGGGATTTCAACATGCTATCTGTAAGCATAGGGGAGAAAAGTCTGGAAAACTAGTGTGGCAGACAGATTGAGAAGGTGGAAACCTAAAGTCCCTAAGTACAGGAATAATTTTATTATTTGATAAAGCATACCGTATACATTCCAAGGGAATCCACACTAGCTCTTAAGTTCATTATGGAAGCTGAAGATGGATCAGCAGAGAAACTTTTATTTTCTATCTCTTCACTCAGAAATTATTGAACTTTACTATTTTGAAGAATACTTAAACCTTAAATTAAAAAGCAAAAGAAGTATTTGTTAAACACTATGTTTCCACACTGGTAAATGATTGCACCCTAGCTAAGTAATTAGGCTATGGGCTAAGAGTTTATAGCACATTGGCTATGACAAAAATGATGGAAAGACGTTACACGATCAGTTAAGTCGCATGTATTAAATGATTGCTATTTTCACAAATCGGGCCACGTCATGGAACCTACATAACATCCCGTTAACTGACACAGCTCAAGGATTTGGGGAATAATGCTTCAATATCTAGAACAAGAGTTGTCAGAAGACAATGTAGCTCGTTGATGGGGGCAGTGTCAGATGTGTTACGGGTATGGAGGTGGACATTTTTGTTTATATAACCATCAAACACCAAATCGCTTTAAATCATATTTCTTCGACCTCTTCAGAAGCTTGGCGAATGCACCAGCATCGCTGGATGCAGTACGATTTTGACTGGCTGAACTTAAGATTATGTGGACGTGACCCTCAACAGGACGAATTCAGATCCTACACCGCACACAAACAGATAACGAGCGAAGTACAGGTCTGATTTTAATCAGAATGTGAAAAAGTGTTGTTACAAGAAATACTTATGAAATATTAAAGCTGTATCCTCAAATTGCAAAGATGTGTCTACTGGCACTGCTAATGACAAACCTCAATGCTGAAGGTATAACAATAGCTTGGCAAGCTAATGAGTCCCATTTAATTGGCAGGAGGTCCATTTTATTAAAGGCAGTACTTACTCAATAGTTTTCCTACTCTTTCGTAATCTTCAGCCAGGAGCTCCCTTAGACCATTGTCGAAGTAATTTTCCTTGATACGAGAGAGAACTAAACGGAAAAATTCCTTACGTGGTCCACCATAGTCAACAGCCACCTAAAATACTAAATTACTGTATGAGTAGATTGTCATTCCAATGTTTATAAACATTTTTATAAATGTTTATAAACATCATAAAAATTTCAAAGCAACAGTTACACATAACTTTCAATTTGATACATTGAAGTAAATCAATATGCATCATATCATTTTGAAAGAAAATTCATAATAGCAGAACTCAAGCAGATTTTGTGTTTTTTAAAATAAAAAAAAAAATACAAATGTGTCAGTACAACATGACTCCCCCCACCCTGACAGCCTTCTTTGATTATAAAATATTCCATAAATGGCGGAGGCATAAAAATACTGTAACTCATATGATCAAGTACTGTATACGTATGTACATGTTACAGTCAAAATTGTGTATTGGGGGCAGATTTGGTGCAGTAGTTTAGCTCTTGGCTTTCAGTGCAGGTGAGGTACGAGGTAACATTCTCTCTGGTTGGTCTACCTACGATAAATGGTGAAGGAATTAATCAGAATTATGTGGGTCAATTCTAGAAAATTATGAGTGTATAAGGCAAGGTTTGTAATTGCATAGCAAGTTTAAACCTTGCCTTTGGAAGATGCCATTAGCCCTTTACGCTACTGACGTTTAAGTGGTTGGTTACATTCTGCTTCCGTGTCACAGTATAACTAACAAGAAACCACAAAAAGATGTTATGGCCATATTGCAAAGCAAATTCAAAACAATGTCAAAGTCACAAGGTCAAGAGTCATGGAATCAATTGACAGCACTTGCTATAAAGAACATATGTGTAAAGTATCAAAGCCTTATTCCTATTGATTAAACAAATATATCCAAAGTAAAAGTTTTTAAAATAAAAGTAGACCAACGTCCAAGGTCAAGGTCACTATGTCAAAGGTCATGGCATAATTTGAAAGCTGTGTTCATAAGGAAGTTATAATGTGTGAAGTATTACTCTTATAATCCTTTTAGTTGCAGAAATTTTGCTGCAACCAGCCAAAATGTTGACAGGCAGACAGACGGACATCGCCTATTAATAGACTCGAACTGCTTTGCAATCCGGCCAAAAATGCATATAGCTCTGAAAAAGTTCATAAGCCATAGGCAAAGGAGCTAGGGGTCAAAAGGAGCAAGCCACTACTTTTTGGCAAAATTAGCCTTTAGTAGGTAATTTTCATAAATTACCCGATACATTTACTTATACTGCACATGTAGTTCCAAATGTACATGTATGTTGGACCCCCTCACAGGGGCTGTCAAAAAGATTTTCAAATTACTTGCCCTACCTTGATTTTCACTTGTCCGTAATCAAATTATGCACAATAAAACTAGCCTGACCGATGAAAGCACTCCCCCATGGTGTTGGTCAGCCCCTGCCTTACTTTTAACTTTGACCATCCTCCACTTTTGATTTGCTTTTTCTGCCATGGTATTATGCAATGCTAATAAATCAATGACAAAAAGCACAGAAACTCAGAAGCTCCTGGAATTATTATACATTTAGTACATAATGAGATACAACTTATCTCATTATAAAACTAAACTTCTAGTGTTAATCTCAAATCACTAAGGTCTTTTATTTCATCAAATGCTGTTTCTAATAAGTTTGACCTGTCAACAATGATAAAGTTTGTAGGGCCTTCCTCCACTTGTGTTGGGTCTTCTATTTCCAACTTTCTTCCTGTAACCAACATTGACTGTAATAATCGTAGAATCTCAACAGGATTTTCAATCTGTTCAGAGATACAATGGTCAATTGCATTTAAATCAGTATCCATGATACTGTCCATGGTACTGGTTTCATTAAGTTGTAATACAGTTATCTGGTTTTCTGTGTGGTTGATTTGGTTTGAAGTTGGATCAACTACTGGTACTACATGTATTTCTTGGTCAGTTACCGGTACTTGTAATTGCTCCAATGGTGGCTGCAGTAAATGTGTTTGCTCAATGATAATTGGTGCTGAAACCGGGTAACACAAACACGCCTTCATTAAGTTGCTCAATATCATCATGGTTATTTTCAAAACAGAACAGGCAATGTTTTCTGTTTGCTTTCGCAAGGAAAAAAAAAACAATTGGCTCTTGGCTTCAATTTTACTTACAGATATATAGATGACTTGCTTTCAATTAATAACCCTTCATTCGCGGATTACCTTAGCATCATCTATCCAAGTGAACTTGAGGTCAAAGAAACCACAGAAAGTAGTAATTCTACTCTATTTAGATATTATGTTGTCTTTCGACATTAATGGTCATTTGAACACCTCACTCTATGACAAACGTGACGATTTCAATTTCGCTATCACAAACTTTCCTTTCATAAGTAGCAACATTCCATCATCGCCCACATACGGCGTATTCATATCTCAGTTAATACGTTATTCCAGAGCATGTTCAAATTACAATGACTTTGTTCTGAGGGCTAGGCGACTTTCAGTTAAGCTGCTCAACCAGGGTTATATATGTGCTAGACTAGCAACGTCACGGAGGAAATTCTATGGTCGTTACGAGACTCTTATTACTCTATATGATATCTCGTTATCCAGACTTTTAAATGATATTCTGGACTGAGACCGATTCCGATCATTTTACACAGATTTGACACCTTCTATACTAGAAGGTTACCTACTTCGACTTCTCCATATATAAATACATATGGAATTTACACGATCTGACTCTTTCTACTGGGTATATGTGACGGGTGTTTCTAACAAGCAGGAGATGCTCACTCCCCCCGGGCACCTGATCTCACTCCATCACAGGGGTTCACATATGCTCTTCACATATTTTGTTATTTTCCATTTGTTTTTCATTTTCACTGATTTTGTATGTCCTCTGGTTTAATGATTTTTGGACTTGTGCTTTGGATTTATCCATCATCTTTACACATCAGCTATAGGGAACTGTATACCACATTGCTTACAAGCCTCTTTAATGACTGTTTGTGTCGAAGACACGCTGTTTTCAATTGGCATGGTTAATAAGTTTAGCTGAATAGGTCTTATAAATAGTTTTGCCTGTGGACCTATGCACGATTTCAGACTCTTCACGGTCCATTCACAATTCACTAATGTCAGCATTCTATTGTTTGATTTTAAGAATTCGTAACCTCCACAATTCTTTAATTTTAGGAATCCATTTATATCACCGTTTTCATCTTTCTCATCAGATGCAACTTTTTCCATTACCTCTGAAACTCTATCACACATATCTAATTTTATTTTCTTAAGTCCTAAACCCGCTTTATATAATGTCTCTTTTTCCTCTGCGGTGGGCACTTTACAGGTGTCCTTATCAGATAGGCAGAACACAGACACTGTCCAACTTCTGGAATTGCGCGAGCTCTTTGTTGAAGAATCATTATATATGTTTTTACTGTTAGAGTTACTCGTCCTCTTCCTTGGTTGAGAAAATAATGTGTTTCTTTATTGCCTGATCATGTCTAATGCTCCAATATTAGGCCTACCTTTTTCCAGTCCATCATGGCTTTCGACATGAGATGTCTCTCGTTTCCACTCTGAAACGCTTTCTCTTAATCTAATCCGATCCCCGATTGTCGCCACACCAATACGATTGAGGTCTTGATCACTCACACTTAGAACGTTGTGTATGTCTAGTTTATCAGCTCTAAAACGAGCTGACAAAGCATGCAAATCTATTTCTTCTAGAACATTATCCATCTCTATGGCTCCGCTATTTTAAACTTATTTAGATATACATGTATACAGTATGGTACTAGGAAATATCAAAAACATGTGAAAGACCCTGATAAAACTGAAGAGACTTAAAGCTGCCTAAAGACCATTTAAATCTATAAATCAAAGTCATTTTAACTTTATGTATTCATAAGAATAATATATGACGAACCTAGTATATGGAATCGTTGTAATTAAGATATTTGGTGTCTTCGCACAAATTTTAGCTTTTAAATTAAGTTCTTTAGTAAACAATATGACCATTTCGGTAGTTCCTTGTATCCAAAGAGATCCGAAGTTTTCCGATTGAACTGTAGACCTTGAGGTAAAATCAAAAATTTCCGAATGTACGTCATCATCATGTTGAAACGACCACATAACAGGAAATGTGCACAACACGCCATAGTCAACAAAATATAAAATATGATTCAGTTCATATTCATAATTAACAACATGGTTTAATGACATAAGCATATTAGAAGATGACATTACCACATCATGTAATGACATAACCACATCATGTAATGATATAACCACATCATATCATGACATAACCATATCATGTAATGATATAACCACATCATGTAATGACATAACCACACCATGTAATGATATAACCACATCATATCATGACATAACCATATCATGTAATGACATAACCACATCATATCATGACATAACCACATCATGTAATGACATACCCACATCATATCATGACATAACCACATCATGTAATGACATAACCACTTGATACAATGGCGGTACAGTCTGATTTAATGATAAGACCATCATACATAATGACAGAATCATTTCTTGTGATGCTTTTTCTATCCAATATAAGCACAAAAGCAAAGGAAGTGATCTCGTGATCACTCCACATAATGCTTCAAGTATCAAATTTCACGTTTCGACCATTGCGTATAATTTAGAACTAGTGTATGCAATATTACCACCTATCAATATAATTATTTACAACGCGTTTCCATACTGTTTACACCTAATATAATGAAAATTCGACATATAACCACGATGTATCCACTTCATGTTACAACACGTACATCTGATATAATGTCTTTATCAATTAATTAAAATGGTATACCACTTCAAAAACCGATTTAATGATCCCCTCTAAAGTTAAACAACCTGGTATACAGGCACCACCATCTCTTATCATAAAGACACCACCTCACGAAAAGACAATATACATATATACATATTGCAAAAAACACCTCATATCATAAACACTTGGACTTAAGGCAGCTGTGGCGTTCCATAGGAAAGCAAGTTGCACGGTGGTACGTTGTCAGTTTTATTGGTTTAACTTGAATGTAATAATCGTGCACGTGAATGGTAGAACTTGCAAATCGCCCTTGATATGAGATTTAAGATGGACATTAAGAGCAGTGAACGAAGTTGGTTCAAACAGGGTTTTTGATAGTTGGAGTCGGAGGCAATGCGGACCAATAGTAGGTATAATCTATTAATAAATTTGAGGACGGTGTATCGTGGTTATATATGTATGTCTGAACGCTAATGTGTAGACCAATCAGAATTATCAAAACAAAACAAGTGAATTAGAATGTCTTTTTAACATCACTTTTTGTCCTCCGCTTTTGTGAAAGCAAGTGGACATTACATCTCATAATACTCATTCCTCCATCTGTCAGTCTGTCACAAAAACTTTAACCTGGGCTATAACTTTTGATGCAGCAGGGGTACAACTTTATATGTAGATTCCTTCTGATGAGACTTTCTATTTAAGATAATTACTTTTGACATCTTAGAATTCTTTGAATTCACTTGTTTATCTTGACAGTTATCTATCCTAAGGAACACCCTCATCTGATTACAACCCCCTCTTAATTACAAACATGGATTCACCATGTCTTCTCTGTCTTTGTACACATCAAATCCACAGCAAATGGTCATAGCAAGGACAGTTTAAGATCACCCTCACATAGTTTGGATGATCTTGTGCTATAGGCCTGACATCCGCAACTGGAAATCTCAGTTCTGGACAAACTACAAATGCTGCAAGTAGCAACCATCTTCGTATATACACTTGATGGCATGCTTTGGATGCTGCATTTGGTTTGAGTGGCATAGTTAGCCTTTTAGTGTACCTCAATTTTGGACAAGCTACAAGTACCAAACTTACACTAATTAATTATTCATCTTGGGATGCAGACTCGAAAACATGTTTCAAGCTGTACTGACATACTTTTTTGTAACCCGCTTTTTGTGAAAACGTTGGGACTTGAAATCTCATTTGTCTGTCCATCCGTTTGTCTGTCTGTCACAAAAACTTTAACCTTGGTCATAACGTAGGGTCATCATATCTGGCATGTTTGTGCCTAGTTGCAATACCTTTCCTGAATCTGTAGACATGCACAACAATCACAATGTCACAGATCACTGCACCCTTACTGTTAGAGCGTCAAAAGCGGGGGACCACAGTTCTCTGAATTTGCTTGTTCCATTTGAGTTATTTTGATATCCTGTTTTGGGCACAAGTATCTCAGTTATTGACAGTACAAGTACCAAATTTGCACCAATGATTCATCTATGGGATGCACACTAGAGTACCTGGTTCGATTGCTTCATGTGACAGTTTTTCCACTTCAGTGATTTGGTTAATCTGTTGGGGATACCTCAGTTTGCAACAAACTAGTAAAAATAAAAAAAACTTCTGACTTGGCCATATGCCAAGTCACCTCTACTAAACAGTGTGTGAAAATTCCCAAACTTGTGCTAATGGTTCATCTTGGGATGCAGACTTGAATGCAAGCTTCGTATAACTATTCCCACTTCAGTTTTGTTTCATTAAAAGGAATTTGATTAAAATAACTCAATAATGATTCAAAAGTCATTTTGAATTTGTGCTGTTAATTGTAAGAATGAAACTAGTCCTGAATTAAGGGGATACTCTGGTGAACTAGTAAGAAGAATTAAAATCTACAACTGGCTATTTCATGCATATTCTATAAGAACACACAGCGGTAGATTAAATAATAACAAAAACGTATCATGTTATGGAGCAAATTATTGTACTAGAATCAATGCAAATTAACACTGTGTTATGCCTATTTTGATATAGAGAAATGTCATTTTAGAGCAGTTTATATTTTTTTCACAAATATGACACAGAAAAGTTTGAGTTTTTTTGGTAGATAAACTCATTAATTTATACTGATTGATTAAAAAAATAACAAGGATTAGGGAAATTAAATTAAGCTCTGACAACTTGCAATGCCTTTCATAGTGGCTATAGTAATTAAACAAACCTACTAAAATGATGACAATTTCACAAGAAGTACACTTATTTGATAATTTCTGAAATCTGCATTATTGTGATATTACACTGTAATGTGCAATGGTCTGTCATAATTCAAACAACATAAAATTACAATAGGTAATGGAGCATTTTACAAAGAAATTCGATAGATATTACACCCTCCCCCCATTTTGCTATAATCTCATTTGTGTGTAATATATATTGAATCAAATATATCCTTTTCATGATCAAGAAAGGAATTGATTTGTATACATATAAGCTTCAAATGACATTTCAAATTAAAAATCATGTTTAGATTCGATTTAATCAAAATATATAAACACATTAATGCCCTCTCCACTTTTAGGAGGATGGAGATTATTTAGAAAACAACTACATACATTTCCTTGAAAACTCTGCCTTTGTGGTACAAATATAACTACTTCAATGAATATGTCAGTAACAACATCGTAGTATTATTTAAAAGTTTAAAATGTCTTCTTTTTAATGATATGTAAATCATTCCTCTACTGTGAACGAGTCCGGAAATACAATGGCTCAGAGACACCATACTTTTCAACAGACAGCCTATACAGCAGGTGCGACGACGTCATGTAACGTCTCAATGATGTCATCCTCTTATGCATGACGTAAATTCCCTTTTCAAATACCTTAGCACTCTGAGGGTTAAAAATAAAAACCCTCTCTTGTTCATTAAATTTAGTTTTGATTGTTTCAAGATAATTAAATATACTGGCCTTCGCTTTTAGTTGACTATCTTGTGTGGTTTTTTTGGGGTTTTTTTTTCAAATACGCCCTCATATTTTACTTTTCCCATTTCGTATTTGCCAGCATATATATATCTATATCAGCTTTGTCAATTGCTATGGCAACGGAAACCGATATGTCATCAACAGGTTTTGGTCAATAGAATAACTTTAAAAACGGTTTTCTTCTATACCACATAATAATTTACAAACACATGCATAATAGACAAATTTTTAAGTATTACTACTGTATTTTCTATCACGACTAAAAAAGTTACATCATCGTGATATTACGAGTTACCTCCCGTTAGGTAGATTACTTTTAGGCCTAAATCGCTCACCAGTCTACGTCCTTGACACTATCATAAAACGAATTCCTATTCATCTTCATATGAGTGTTACTCAGGACCTTCAGTCCTTTGATTTTTTTGAACTGTGTCGATTTATTCTTGTATCCTTTAAAGAATCGAGACAAGCTTGTATTATTTAATGCTAGAGGTCTTAATTCAGGTGAAAGAGAGTGAATCTGTACTATTAGTTCAATAAAAATTATATATATATATATATTTAAAAAAGAATAAGAAATGTTTTTAAAAATAGTGATATCATGAATGTATAGTTTTTCAAAGTTTATCAAAGATTTTCGGATGCTATTAGGAAAACTTTTTTTCTAGGCTTTTGGGCACTGAAAGGTCATAAGCAAAAGTTTTCCCACAAAATTTTAATTCTTATGAATTTTGCAAGTGATGTCCCTCATATGCATATACGCGAAGTCTTTTTAATATGTTGTCACCGAAATTTGCAGTTCCAAGATAAAATACACCAAACTTATACATTTTGCATTTGTTTTTACGAGTTACGTTCGTTGATTGTGACGTCATATGTGGCATTATATATTTGCCTTGAGAAAGACTATAAAAGGTATAGATAATTTACCTTTGCTTCCGGTGAGATATAATGTAATGTGTGATGCATTATTACAATGTCACATCGTTACATTATTTTGGTTCAGCATTGCGTTTCGCATATTTATATATTATGAGAATTCCAATCAATCCGCCACTAGCATCAGTGAAGAGACATAAGATGTCGAAATGAAATCTGCTGCACAAAATTAAAAGGTAATAATGTTCTATTTTTATTCTGCATTTTAATAACTTGGAAATAGTTATGTAGCATAGATTGTTATTTTCATATCATTTAATTTTCTATGTGTTCATGGTTTTGCGGCGGATCTGATTGGTTAAAAAATTTAGTTCATTTCTGCATCAACAAAAGTTTGAGTGCAGATATGTCACAATTGCCGGCGCTACTTTCCTCTGGAATGCGAAACCCCGTTCTATTTATGGAACCGTGATTCCCGTGTTGTTAATCGATTGCATAAAATTGTTTCGTTATATATTACGAATGCAAAGTACAAAAGAAATCTCACTTCACAGCAGAAACTATTAAATATAAAATATGATTTCTTACTCTTATTCAATAAAAAAGTAAAATATAACTATGTCTATCAATTAAGCTACAGGACAGTGCTGCTGTTTAGAAATACATGTAGTCAAGTACAAAAAAACAGTACTCGTCTGCTACTAGCCGATCGTTTGAAAATGGACGTTGATAACTAAAATTAATACGGTATAATAATAATATGCATTGCATTTCTAATACTAGTAATATTAATACCATTTAGAATATAAATACCTTAGGTAACAGATTATCATCCTCATATGCATGTTTGATTAATTCGTGTTTTTAATAAATGTTCATTCTTTTTCACTTCTAATCTTTTCAATAGACACTAGGATCAAATATTCGTGTTAGCCGCCATCATTGACTTCAAAATGTTGTTTAACTTGTTATTGTATTACTACGCGATCAAGACACATGTATCAGAGATTAAAAAAAAGTAATGTTGTGCCATAATAAATCATGTTTATTGGACACTTATTAAATTTTTGTTTTCCTATATAAGCTAAATTAAATGATAAGAAATGAATCCTATAGTGTTTTGGTTGATTGAGGTATCAACCTAAAATTTGGACGGAAAACTTTTGCATCAATGCGCTTCGCGCACTGATGCAGTTTTCCGTCCAAAGTTTAGGTTGATACCTCAATCAACCAAAAATATATAGGATTCATTTCTTAAATTAACCAAACAAACTTATATTATGAAATAGACTAATCAATTTAATTTCTGTTTGAGGACTACTTATTATATCTTATATATATATATATATATATATATATATATATATATATATATATATATATATATATATATATATATATATATATATATATATATATATATATATATATATATATATACATATATATATATATATATATATATATATATATATATATATATATATGATAAGAAATGCAGTCCAATGTACATAACATAAAAATGATATTTCCAAAAACATACATATTAATACCATTATTACACCGCTCTGAATACAATTAAGCTAGATGTGCATGTTTGCAAAAATGTGAATTACAGTTTAGAACTGCAGTCTACTATTCAAATAACGTCAAATTCAGATCCGGTTTTTATTTATTTAAACATCTCAACTTTTTGCACTATATGGTATCAATGTACCAATTGACCCTGACTGGAGTCATGTAAGTGTTTTGGCTACCCTAAGTCCTGCTCGGGATGAAAACTCCTAGGCTTCTGAATGGATATAAATGCCAGGTTCATCTTTTTGATTGAAATGTTATTTATGGTCTATCTGTTGACAGGCAACAATATTAAAATTTATGTAATGGGTCAGTATTTTTCATATCAAGGGTCAGGGTATTTTCAGCAAGCACATTTTCTGCAGACTGAGGGTAAGTTCAAAGAAGGCAAATTTTGAATATGAAAAGCCACGGTGAGGTAGTGGTTTTGTTTTGTTTTTTTTTGTGTTTTTACTTTAGTGGGGGGTCTCTGTTCATTTATATGTAAAGGAAGCTTCAAATGATTCTCTTTTGTATGGAAACTTCTCCATTCATTAACATATAGCCCTATGGAAAATAATTGCTACATTGATACCATATGATATTTTTATGCATTTTGAAAAATACAGATGACAAATACTTTTCATGTATCAATTTCAAGTCGTAATAAAAAAAGTGTCATATTGATATACATCGTTTTCGTAAGATTACACCCATTACCCCTGTTTGATCGACACATTTATGTTTTTCTCTAATTAATAAATAAAAAATTTAACTTATTATGGCAATTGGAGAAGTTCGATAAGTATGAAATATACATTTACCTACAAAATGTCGTAAAGTTTGTTGATTTCAATTCCTTTCTTTATGTCTCCTTCATGATAATCCTTCACAATGATTTATAAACATGTAATCTGATGGTAAGTCCTTGTCCTTCATTACTATGAATGCCCAGTTTATTCAGATCGCTAATTAATATCTTAAACAGCCGGTTGCGTTGATATAATGTAATAATGCAACCGCACAGGTGACAGGCGTTTGCTCTAGACGACGTTACCCCGATATCTACTCGATATATTGAAAATGTTGCAACTTGATATGGAAGTCGGCTATTATTCGTCTTGTGTCTCGGAAAATCTGAGTGTGACGAAGAGTCGTCACATTCGTTGGTGTTTTCATCATAAAACCCAACTAATTCGGGATAGATCCTCTTTTAATAGCTTTGTACTGATCATATCAAATTATTATAAACATTTCATAATCTTGCAACCAGATTCGTAAAGTGGGGTCGTACTCTTAAGTAGGCACATACCACATTGAACAAATTAAATAGGACTGTTACACATGACGTTCCAATCACGGAAGATACCACATACGAACTGTACGTTTTTGAGTGCTGATTTTAGGTATATGGGGGCAATATTTAAATTAAACCTATTTCTATAAAGCCTTCAATACATTTTTGAATGAAATAAAAAAGACATATTTAAAATTATTGCACATGACTTTTAAATTTCCTGGATAGTCAAAAGCTTTGATAAAGACGTTGCGTCAATAGATAGGTATTTCATCCGTAAAGACAATATGACCCTGAGACCATTTCAAAGACAATACTATACTTTGTGTAAACTGTTCCTAATCAGACTTCCTTAACTTTGTTCTTTGATTAACAGCAGTGGCGGATCCAGGATTTCAGAAAAAAGGGGGGGGGGGGGCAAATGGGTATTAACAAAACTTTCCAGCCATTTTTGGTGCGAAATCTGGATTTTTACTAGTAAATATGTGACCAAAAGCGGGGGAGGGGGGGGCGGCCCGCCCCTCTAAATCCTCAACTGAACAGAGTGGTGGGGACTCTATGACGCCTCTTTTCACTATATAATAGGTCCTGCCTCACGTAATATAAGATGTCAGTCATATTAGTTTACAGAGGTTGCGTTGGAATAGAATGTATACCAGACAAAGTAAGGATGTAAGATGTCAATCATGTTAGTATAAAGAGGTTGCGTACAGTTGGGTGCAGTCCTAACCTTACATTCAAGTGCACTTAACAAGTGCACTTCAAGTTTAGTTTTTCGTCCTGAAAACCAGTCATAAAGTTTAGTCAAGTGCACTTGATATCAAGTTTACTTTAAAGTAATTCCGTCTTCAAGTTTACTATCACGTGACACCAAGTTTACTTTTCACGTATGTTTATTACAATCATCCAGTTTTGTATAATACAATAGAAATAATTGTCTTATTATGTACAATTGCAAATTTTATATTAAAAATTATTTTAATAGAGAAATATAGTAAATGTACATGTATATAGAAAGTAAACTAAACTTGAAGTGCGCTTGGAGTAAACTTAGAATCAAGTTTAGTTCTAAACTTGGAACCAAGTTTACTACTAAACTTGATTCCAAGTTTACTCTGTTGTCGCCAAGAAAACTTGAAAAGCAGTCATAAAGTTAACTTGAAGTGCACTTTATGTAAGGTTAGGACTGCACTTAACTGTAGCTATACAAAGGTTTCTAGATAAAATTTTCTAGTCACGGAAAAAGGTGCGATAAACAATCAAGCAGAGCTTGTATTGATGAGTTTTTCAAACATTAACAATCTCGGCCTTGATGATCACAGAAGAGACAAACGGTGTCGTTTTGGGTTTGTTTTCTATTTTACTTTTTGCTGATTGTGTATGTCTTTTATTTAATAAATTTTGGAATACCGTGTTGGTTTTACCCATTGTCTCATCATATATGGTTTGACATCTTATCATTGTAATGTTCACTGTCTAAAAGATGATAACAATCAAATAAGGAACAAATTCGATCCCATTTTTTTTATCCTCTTTGGAGAGCCACAGCCGTATTGAAATGCTCAAAATTATCAAACAACTTTGAGTGATTCAACAAAGCACAATTAATTAGAAGTGTTTTATTTTTTAAATGTTTGTATTTGTTATTGCTCTTGTTATATTTTTGGCTTTGTGTTTTGTTTGTTGGTTTGTTTTATTTTTTTGACACTCATACATATGTATTATGGATCAGCGTAACCCTCGTCAGATGAGGTTTTATGAGCTTAAAAATAGAAAATATTATATATATATATATATATATATATATATATATATATATATATATATATATATATATATATATATATATATATATATAATAAAATATTATATATATATATATATATATATATATATATATATATATATATATATATATATATGTGTGTGTGTGTGTGTGTGTGTGTGTGTGTGTGTGTGTGTGTGTGTGTGTGTGTGTTAGATAAATAATGTCAGCATAATGTCATAATTATTCCGGAATACGTAGGTATGTAACTGAAGAGAAGGGTAAAAGTGTGAACAAGGTCAAGTGTCGACAAGGACATACATAGCAAAGCAAAATATGCACAAAAATAACAATTATTTTATGTTATTATTAGTCAACCTTTGCATTCATCGATTATACAATTAAACTACCAAAGAGACATCTAGTTATATCATTAGTATATACATCTGTTATATTTTATTTTGATGTTCAAATTATCTGTGTTGGTACAGTTAAATGCTATTTACTCATTAAATCCGATTTATTCAATCCATTACATGTTATAAATTAACGTATTTCAATCCAAAAGACGTATTTACATGTTTATTGATATTCCGTGATCTCTAGACAGAATAAATCATGAAACGGAAATCAAACAGTGAATAATGATATATTTTACTCTAAACCATACTTAAATGAGTTTCTCTGTACTATATTTAGATATGTTATCTTATACTTTTATCGTTTATCTTTAAACACCCATGTGCTTCCTGGTAGAATACCGAGGTAGTAATGGTGATACACAGGTCGGATGAATGATAGAATAACGTCGAAGAATGTTTCATTACGCTCGAGTTTAGTGTGATAATGTACACACGTTACAATGGACGATGTTCATTTCCTTATACATACTATCATTTGGGGTAAGATATTTGTTTTATATGTTATATGTCCATCAAGTCAAAGGTGCGCCCGAGAATAGTAACCAACAGGTATTGAAAACGGTTATTGTGGACTTTGTTATACCCGCAAATAACAGTATTTTATCACATATATTATATGACGTCAGCGGTTATGTTCGACCACTCTTGTTGTTTAATTCAGTAAACACTAATCCACTGATACGATCAGTCCTATTTAACACATAATGAATCGATGATTGTTAAATATATTGTTAGAAAGTTTAACCTGTGTAAACAGATGTTGTAATAAGAAATCTTTTCATATAATACATCGAACTGTAGTGGACAGGTAATTGTCACGACACTTCTCTTATGCACTAAAAGCAAATCAACATTAAGGAAACACACTACGATTAATAATCTTTTAATAATTCGTCTTTGTCATGGTCAATTTCTATCAATTTTAAGTGAATATACAAATGAGTGGTTAATCTTTATGAAATAATGTAATGTTTATTACACCATATGTGATCTTATATACCGCATATATATAAATATTGACAACCAACATGTATCTATGTATGTATGTGTGTGTCTGTCAGTCTGTATATGTGTCTGTCTGTCTATCTCTGTGTACGTATGTATGTATATAAGTACGTACATATCTACGTATATAGCTCCATGGTGACTTCTGCCACATAACTGAGTCTCTTTTTTCTTTCATATCTACACTTATTCTCAGATGCAGTGTGGAGCCTGTAAAAAGGTTCCCCGTGTCTGGGTGTTTCAAGTGTTATTATTCACCCAATAGTAACTGACTTGGTTGTGTGGGAGCTTTCCCCTGGGTTTGTACATCCTTATCCCCCTTTTCATTAAAATGACTTCAAATATAATAAAATTAAAATACAAATCTCCTAAAGTTATAATCACACCACTTAGATTGCCCTCTGTGTCCACTCTTCATATACCTGGTATTTCTTGTAGAAAATTATTCGGCACCATTCAAGTTCATATTTCTCCACTTAAAAGTAGTTTCTCTATTAAACGTTCTATCTCATTTTCAAAAACATTCACACCTATAAATTCTTACAGAGCTGTCAATTCTATACGCAGAGGGTATTCTAAGATTAATAAGTGCAACGCCAAGAAATGTCTTACTTGCCATCATTTAAGCTGCAAGTCCAATATTGAATCTTCGGTTAATGGAAATACATTTAACGCCAAATTAGACAAAGACATAGATTGAAATACTGCCAATGTTATATATGTCATCACTTGAGAAGCTAGAGGATGTGGGGCTCAACATGTCGGGGAAACTTCTCAAACTTTGAAACAACGTTTTCGGAATCATTCCTATAAATTTCGTAATAATTCACGACGTAAATACCAGAATTTTTTTTATAACCACTTTAATAAATACCAACATAATATTAACAATGTGAAAATAACTCCAGTAGAAAATATCTCTAAATTACCAGGTGATACGAAATCAGATGTTAAAAAACGACTTTTGTAAACCGAGCTCTACTGGATTAAACAACTACATACCCCATACCCTCTCGGTCTCAACGACCAAATATATCGACAAGGTAATATTTCTTCTCGTCAGAATAAGATCAATATTGTTACATTAAGACATAAAACTATTAGAAAACGTAGGTCACATGGTCGTCGCCGTAATCGTAACATCAGAAAACGTAATCGTTTAAATAGGTCATTAAACGATCTTCTATTTATCGAAAAAATAATGGCAGTCATGAACTTTTGCATGCACTATCCTCTATTCCGGTAAATAAATTGAAACCTGTCCTGGACGAAGCTGATCTTCGAAGTTTACGCAATTCTGATTGATATAAACTTAATTTGATTATTCTATTTTCATATAATAAACTCTTTCCTCGTATTCCGTCTCTTCCACGCAAGCAGCAATTTCTCAAAATTAAATTTATTAATAAAGGCTTCGATCTACTTAACATTTCTAATATTTTCCGTGATCATAGTCACATCTAAAATCCCCCAATATTTTGAGAATTTAGAACCTCCCCTTATTTGTTACCAGTACAAAAAGCCTATAAGAAATCTTATTTTAAATTATAATAAAGTTACATCTAACCCTGATGTTTCAGACTCTATTCCTTCGTCGTGTTCTTGTGAAAATTCTAAATATGTTTATAAACCGGCAGGTCATGTTATTACTGGTGACCTAAACTGTATTTCGGACAAGAAATTGCGCAACCTTTTTGGAAAAGGACCTAAATATAGGTTACCGTCCAGGATAGATTTCAATAAATGCCGTGACGTGATAGAAGATGCTTTAACTACATATTGTAAACGTTGGTCTAAAAAAGAACAGGTACAGGTTCACGCTCTTAATGATTGGAAATACGAGATTTTAAGAATTGTCGATATCCGTATTAAGAACTTTACGGAAAATCCGCATTTATTTCAGCGGCCTAATACATTGACGGCAAATTCTATTAAAAAGAAGATAGCTGACTTACATGTTAAATATGTCTTTGTTCCTGCTGATAAAGCAGGTAATAACATAATAGTTGTTTGAAAACTATATTAAATTGAAGTACTTAAAAACGAATTTAACTCCACTCATACATATGTGGAAAGCCCTACCTCAAAAGACAGCACCTTGCACAATAACCTCATGACCATGTCCGACTTCAAAATTAAAACTGATAAATCTGACCTACCAACCATATATTGGCTCCCAAAACTACATAAAAGTCCATAT
The DNA here is from genome assembly GCA_035048485.1 of Pteria penguin. Lineage (NCBI taxonomy): Eukaryota > Metazoa > Mollusca > Bivalvia > Pterioida > Pteriidae > Pteria > Pteria penguin. The sequence continues at coordinate 8,920,740 of CM068584.1, forward strand.
AAATCACGTTTCATATCTAATTCTAGCCACTGCTCTACTACGGTAATATCGAAGCATTTTACGTCTGCTCTAACTGCTATAAAAGATCATATTATAAAATATTGTGATGTCGCATTTCCTAATAGTAACATCAATTACCATTGGTCGATTAAAAATTCTCATGAAGTATAGACAAACTTCTTTCGCTAAATTTCAAAGCGACTCAAATTTCTACATTTGATTTTTCCACACTTTATACATCTCTGCCTCATGATTTGATTAAAAGCAAGTTGCTGTCTCTTATACAATGGTGTTTTCACAGAGAATCTAAAACGTACATATGTACTTCCAATAACTCCGGATTCTTTTCTAACAAACAATATACTTCATATAAATACTGGACATGCAAGGAATTATGTAAAGCAGTAGATTTTCTCATGAATAATATTTTTGTGCAATTTGATGGCAAGATATATCAACAAATAGTTGGAATTCCTATGGGTACTAACTGCGCGCCTCTGAAAGCAGATTTATTTCTTTATTGTTATGAGAGAGATTTTATGGTTTCTATTCAAAAATCAAAACGTTTTGACCTCATTGACAAATTCAGTAATACTTGCAGATATCTGGATGACATTTTGGTTATCGACAACCCTGAGTTCGAACAATTTATATCAGAAATATATCCACCAGAGCTCACATTGAATAAAGCTAATACTTGAGATAAATCTACACCTTTCTTAGATTTAAACATCAAAATTATCAACAACCTAATATATACTAATATTTATGATAAACGTGAGGATTTTGGATTTCCTTTTGTAAATTTCCCTTACTTGGATGGTGATGTCTCTCGACTCCCATCATATGGTATCTATATATCTCAATTAGTTCGATTTGTCAGAGGCTGCACCGATGTTTTGGACTTTCATAAACGAAATGTACAAATCACTACTAAACTTTTAACTCAGGGTTACAGATATCACAAGCTAAGAAAAAAATTCGGCAAATTCTTCAAATCTTATTCAGAACTTCTATCTAAATTTGGAAATATTTCTTTTCAATAGTATGTATCCAATGGAATTTCCCATCCTTATTTTTACGGTGATCTCGTATATAAACTAAGGAAAGTAAAAGGCTCCGATAACGTTATTTTATTATGTAATAAAATAGTCAAACGTCTTCTAAATAGACAATATGATATTGAGATAATCAAAAAGAGTATAGGTCTTGTATTTGGCCCCTCTACAGCATTATGTAGACTTTTACTTGAACGTTGCACGCTGACTAACAGGGCGGCGGGGACTATATGACAGGCCTTGTCCAAACCTCTTTCAGAGGAGACATGGTCCTGAACCTCGTCCCCTCTGACTGTTAGTCGGGACCCCTACCGATCTAGGGTCTTAGCTCGATTTCAGACTGGCAGAGAACGGTTTATCATGTTGATGTCGCATATATTTTTATACCATTATGTGTTTTAGAATACCTTGTAATTACGTGTTTATATTTTTATGACCTCTCAATATGCGATACCTGTTGACCCTTGTTCTTTACATGGAGGATTATTTATAAATTTTTAAATATACGTCCTTTGAGTGTTCTGCTTTTACGGTGAGTGGGAAGGTGGACCCGTAAACCGGTTAACCACACCATTTGTTTGGCTTTTGTCAAATTAAATGACCGTCCTTTGTCGGTATCGTAATAGCACTACAATCAAATATTTTTGTAATGTGTTATATGTTCTAGTAGCTTTATTTATATTCATGTATTTTATAGCTCCATGGTGACTTCTGCCACATAACTGAGCCAGTAACTCTTCTTTTTTCTTGTATATTTAAAGCTGTACGATACGTTCGTAATAACAATGATAATAAAATTCTCTGCATTGATTCTGCATAATGCTAAAAGCCAAAACCACATCTCTGTATCATTAGGTTCCCTCCTTGAAAGGCGCAATCCGTCTCCAAACAGCGTTAGTATACAAATGCTCACGGTCTGGGTTATGAATATTTATGAATAAAGAATTCCTGAAAACCGCACTAACTGTACTGTTTTACATGATGCCGGTGTTCTATAGTAATTTTTCCCACATAGTAGACCCCCGCCCCTTGAAAAATGGCTATATAGTAGTTTTCCCCATGTTGGAAAAACTGCTATATAGTAGTCTTTCCCCTATAGTAGTTTTCCGTAGGTTTGGAAATTATACGCGTTCGATCCTTCAGTTGCATAGATTAGATAACATTTGAAATACAAGTAGTATCGCAACAGCCTGTGGATCAAACCGATGGTGTCATGTTTAAAAGTTTATATACATGTACACATTTAAGTGGGTTTTTTTTGTAAATGTATACAAGTCTTTCTTTTTATATATTTCCCATAGTGTGGTATTTTCCCCTAATATTTCATTATAAAAATTCCGTTTATCTGCGAATACATGTCATTCATGGCATGTCATTCATTCTATCAGATTTATAATTGTAGATCCGATCCCTTCACAACTCCTCAATGAACAACTCGTCTCCAATGGGCTAAACGAAACCGATTAGACGCATCATGGGTACTACGCATGTAGTGATTATAGCATTTTCATATGACAAAATTTACTCAGATGTACCATCGCTTTCTACTAAATCGCAATTTATCAATATTAAAAGAAAGTAAATGAAGGTTTAGATCTGCTTAATATTTCTAATATTTTTCGGGATCATAGAATCAAAACTTATATTCCTCAGTATTTCGATAATCTTGAACCACCACTGATTTGCTATCAGTACAAAAAACATGTAATAAACCTTACATTTAATTGCAATGCTATCACATCTAATCCTAATTCTTTTTACTCTATTCCATCGTCCTGTTCATGCAAGAAGTTGAAATTCATTTATCAGCCCTAGACCTATATCTCGGACAAATATCTACGTTGACTTTCTAATAAAGGGCCAAAGTATAGATTACCTTCCAGGATAGATTTTCCAAATGCCAGAATATTGTTGAAGAAGCATTAAACACGTATTGTGAACGATGGTGTAAAAAAGGTGTTAAAATACATGGTTTGAATAACTTGAAAAGTCAAATTTTAAAAATTATTGATTTTCGAATGACTGATTTTACAATTAATACGCCATTTATTCAAAGAGCCAAAAACAATTTTTTCTGTGATTTCGTTATTCCGAGGTAACAATTTTTAAGATGGCCTCGGGTTAATGGCGAACGTTTTCAGATTGCTTTTGATGATATCATGACAAATATGGCGAACATGAGAGCAGACAGTATACATTTAGCTGTGATAAGTTTAAACCATTTAAAAGAGAGAGGGTAATGAAAGGCAGTGAGAAAATTGGGTGGGTAAAAATTATGCATACATATTTGTACACATGTACAAAATGTACTTATATTCATATGTATATACACATATACACATACTTATATGCATAAACAAATTTATGAATAAATACATAAGTAAATTCTTTAATTGTAGGATGGTAAGCAATTAACTAAGTAAAGATGATTGCTTTTAGATAGATCACTTCCAAACTCGATGACTGACAACTGTATCAACCAAACCTTTAATATTTTATTGGTCATGATAGATTTTTGATAAACTTTTCATTACGTATGCTATAAAATAATTATGAACTATAAAAAGAATTGATGAAAATAATAAATACACAACGCTTTTGAAAATTACGATTCTAGTGGAGGTCTGTCGGAAACATACTTAGATGAAATGCTCCATCGGCAGATCATCCTTGTATGTTTATTAAATGCTATACCACTTCCACCCCTTCCTTCACATCCCCCCCATAAAAAAAAAAACAAACAAACAAAAAAAAAAACAAAAAAAAAAAAAAAAAAAAAAAAAAACAAAAAAAAAAAACAAAAAAAAAAAAAAAAACCCAAAATAAAACAAAACCCTTTTGCACTTTCGCACTACTTATTATATCCGTTTTAAAGTATATAAATAGAATGCATTTAGCAACAAAGTAGTGGAGGAAATTTTGTGTAAAACAAAATAGAGGAAACACGACCAACTTCTTCAACGTTACATGAATAATTATACAATGCACTGTTATATCTTGATAATACTTTACATTGTGTGGTGATTTTCTGACCCGCTTTAAGATAAGTTATCTTATTTTTAAAATCAACATGAACAGTGTATTTAAAGCATGCAACGTCGTTTATGGTAACTTGATAATATAATGATAATGCAGCCAACATTCGGATACCAATGAAATAAAATAAGTAATATGAGTTTTATAAATTTTCACGTGAATTAAATTTCAAACCGGTGTTATATAGTAGTTTTTCCCCTAGCTAACCCCCCCCCCCCTTGGAAAAATGGCTATATAGCAGTTTTTCCCCCGGGGGAAATTTGGCTATATAGCCACCCCCCTCCTATAGCCATTCCCCCCCCCCCCCCGGGGAAAAACCACTATATAGTAAATCCCCCCCCCCCCCCCCCAATGTAAAATTCCGGATTTTCTTTTCAAACATAAGTAAATCAAGTTCGTTACCTTTTTAACAATAAATGGATTTCTGTTTATTGTAGAGATATCTCAACTTTTGATAGGGAGATATATCCACTGCATTTACAGATATCTTATTCTCTTAAATAGAAATGTCTTCATTTTTAATCTCTTTTCCAAATAGAGATGTAGATATTTAGAATAGAGATTTATCTACTAGAATTTCATTCGAGATATATTTATTTAATCCAAGAAATATCTATTTATACAAGCGGAAAAAAACCCCCAAATTCGTTTTGATGCCTCCGGAATGAAATTTGGGCATCTAGATTTTGACCTGACTGTGACTCATACCCTGTGACAAAAACATTGACTACATCGTTTGTACTAAAAGGTGCAAGGTTTTGAAACTCCACATATAGATTCCTTGTGATGAGACCATTCATTTGGGACTATGATTTTTGAACTAGTGACCTTGATCTTGGAGCTCGACCTAGTTTTCAAAACATAAAATTTGGCTATATCTTTTGTACCAAAAGGTTGGGAACTTCACAATCATATAGATTTCTTGTGATAAAATCTTTCATTTGGGACCATGACTTTTGACTTTAGCTAAAGAGCTTGAAATTGGAGCGTGACCCACTTTTCAAAACTATAACTTTGATTATATCTTTAACATAAAAGAGTTTAGAGCTTAGAAACTTCGCATAAAGATTTTTTGTGATATTGACTTCCATACATTGCGTAAGGGACAGGGAAATTTCATTCTTGTGTTCATAATTTACAATATCTGCGACTAGGCAAGCCTCGTCTTAGATCGCAAATCGTGGACATCTGCTATATATATATATATATTATATATAATTTTTATATCACACTATCACTCTTCATTTACGGAATACATGATGATCATGAGAATATCGAAGAGAAGCCCAACTAGATGTCCACGATTTGCATATATATATATATATATATATATATATATATATATATATATATATATATATATATATATATATATATATATATATATATATATATATATATATATATATATATATATATAATGCATCAGTCTTAATTTATTTAAGAATTGAACGTACAAGGAATTTTTGCATGTTCAATACTTATACTATCATTGGAACATTTTCATTAATTAATTCCTAATTTACTTGTGATGTATTACGAAAATGTGCCTGGGATCAAATCTCGAGTCATAGTGTGACGTCATGAATGACATCTATACGCAAATAAAAGACAATTTTACAATAAAATAATAGAAAATATCATACTATGGTAAATATATAAAAAGAAAGACTTGTACACATTAATTTAAAAAAACCCCAAAAAACTCACACACACACAGACACACACAGACACACACACACACACACACACACACACACACACACACACACACACACACACACACACACACACACACACACACACACACACACACACACACACACCACTTAACAGTATATAGAAACCCCTTAACCATAACACCATTGGTTTGATCCACAGGCCATTACTATAGTACAGTTGTATTTCAAATTTTATCTGATTGTACAAGAACGAACGTGTATAATTTCCAAACCGTTACGTACATGGGAAAACTAGTATGGGGGAAGGACTACTACATAGCTTTGATCTTAATCTGCTACGCTGGAAATGTTAAGAAGGACAGCAATGTACAACACAATTCCGGAGAATACGGAAACTTTAAACGCGATATTTCTAAGTAGTTTTATTTAAAGGTTGGTCCATTGTGTTCATTCAAAATATTTTGTAGTATAATTGGATTCTTTATTTCTCACAAATATGCAAAATTTTGTCACTGAATATTCATGGGGCCAATCTAATTTTCCTTGTGAAACTAAAAATCTGGTTGATGGATTTTTTTTTTTTTTTTTTTGGTATTTTTGACTATTCCTTGTTAGTAACTTAGCCCTTTTGAGAGAAATTACATTTCTACTTTTGATTTTTCGACACTGTATACCTCTCTCCCTCATAATTTAAACAAAGCCAAATTGTTGTCTGTCATACGCTGGTGTTTCAACAGAGTCTATAGCTAAATCATGCCTCTGTACTTCAGTTAGATTTTTCTCTATATGATAACAGTATGATTATTATGAATATTCGACTAGTACTGAGTTGTGTATGCCATCACATTTTGAAGGATTTTACTTATATTCAATTTAATGGCAAGATTTATCAACACATTATTAGGATTCCAATGGGCACTAACTGTGCTCCCCTAGCAGCAGATTTGTTTTTATAATGTAACGAGAGAGAATTTGTGCATTCTATTCGAACCTCTAAACGCTCCGGCATCATTGATAATTTCATTGATACCTCTAGATACTTGATGATATTTTAGTTATCGATGACCACGAGTTTGAAAACTATATTACTGACATTTATCCATCTGAATTTCAATTAATCAAAACCAATACTTCCGAACAGCAAATCCCTCCTTTGGACTTAATCATTAAGATTATTAACAAAAATATCCATACCAACATATATGATAAACGTGACGGCCTTGGATTTCCTATTGTAAGTTTCCCTTCTCTAGATGGTGATGTCAACAGATTCCCATCATATTATATTTATATTAGTCAGTTGGTTCGGTTCGTGAGAGCCTGCACTAACATTTTGGATTTTCACTCAAACAAAAAAATATCAGATTACTTTTAAACTTCTTACTCTGGGTTGTAAATGTCACACTTTTGGTAAATTTTTAAGATCTTGTTCAGACAATTTAACTCAATTCGGAAATGAGACTTTTCAACCATATGTATCCAGCGGAATTTCCAATCCCACTTTCTCGGTGACCTAGTGTAAACACTTAAGAAGGTCAAAGGTTCCCATAATTTTATATCGGCGGTTTCTAAAATTATCAACGTCTTCGACATCGTCACCATGACCCCGAGATCATCGCTAAGACAGTAGGTCTTGTATTGTGTCCTTCTACAACAAAATGCAGACTTTTACTTGAGCGTTGCACGCTGACTAACAGGGCGGTGTGGAAGATATCACGGGCCTTGTCCATTTTTTTTTCAGAAGAGAAAAGGTCCTGATCCTCGACTCTCAGACTGTTAGTCGAGACTCCTATTGATCAAGGTCAAGGGCATTAGCTCGCTTACAGACGGGCAGATCACGATTTCCTTATGTTGATGTCGCCTTATATGTTTTAGATAGCAACATATTACCCGTGTGTAATACATTATTTGACCTGTCGTCTTGAGAAACCTGTTGATCCTTGTATTCTATATGGAGGTTTATTTATATATATATTTTTTTAAATATGTGTCCTTTGGTTGTGCTGCTTATGCGGTGAGTGGGAAGATGGGCGCCCGTAGACCGGTTAACCACATCAATTGAGTGAAGTTTGTTACTTTCATTGACCGTCCTAAGTCGATATCGTAGCATAATCGAATATTTTTGTAATGTCGTTTTTCCGTGTATATTCTACTATCATCATGTTTTGTGTGCATGTCAAAAGCCTACGCTATTGGTGATTTGTGTCATACAGCTTTGTCAGATGTCTTTTGTTAACTCATTATACTAAAACAGATAACTATTCTGTCATTATGAACACAAACAAATCTTTCCTTAAGAAAATATAAATTCATCACACGAAGTAGAATCAGGGAATATATCAGATGATTTGTGAAAATAGTTACTGTATACTTTATCCCATATTGTATTGTTATAACTATTATCTAAGATTATGTGTAGATACATTAGCTTGTTATTTTTTCATGCTCTCATATGATATCTTATTTAATCATGAGTGAGTATGCAAGGGTTTGACAAAAGTCTTGATAATAGTTTAGAAGGGTTAGCACAGAAAAGTTGTTTTTGAACAATATCGAGGCATAAAGCATGATATGCCATCTTTAGATTGTATTTTACACAGACACTGGCCCTTTAACCACACTCAAAAACCTCACGCCATGGCCAGACGTACACTTTGGAACCCAACTCAACATCTACATGCACTGCAATATGCCACTCAAATTCTTTCTATGTATGGTTTAGAAAAGAGACGCTTTCTTATTATTGATAGATCTCCGCCGTGTTGCACATGACATAATATGAACATATTGAGAAATTACAATATCAGAAAGTTCAATAAGTTTATATCAAACATGAATAAATTATCAATAGAATATGTATGTTTATTAATTTACATTTACTGGGTAAGACATATTTTATTTATGTTCTCAGTACACAAACGGAGGTTTTAGTGTTTCTGTATTGACTAGATTCAGTGAACACTAATTCACTGTGGAAAAATGTTTCTAAATTATTTTAAACTTATAGACTATCTCCTTTGTGTATAGCTCTGTGCTTAAACTGGTTGTATGACTTTGATTTTTTTATGTAAATTTTGTTATAAATTTTCTCTTCTTCTCTCATATTTTCGACATTTGGATTGCTAGAATGGTGGCCTGGAACATCACTAAAGAAAAATATATCTAAGATCATTTAATAAATTCAAATATTTAATTCATTAAAATTTCTGTTTTGAAGTTATATCTTGGTGTGCAGTTGACGCATCATACATCGTTTTCATCAATAATGAAACAACCTGGAATGAAGCTAGAAAAATTTGCCACACTCAACTTAAAGGATCGCTTTCAAACAGGCCACATTTAAATACGGCGATTGACAACTGTACCGGTCAAAACTTCAACATCAATTACACGTATTGGTCAGGATTTTATACCGCACTGACACCTTTCATTGAACACCAAGGTGAGAAGATATAATCAATATCATATAAAGCATATTATCACTTGTACACATCTTGATGTTCTAGATGCATAAAGGTTCCGTAATCAGGTGGATCCCCCTTCCTTGGTTGTTTCGGCTCTGCCCCCTGCGTGATCAAATCCAAGTCCGGAACCACTTAGCTGTCATCTCTTTTTTTAATCTTGATGTCTTTGCAAGCCACTGGTATGTTCCTGATAAAGTGTTCATATACAAATTTATTCACTAGTGCTGCCCTTTTCATTGATATTCTCGCTTCTTCCACAGCCACACAGATGTCATCTCAAGTTTTCTGCTCAGACATCCAACGAGCTTTAGTCTCTCCAAATTAATGATACCGATAACTCTCAGAGCTCTCCACATTCACTGCCCAATGAAACTTCGGCATTCTACCTCCACAGGAAGACCCCATACACGGCATCCACATTGCTGATATTCTGTAACAAGATCTTGGTACTTCCGCACGTGGGCCTCCTCCATTCTCTCCTCCTACGACACATCAACATCACCAGAATGGCTAACTTGAATGTAGAAGACCAAATCAAAATATCTTGTCTCTGATTTGTCACTGCTATTTTCCTGGAAAACTGCGTATGGCCCCTGAGATCTGCCTGCAGCTGCAAATCACCAGCGGTACCCAAAAGTCTAGATGCTTCCAACCTTTCTCGGGAACTCTGCTCGCCAGCCTTGACAAAATTGAAAACTCCAGTCTACCATTGTCCTGGTTTTCCACAAACCTCGCAGTTTAAGTATGCCATACCCCATATGACCAGGTTGGTCGAGCTAGGCAACACGTCACATACAGACTTGCAAGAATTGCAGTCTCTGTGGTTTCAAATGACCAAATTTCTTTCCATGTAAGTTTTTGATGACGTCTTTCAGTCCAATTCAGCGAACTTCCTTGCTACTTAATTCCTCTATTGTACAACTTCTCCTCTGGACTAACTGCCTGCGCTCCGCATCAAATGCTGAGTACCATCTTGTCTCTTCTTCTCTCCACCGCCACTGTCGACATTGTACATTAGGGCAGCCATGCTCTCTCTATTCCAATCGAATCCTCCAGCCGACGATATTCAGTATAGAATCTAAATCATGGTCGAATGTCTACCAGCCTGCTATTGGGTGACCACTTAATATTTGTTCTCTTTATCACTCTCCTGGTTTTCTGACCTCTGACATCAAATTGAATTGACTATTCCATTTACGCTTGAAAAACTGTTAAATCAGATATCATTACAATACTTTACACCTCGGTCATACCTCGGACAAACATTGAAAATATATTGGGACGTTACACAATTCGACAAATTGTCCGCGAAAAGGAAGGGTCAATTGTTGCTTGTTCTCCAGTTGCGATGTTAACATCTCTTTCAGGCTGCCTCTCTTGTTATCTGACACATGAACGCTTTGCTCAATGTGTTGTGAGTCCTGGACCACTTCTTCCTCCATCTCACCAGGTTGCTCTGCGCGATCACAGAATTGCTGCAACCCCACCCCCAATCGTTCCCAAATGGATATTCAGACACAGGTATGTCTCTGATGGAGTGTTCATACACCAATGCATTCACTAGTGCTGTACTTTCCATTGATCCTCTCGCTTCTTCCACAGCCACAAAGATGCCATCTCACATTCCCTGCTAAGACGTCCAATGAGTTTACGTCATTAACACCAAAGACTTTCAGTGCTCTCCACATTGAATGCCCAGTCAATACTCGACATCCTCATTCCACAGGAAGACACCATGCAATCTATCCCTGCTGCTGACATTCTGCAATCAGATCCCGGTACCGCAGACTCCTCCGCTGGTCGTCTTCCCCATCCCCCATCCTATGGCACTCTACTAGAATAGCTTGTTTGGAAGCTGAAGACCAAATTAAAATATCTGGTTTATTTCCTCAAGATACTGCGTATGGCTCCCGAGATCTGCCTGCCGATCACCGATAGAAAAAAGATGCTTAATCCTTCCTCAGGAGCTCTGCTCGCCAGTATTGTCAAATTTGACAAACTTCAATCTACTTTAGTCCTTTCTAGGCTTCTTCTTACTTCTGTCCAACATACCTACAAGGACAGATAAGACACTGCCATGTCTAAATGTATGCCGCCCAATTGTCCAAGCAACCGAACAAGACAAATATACAAAAACAAACAATATATCAGAATGATTAAAATTGAATTAGTCCTTATATGACCATGACGAAAAATATGTCTATTTCAATGAGAACGATAATTGATCTTGTTATCTATATTAAGGTTGTTTCCACGTGTCAAATCTGATTAATGGAAATGCCATGAAAATGGATGTTCCATCCGTAGGAAACTGTTTTAGGAGCTGCAGTTCAAAGGGGATAAAACGCTTTGGAATAATGGTAGGTCCAATTTTAATATTGAAACTAGACGCATCCCCAGAAGTGGAGGGGCAAGCTTGTTGTAGTGGTAAAACGCTTGGATTGCGGCGCTGACGATCCGGGTCGAATTCCGGGTTGCTTTACTATGTTTAAGAGGTTGGTCACCTCTTGCTTCTATGTCGCGATATAAATGAAAAATTGTTGAAAGCGACGTAAAACACCAATCGACCAATCGACGACCCAGAAGTTCACCGATTGGAAATAATATGTTTACAGAATGTGTAAAACCTATTGCTATAATATTGAGAGGCTGTTTACCCGTACACATGTGTACACATGGAATATCAGTTTGAGTCATTTTGTACTTAACATTGAGGACACGTTCATTCCGTCCGCGCATCTGGTCTTACCTCTGACATTCAGGGGTCCGTGAATATGCAGTGTATTACATTGTTGTATGTGCCATAGTCTTGTGAAACGAGTTACTTTCGTATTTTACATTGACATTCTTTTTCGCATTCTTCGCCTTTGCAGTGAAGAGATCTCAAAATGTGCTCCTTTAAGAAGTAATCGTGGTTACCGAATAATTACTATCGTCTTGTCGCGGATGGATTGAAGAAATCAGATTTATAAACTTAATATTTTGCTGAGATATGCACGTAGATCCCCTTTTTATAACTTTATTAGTTTATTATTTTCAATTCATTTATGTAATATTTATTTTACAAATGATTTCCTAGGCAGTATTTTTGTTCGTATCTGAATTTCACGGGTCCGCGAATGTTCACTTTCGTACATTGTTGTTAAGTGTCACAGTCATGTGACATCAATTACTTTCGTATTTTACAATAAATGTCATACTTATTCCCGTTGCAGTGTGGAACTGGTTTGATTAAAGCTGAACTTTGATTATTTAAACATAGGTGACGTAATAAAAATTTTCGGGGAACGGAAATTGTCAGAAATAGATCTGGCAATTTCCATTCCCAACTAAATATACACTATGGAGACACGGTGACGTATGTATGGTCAATCAGCCGAGCCTAGTGACCCAATATCCATGTGCATCACTGTTATCGGGGGTATATAATTAAATCTCGGTGTGCATACACCGTGATAGGTAGGTAGCGTAATCAGCTAAGGATTGATGGACTGTTTGATTGATTGGTTTTTGTTTAATGTCACACCACGAATATTTCACGTATATGGTGTCGACATCTGCCTGATGCGGGGCATACAAATTGTGACCTTTGCAACGGACCCACCCGAAGCAGTGAGGGAACGTGCCATGGATACCACGACACGGGGCCTCGGTTTTTACTGTCTCATCCAAAAGACAGGACACCGGCATGAACAGAGCGGGACTCGAACCCCGGCCTCCCGATAAGGAGTCCAGCGCTATACCACTAGGCCACGCCAGCTTGGATGGACTGTTTGATTAATCATACATAATTCAAATGAATAAGGCTAATAGTGTAAATATATAATAACGAAGAACAGAAAGTCAGTTTAGCCATTATTTTCCATATTCCAAATAGATTTAAATTTACTAGACATTTTTCATAGTACATGTATTTCCCCTAAACAAAGAAATGAAGGAATAAACGGGTTACTATGAGTAAATTTATTACTTACACATTTGTCTTCTTTCCTGTATGTCAATTAAAACATTGCAGTATTATTCCCATGTTCAACTCATTCAACACACGATCTTTTAATTTCCGGTTGTCAAAAGGAGTGTTCGATAAAACTAAGTAAGATAGACATGTAAAACTAAATCTGAATTAAATTAATTCGTTTCGGTCAATGACTTTTTCAAGAAAACATAGATTAAAAAATATACCACATCTTGGTTCTATGTAAATTCTAGACAAATTTGATTCTTTATTTTTAAGAATTGTAGATATCCGTACTAAGAACTTTACGGAAAATCCGCATTTATTTCAACAGCCTTATATATTTACGACAAATTCTATTAAAAAGAGGATAGCTGACTCACATGCTAAATATGTCTTTTATTATTGCTGCTAAAGCAGATAATAACATAATAGTTGTTTGAAAACTATATTATATTGAAGTACTTAAAAACGAATTAAACTCCACTCATACATATGTGAAAAGCCCTACCTAAAAATACAGCACCTTGCACGATCCCCTCATGACTATGTCGGACTTCAAAATTAAAACTGAGAAATCTGATCTACCAACCATGTACTGGCTCCCAAAACGACAAAAAAGTCTATATAAATCAAGTTTCATATGTAATTCTAGCCACTGTTCTACTACGGTACTATCGAAACATATTACGTCTGCTCTAACTGCTATAAAAGATCATATTATCAAATATTGTGATGTCGCATTTCATAATAGTAACATCAATTAATTTTGGTCAATTAAAAATTCTCATGAAGTCATAGACAAACTTCTTTCACTAAATTTCAAAGCGACTCAAATTTCTACATTTGATTTTTCCACACTTTATACATATATTCCTCATGATTTGATTAAAAGCAAGTTGCTGTCTCTTATACAATGGTGTTTTCTCAGAGAATCTAAAACTTACATATGTACTTCCAATAACTCCGGATTCTTTTCCAACAAACAATATACTTCATATAAATACTGGACTTGCAAGGAATTATGTAAAGCATTAGATTTTCTCATGAATAATATTTTTGTGCAAATTGATGGCAAGATATATCAACAAATAGTTGGGATTCCTATGGGTACTAACTGCGCGCCTCTGATAGCAGATTTATTTCTTTGTTGTTATGAGAGGGATTTTATGGTTTCTATTCAAAAATCAAAACGTTTCGACCTCATTGACAAATTTAAGAATACTTGCAGATATCTTGATGACATTTTGGTTATCGACAACCCTGGATTCGAACAATTTATATCAGAAATATATCCACCAGAGCTCAAATTGAATAAACCTAATACTTGGGATAAATCTATACCTTTCTTAGATTTGAACATCAAAATTTTCAACCACCTAATGTATACTAATATTTATGATACACGTGGGGATTTTGGATTTCCTATTGTAAATTTTCCTTACTTGGATGGCGATGTCCCTCGAATCCCATCATATGGTATCTATATATCTCAATTAGTTCGATTTGTCAGAGGCTGCACCGATGTTTTGGACTTTCATAAACGAAATTTACAAATTACTACTAAACCTTAACTCAGGGTTACAGATATCACAAGCTAAGAAAAACATTCGGCAAATTCCTCAGATCTTATTCAGAACTTCTATCTAAATTTCGAAATATTTCTTTTCAACACTATATTTCCAATGAAATTTCCCATCCTAATTTTTACGGTGATCTCGTATAAACCAAAGAAAGTAAAAGTCTTCTACATAGACAATATGACATTGAGATCATCAAAAAGACTATAAGTCTTATATTTGGCCCACCTACAGACTTTTACTTGAACGTTGCACGCTGACTAACAAGGCGGTGGGGACTATATGACGGGCCTTGTCCAAACCTCTTTCAGAGGAGACATGGTCCTGAACCTCGTCCTCTGACTGTTAGTCGGGACTCCTACAGATCTAGGGTCTTAGCTCGCTTTTAGACTGGCAGAGCACGGTATATCATGTTGATGTCGCATATATTTTTTTATATCATTATGTGTTTTACAATACCTTACGTGTTTATATTTTTATGACCTCTCAATATGCGATACCTGTTGAACCTTGTTCTTTACATGGAGGATTATTTATAAATTTTTAAATGTACGTCCTTTGATTGTTCTGCTGTTACGGTGAGTAAGAAGGTGGGCCCGTAAACCGGTTAACCACACCATTTGTTTGGCTTTTGTCAAATTAAATGACCGTCCTAAGTCGGTATCGTAATTGCACTACAATCAAATATTTCTGTAATATGTTATATGTGCTAGTATATTATCTATATTCGTGTATTGTATAGCACCATGGTGACTTCTGCCACATAACTGAGCCAGTAACTTCTCTATTTTCTTTTATAGAATTTACATAGAGCCAAGATGTGATATGTTTTTAAGTTCATGTTTTCTAGAAAAAAAGGTCATCGGCCGAAACGCTGAAACAGAGCTACACCAACAGAATTTATTGAATTCCCGTTGGAATATTTTGACTGATTAATATAATAATTCGTTCACGTATGTATGTTTATATTTCGAAATATTCTCAATAATTTCTTACACTATAAAAAGAATAAATATATATACAAATACATATAGATAGAATGGACATAAATAGTTCGATGTAGCTATATGACGTATTCAGTAGAAATGAACATCGTTTGAAACACCAAACAAAATGTGGCTACATACACCGTGCGTTTACATTAACCACTTGACGTTGAGAGTCGAAAGTATGTAGCAGTCTATGAGGCGAAAGTATAAATTTATAAGAAATGACAATTCAATCAAGAAAATATAATACCTAAATTAAAAATATCCATAAATAAAACTTCGACCCTATTGATAAGTTCAATGACACCTCTAGATATCTTGATGATATTTTAGTTATCGATATCCCTGAGTTTGCATACTATATTACTGACATTTATCCACTTGAACCTCAAATAAACAAGGCCAATATCTCTAAACAGGAAACACCTTTAAAAGTTAAGTATAAAAATTATCAACAACAATATTCATACCTACATATATGGTAAACGTGACGACTTTGGATTCCCTATCGTAAATTTCCCTTATTTAGATGGTGATGTCCCCAGACTCCCATCATAAGTGTCGCTGCCCAATGTCAGCATAGTTACACCTCTCGCACATCAAGAATAAACACAATCAATAACTATAATCGTCAGGAACTTACAGTCGAAAAAAAAGTCCATTTAAAATGACTGGTTTATTGATCAGTAGTGGTGAAAATCTAACCCCCCCCCCCCAAAAAAAAAAAACCCAAAACAAAACAAAACCAAAAAAAAAAAAACCAAAAACAAAAACAAAAACAAAAACAAAAACAAAACAAAACAAAAAAACAAAAAAAAAAACAAAAAAAAACAAAAAAAAAAAAAAAAAACCAAACCAGATTCAATATATTCAAACTGTATGCGAATAAATAAGCAAAGAGGAAACAGAAAGCATCTGACAAAGCTGTATGACACAAATCACCAAGGACCTGCACACAAAAAATGACAATAGCATAGTATACAAGAAACGACATTACAAAAATATTCGATTGTGCTGCGGTTACGATACCGACTTAGGACAGTCAATTAAAGTAACAAACGTCACTCAGTTGCTCTGCTTAACCGGTTTACGGGCGCCTACCGTCCCACTCAACGCAAAAGAAGCACAATCAAAGGACACACATTTAAAAATTTATAAATAATCCTACATATAGAGAACAAGGATTAACAGGTTTCTCAAGGAGAGAGGTAATACAAATTTATTACATACGAAACAATTATAGAATAATATGTTGCTATCAAAGATATGTAAGGAGACATGAACATAAGTAAACCGTGCTCTGTCCGTCTGTAAGCGAACACAGATCCTTGATCAATAGAAGTCCCGACTAACAGTCAGAGAGGACGAGGATCAGGACCTTGTCTCCTCTGCAAAGGTTTTGACAAGGCCCGTCATACAGTCCCCGCCGCCCTGTTAGTCAGCGTGCAACGCTCAAGTAAAAATCTGCATTGGGTTGTAGAGGGACCTAGTACAAGATCTATGGTCTTAGCGATGATCTCAGTGTCATGCTGTTGATGTCGAAGGCCTTTAATAATTTTAGAACAAGTCGATATAAAATTGTGGAACCTTTGAACCTCCTTAGTTTATACGAGATCACCGTAAAAATTAGGATGGGAAATTCCTCTGGATACATACCGTGCATGTACCGCGGACATTGGATTTGGGCGTGTAAAGCCGCGGACACGCGTGGAAACTGTCCCTGTATATCGGCCATATTGACCGCGTATATAGGTGGTCATTTACCTGTGTCCGCGCCGTCAGACGGTCAAACGTGGACACGAAATATGTCCCGGTAAATGGGTATGATAGTGCCTAAAAGGCAGCGGCCTTGTGATGATGCGTATTGTGTTTGTTCAGTGAAGCATGAAAAATAACGAAATTAGACTTAAAGATATCTTGATTAATAATCATTTAACATCTTTTTAAATCTCCTCTGCTTGATTACACAATGAACGTTTGAAATGTATCTTAAGATATTTTGCTATTCTAAATATTTTTAAAACTAGAACGCATTTTTTATATAAAAATTATATTAAAAATTAAAAAAATATAGTGCGCACCTGGAACACGGACGTATATAATGTTTTAGATATATACGTCCCTATTTGGACGTATAACTATGTTATATACGTTCTTATTACCCGTATATCTACTTGTCGTAAAAGTGCATCAATGGTATTTGAATGAAATCGGTAAAGACAAGCTGATTGGTCATTGTACATATACGTGTATAAGTGTGATTTAAAAGAGAAAACTGAAGACATCTGACAAAGCTGTATGACAAAAGTTACCAAGGACATGCCCACAAAAATGATTTATTATTCCGAGAGTGTGCCGAGTTTCTTTGTAATACCTATTTCGGACTCTTAATTAAAAAAAGGCAACGATCCGAATTGAAGAGCGCAATTACTACTTGTGAGTTCAGTACAGTAAAGCCGACTTTAAAATCAAATAAATTCATATTATATGTGATATGATATTCATTATTGATTGCTCTGATAAACATATTCAGATTTTGAAATATTACATGCGATCACGATGAAATACACGATTGATTAATTCTGGTAGATATTTATACATATGGACATTGATCATCATTCTATTTTATTCATTATTATTTTCTTTGGTCTGTTTTCTTCTTTTTTATGTATTCTTTTATCTTCCTGGTGAAGTGCAGGCAAACTTTTGAAAAATATTTATATATCAGAACAAAAGACAAAGCATGCGCACTGGAGTCGCAAGGGAAACTAGAGTGTCGGTCGTTTTCTTACCTAAAGAGTAAAGAAATCTTTCAGAACCCCCCCCCCCCCCCCCTTCTAAATTTCTTAGCTTCTTACATACTCCTGCCAGATATAGGGCCGTATGTATCTTATGATTTCATCAGATACGATCGTCTAATTCCGTGTATTAATTAGTGCCATAAGTCAAACCCTTATTCGTTACCAGGGTGAAGTAGAACAATAGATTTCACACAACACTGGTGCTCCAGTCGCAAGGTTACCTGGACTAAATGCCGTTTGACCTAAACAGAGAGGAAAAGCCCCCGTTATGTCTCGTTACATATTCTTTCCCAATACGATCGTATCTATTTTTTTTATGAATTTCACGGATACGATCATGCAATTATATATAAAAGATGATGACCCGACTGAACACTGAATCTTGCATGTTTTACATTAATCAGAGACATATATACACACTTGTCTCTGCATTAATACATACACAAATATATATTTTGGTTGTATTGAAAAAGTTTAAAATACGTTTGCAAACCATATCTCGTGCACCGCAGAGAGAGAAGGGGGGGGGGGGGGGTTGGGTTGACGTGTCGTTACTTTTACTCGGTCGTTAGGTGGCGTTGATCTTTCACTTAAATTTATTGCCCTGTAGGCTTACAGCACAATGCTTAGACTTGCAATAGGGAAATCACCCATTGTATTGGCGAATAAGATATTTGACTGAAACATCGTACAATTCTTCATTATCAACAAGTACAAATAAAATGAGGGGGGGGGGGGTTAATTCATTTTTGGGTTTTCTCCCTTTGCCGGAGATATGGTTCTTAGATTTTGCTGTTGAGGGGGAGTAATAAATCACAAGAAATCTGATAATAATTAATTTTCAAATATAAAATAGTAATGCTAGTACACAATTTATTAATACACACCCACATATAACGATAGAATACATGTATATGCATTGGGATGTACATGTATGACAGTCTTCACACTAGAGATTTTCACACCTCTGTGGCTCAAATTAAAAAAAGTTGGTTCACTCATGTATGATCAGGCGTTTTCCACAACAGGGGAACGCCTTGGATGCTTTCAACTAAGGGTGATTTAGAAAACATTGTGATTTTTATTTTATTTATTTATTCTTTAATCAAAAACTCCTTAAAGTTGTATACACTACAATTCGGTATAATTTCAAAGAAAAAAGAGGAGTTACCGGCTCAGTTATGTGGCAGAAGTCACCATGGAGCTAAACAAATATTACGGCATGTAAAGCAAAAACTGTATTTTTCTCGTAGGGCTGAAGTTATCAACTTTGCGTTAATAACATTTTTTGTTGCTTCAAACCTCTGGAGATATCAAAATGAAAAGAAAATACTTTGTAAATAAAGAGGGTATTCCATAAATACAACCATGACCTGATTTCGCGCATGCGCAGTTTAGTCAAAACAAATACGATGAAGGGAGACTCCAAAAGAAAACAATTTCAGTAAATACTAACTTTAGCAGACTTGAATGCAGATTTTTAAAGTTATACTCGTCAAGTTTATTTACCTGGCCCTCCATGATACGGCTTCCGAATTAGATCACGTGGTGAGTTGGTTGTAAACATTCTGTTTACAAACATCGCGTTTTACACAGCCGTATCTCACTTAATACGACGAATTTAATCACAACATTTGCAATGACCTTTTTTAAAATATGTTTTAGGCTTATATATATAATCAAAACAATTTAGAAGAAATTTATCCATAATATGCGAACATAGGGTATACAGCTTTAAATAAAACATCGTGTTTTCTGATTTTTTGCAAAACACCCGAGTCTGGCGCCATAAACTGAGGAAATCATTTCAGTTATTTCAGTTTAATTTATTCCATTATCACAAGGACTTATAAACAATTTGTTTATAAGTCCTTGATTATCAAATATTCAAATAAATTGTCATACAGAATGGGTTTATTCTATTTATGGATATGGCAACAAAGAAGTTAATTGTAAATGTCCGATACCTGCTGTGAACAAGTGAAACTATCGTTAATGTTCTTTGATTAACATGACATAATACCGACAAGAATGATATTCTGGTACATGGTCACAAAAAATTAAGAATAATAATAATAATAATAAATCTTAAAATTACTGACACCATTTCCACGGCAATATTGTTGTATTCACTCGTTTTTCAAAACTACGCTCTATTAACAGCCTGGTAAAAGGTTATCTGAATCGTAATTAATATTTGCGTCTGTCTTTCAGGAGGTTTAGCGGAAGCAAAAATATATATAAAAATAATCTGGAGGTTTCACGATTGTATTTTTAAAGACAAGATGACAACACGTTACGTCTGACGGTTTGTAAAATACAGGCACATCTATGTAATGTCCCTTACGTCCACTGTGGGACAATTTTAATTTAAAGGTGTGAAAAGCTCGTCCGTTTTGTCCACCAGAGGACACGTACAGGTAAAAGGTGTGAAAACCTTGTCCGCTTTGACCTCGAGAGGACAAATACAGGTAGATGGCAAATTGTATTATAAACATTAACGTGGACAGAAAACTGGCCTCCCGTGGTGTCCACGGAGGACAGACGTGGACTGCCCACCGAGGCAACGAGGATTTTCCAACTTCCACGGTACATGTACGGTATTGTTGAAAAGTAACATTCCGAATTTAGATAAAGTGTCTGAATAAGATCTATAAAATTTACCAAAAGTTTTTCGAGGTTTATGATATCCATAACCCTGAGTAAGTAGTTTAAATGTAATATGAAAATTATTTTTCGTGAAAATTCAAAACGTTAGTGCAAACCGAACCAATTGACTAGTATAAATATCATATGATGGAAATCTGGGGACATCACCATCTAGATAAGGAAATTTACAATAGAAAATTCAAAGTCATCACGTTTGTCAGATATGTTGGTATGAATATTGTTGTTAATAATTTTAATATTAAAGTCCAAAAAAAGGTGTTTCCTGGTTGGAAGTATTGGCCTTATTTAATTGAAGTTCAGATGGATAAAGGACAGATATATAGTTTTCAAACGCAGGGTTATCGATTACTATGATCATCAAGATATCAAGAGGTGTCATCAAACTTATCAATAAGGTCGAAACGCTTAGAAGTTTGAACAGAATGCATAAAGTCTCTCTCATAACAGTATAAAAATAAATCTGCTATAAGGGGAACGCAGTTAGTGCCCATAGGAATCCCAATAATCTGTTGATAAGTCTTGCCATTAAAGTGTACATAAATATTATCCATCAAAAATGTGATGGCACTACACAACTCAGTACAAGTCCAATATTTATAATTATCATATTTTTTGTTAGAGACAAATCCAGATGTAACTGAAGTACAGAGGTATAATTTAGACTGTCTGTTGAAACACCAGCGTATGAGAGACAGCGATTTGGTTTTGATTAAGGCATGAGGTAAAGAGGTATATAGTGTCGAAAAATCAAATGTAGAAACGTTATTAGTCTCAAAATTTCTCAAACGATATTTTTCAATGACTTCGTTAGAATTTTTGATAGACCAAAAGTAATTGACGTTGCTGTTGTTAAAAACAGCATTACAATACTTGATAACATGGTCTTTAACTACAGTAAGAGCGGAGGTAACATGTTTAAAAACACAATTCTAGAGCAATGACTAGAATTTGATATAAAACGTAATTTATATGGATTTTTGTATGGTTTTGGAAGCCGATACATTTTTGGAAGATCATTTTTATCAATTCTTAAATTGAAGTCACACATAGCTTTACAGTGGACAGATAGGATCTTCTCTTTAAACAATGGGGTTTTAACATACGTAGAAGTAGAGTTCAATTGCGTTTTAAGAATTGAAATATAGTATATTTTACAAACAATGATAATAGTATTAGCTGCTTTGTCAGCAGGTACGAAGACATAAGCATTATGTAAATCAGCCATTTTCTTTTTTATAGACTGGACTGGTATAAAATGTGGTTGTTTCAATAAATGGGGATTACTTGTAAAACTATCGATGCGAATATCGATAATTTTTAAGATTTCACTTTTCCAGTCATTCAAGGCATGTATTTT
Organism: Pteria penguin; assembly: GCA_035048485.1. Lineage (NCBI taxonomy): Eukaryota > Metazoa > Mollusca > Bivalvia > Pterioida > Pteriidae > Pteria > Pteria penguin. The sequence continues at coordinate 8,943,332 of CM068584.1, forward strand.
TACACCTTTTTACACCATCGTTTACAATAAGTGTTTAATGCTTCTTCAACAATATTCCGGCAGTTGGTAAAATCTATTCTGGAAGGTAATCTATACTTTAGCCCTTTATTTAAAAGTGAACGTAAATATTTATCCGAAATACAATTCAGATCACCTGTAATGATATGGCCTGCAGGCTGATAAATGAATTTAGAATTATTGCATGAACAGGACGATGGAATAGAGTCATTAGAATTTAGATTAGATGTGACTGCATTGTAATTAAATATAAGATTTCTAATAGGTTTTTTTGCACATAGGAAATCAGAGGTGGTTCAAGATTCTCGAAATACTGAGGTATTTTAGATTTGACTCTATGATCACGAAATATATTCGAAGTATTAAGCAGATCTTGACCTTTATTTACAAATTTAATCTTGATAAATTGCAATTTTGGAGGAAGCGATGGTATACGTGGGAAAAGTGTATTATATGAAAATGCTATAATCATTTTAAGTCTAAATCAATCTGTAGAAAGTAAACTTAATAGATCAGCCTCATCCAGGATAGGTTTTAATCTGGTGACCGGAATACATGATATTGCATGTAGAAGTTCGTGACGACCGTTATTTCTGGCAATCCGCAGTAGATCGTCTAATGACCTATTTTAACCTACCATTTCTTCTGCGGTTGCCATTACGGTGACGACTGTGCGACCTGTGTTTCCTCTTAACGTATGGTCTTAGTGAAAATATATTGATATTGTTATGGTAAGAGGAAATGTTACCTTGTTGAAAAATTTGGTCATTGAGACCAAGGGGATATGGGGTTTGTACATGTTTAATCCAATAAAGTTCAGCCGCTAAACGTTTTTTTCAGTTCAGATTTAGTTTCAATAGGAGTAACAATAACGTTATCAATATTATGATTATATTTGATGAAGTGATTGTAAAGAAAGTCCAATTTGTTTTAATACATTCTTGTTTATAACTTGTCGTGAATAGTGTCATATTCAGACAAATGCGAACCCCAATAAAATCGAGGTGAGACCAGGTGCCCGGGAGGAGTAAGTGTCCCCTGGTTGCATCCAACACCAGTCGGAAAAATCTTGCAACAACCTTTCAAGTGGAGGAGGTAAATACATAAATATACACGTACGAACAAACGAAGGAGACAAGAACACGAAGTCAAATTTTCCATCCAAGGCAAATAAAGCTGCCAAACTGATATTCCGGTATCGGAAGCACACGTGAAGAAATATCTGTATACATGTATATATAAATATTATTACAAATCAAGTATAGTCAAAAATTTAAGATGGTTATTTTGAATGTTCAGGTCCCAAAATATCGGTCAACATTCTTGAAAGAGGACTCTGAAATTGCACTAGATCCCTGTATCGACCATAGAATTTGCTCAATGACATTTTCAAACGTTCCTCAATATATCCTTGTGAGAGTAGTTTCGTGGCAAGAAGCCTCGCTCTCAGGACGAAATTTTCGTATTTGGAGCATGCCCTGGCACAACGTATAAACTGTGAAATGAAGACACCATATGCGGGAGAGAAAGTTATGTTGCTACTCAGAAAACTGAAGTTTGTAATAATGAAATTGAAATCGAAACGTTTGTCATAGAGAGAAGTTACTAATGAACCGTCGTCACTAATTGATAGGAGTATATCCAGGTATGAAGCAGAAGATGCGCTCTCTGTTGTATTTTTCATAGATTCATAGAGGATACTAACAATCAGCACCATAAATCTGAAAACTGTACATGTATACATTTCAATACACAATACGTATATGAAAACATCTATTTTTAGAAAAAAAAACTTTATATGCATCATTGTGCATCAAACATAACCATGCACTTATTTCAAAAAGATGTTAAAGAACACAAAAATACATTTTAGAAATTGTAATAGTAACTTACACCGTGCGATCAGATGGATAACAAACGAGAGAAGTATATCGCTTTACGGCTAGTATACATGGCTCGCACGTGCTAGAAATTGAAACTAAAACAAAAAAAAAAACAAAAAAACAAAAAAACAAAAAAACGGACTACTAACCATTTTTATGGTCAATGATAGATAACTCTAGACATGGGACATGACAATATGTTTTTATATTAGTCAATTGGTTTGATTCGCTAGAGCCTGCTCTTACGATTTGGATTTTCACCCTAAAATTCTCACTTTTAAACTCGGGGTTATAGATATCATAAACTTCAAAGTTTCCCGGGTTGCGCCACTATGTTTAAGAGGTTGGTTACCTCCTGCTTCCATGTCGCGATATAACTGACAAATTGTTGAAAGCGACGTAAAACACCAATCAACCAACCAACATAAATCTTTAAAAATTTTACATATCTTATTCAGACATTTTATCTGTATCGGAATTGTGACTTTTCAACAATATGTATCCAGCGGATTTCCCATCCAAATTTCCACGGTGATCTAGTGTACAAGTAAAAAACGAAGAAGTACCGAAAGGTAAACCATATCTCATACTCCATGGAATAAAAGGACAATACCGTGTAGAGTGTCATGAAACTAAGTAGGGTCAAAAGTTCAGATAAGTTCATATCGGCAAACTCCAACGTTATTAAACGCCTTTGACATCGAACCTATGAGTCCTAGATCATCGCTAGAAATATAGGTCTTGTGTTGAATCCCTTTACCCCCTCTATAGCCAAGTATTGACTTTTACTTGAGCGTTGACGCTGACTAACATGGCAGTGGGAGCTATATGGCAGGCCTTGTCCAAACCTTTCCAGAGGTGCTGAATTACGTACCCTCTGACTCTTAGTCGGGACTTCTACAGATTAACGATATTATTATTTAAACTTTTCGCGTAAAATATTTTTATGACCCCTCGTTTTGGGAAACCTGTTAATCATTGTTCCCTGTATAGAGGAGTATTTATCATTTTTAAAAATGTTTTTCCACTCATTGTACTGCTTTTCCGGTAAGTGGGAAGGTTGGCCCTCATAAACAAGTTAACCACATCAATTGAGTGACGTTTGGTACCTTAATTGACGGACTTATTCGGTATCGTAACTGCAGTACAATAAAATATTCCTGTAATGTCGTTCTCTGTGTATGTTTTAAGATGATCATGTTATATGTGCATGTCTTTGGTGATTTGTTTCACAGAGCTTGGTGAGTGTTCTTCCGTTTTCGCCATGTAAGTCAGTATGGTGGCCACATTACCCTGTGGCTTTATTTTGAAAGTTAATAATCCCTTACTGAGTAAAACTTATTGGACAGAATATATAACAATCCCTAACGTGTGTGCAACATAGGATATATCATTTGGTTGAAGGCCTGTGTGAAAGAGAAAACTGAAGACATCTGAAAAAGCTGTATGACATATAATCACCAAGGACCTGCACACAAAAGATGATAATAGAATATACACTGAAAAACGACATTACGAAAATATTCGATTGTGCTGCGGTTACGATACCGACGATCAGTTAAAGTAACAAACGTCATTCAGGTGGTGTTGTTAACCGGATAACTGGCGCCCACCTTCCAACTAACCGCAAAAGCAGCACAATCAAAGGACACGCATTTAAAAGTTTATAAAAAAGAGAACAAAGATTAACATGTTTTTCAAGAAGAGAGGTCATACAAAACTTATTACACACGAAAATTTTATATGTTGCTATGAAAAATATGTAAGGCGACATCAACATAAGTAAACCGTGCTCTGCCCTAGCTCAGATCTTTGATCAGTATAAATTCGGGCGTTGTAACACGCAACCACATCTAAAAGTTTTATTTTGAAAAATTCTCCTTAATTTCTTTTTGTCAATATACAATTTACCTCGTGTTTACAATTGTTGCTGTTTTAATTATTTTCAAAAGACGTAAAAATATGTGCAAACTACGGTATTATATCGATGATAATATCCATGTTTTACTGACAGTCTTGATCAATTTAATACACGTACATAACCGATATGATGAAGTGTTGTAATATTAAATGCTTGTGTCGGGTTTGAAACTAGTTTAATACATCATTCGATTTTCACATAAAGGTTCAAAGCTGCTTTGCTCTCCTGTATCTTTGTATAGTGAGTATTATTTTTTGTGGACTTGCATAATGTGTACCATGTACTTTTTATCTGATCAGAGCTTATGGACTATGAAATTGAAAAAATTGGAAAGACTGAGGCTAAACCATGTTGGTTAGTTTTCATTAAACGTTCAATATATCAAAGACAATTGGTGTAGAATATGGTATGGGCTAGATTGTCCATCTATTTACAAATATATTACTTATACACATAAAAACATAGACAAATACAAATACAAAATTACACATTGTTCAAAGTATGTATACTATTTTTGAAATGCCACATTACCCACACACCTGCCTATGCACAAATGCATATGACTACATATTTGTAGAAATGACAGATTAAGATTTATTCTGATAGAATATGAAGATGCTGCCATATGTTATTAAATTTGTTTCTTTGTCCTTTGATGGTATATCTGAATCTCTCTACAATATACTGGTATTTTAAAAATTCTTTGCAACCATTTATGTCTAATACAGTATTCATAACTCTGGATTTGTAAATATATAATTTTATTAAAACAATACACAAGTTTATTGCTGAGTTTTCTTTTCCAGAAAGTAAAAATAAAATATTATTAGCTGAAAGCTGGAGAGTGTGATTACTGTTGCTATATAGCCATTCAGTAATTTGGGTCCATAGATTAAAAACAATATTGCATTGATAAAAGAAATGTAAAATTGTTTCCTGTTCACTGTTACAAAATGAACAAAGAGAGTTGTCTATAATTTTCATTTGATAAAGTAGTTTATTCGTGGCAATAATTTGCTGAACAATTCTATATTGGAACTAAATAAGTTTAGTGTCGTGAGAGAATTTAAATACATTGCAGTTTATTTCTTTCCATAATAAATTTTGTTGAATTAAAGTATGCTCCCACTTTTCTTCAGATTTTTGAGTTACAATTAACTTATTGAAAAAAGAATCATAAATAAATTTTGATCCTTTAATATCTTTACAAAGGATCTTTATAAAAAAGGTCTTATCGGGCCTAATTGTTTACAAGGATGGTGGATATCTTTCAAAGAAGGAAATTGTGTTATAATTGCCCTTTTAATACCTTCAAAGACTGTAAAAGCACATTGAATATTGAATGTGGTTTGGAATTGTTCATGCGATAGAAATTTGTTGTTCTCATCAAAAAGGTAATAAATATAAAGGATGTCATGTTCATACCAAGATCTGTAAAAGACTTCTGACCCACCAATTTTTATATATTTATTGTACCATATTGGTATTTGTATAACACTGAGAGGGCCATCACCCTTTCCCAGATCTTTTAATTCTGCTAAATATGCCAAAGCCTCTTTCCAGAAATGATTCTTGGTGTTTTTCCCTTTCATTGTTTCATATCCCTCGCCAACTTTTAACATTTTATCAATTTCAATGTCCGTTGTGTCTATGAATAAATTTATCCATTGATTTGAACCTTCACATTTGAAAATTCTTCTAAACCATGTGAGTTTAAGACTTTTTATAAAAGTTTTTATATGTGTCATGCGACAGCCACGATCCTTGTAATCTAAAACTAACTGTGTCCTTTTTACTCTATCTCTTTCGCCTCCCCATATAAAATGAAAAAAAACATTAACTCAAGTTCTTTAATGATGTTGTCCTTAGGTGTCGGCAATGAGGTAAAGTAGTGAGTAAGTTTTGGAATTAATATGCTTTTGACAACAATAACTCTTCCAACAGGAAGAAGATTTTTTTTGGACCACGACAGAATTTCCTTTAATTGTTGGTGATAAAATTTTCTTGTTTTTGATATGTATACTATTAATGTTATTATCATGTCGAATCAGAAGGGCTAAAACTTCCACACAAAGATTGAAGATGTACGGGGATATCGGATGGCCCCGTCTACAACCGCGTTTGACAGGAAAAAAAATTGAGAAATGACCATATTGGGTAACATAGAAAGTAATACTTTTATTTAGAATTTGAATCCATTTCCCGAAATCCTTTCCAAAATTGAAGAATTCCAATACCTTATACATATATTTCCAGGAAATTGAATCAAACGCTTTCTCAAAATCTATTACTAGTAGCATACCTGCAATATTGTTTTCTTTTGCAGCGTGTAGTATATCATAAACAAACCGGGTATTTTCCCCAATAAATCGGCCTGCTAGAAAGCCCTTCTGATTCTCATGAATAAGATAAGGTAAAACTGTTTTTAGTCTATTTCCTATGCAACCTGAAAGAATTTTGTTATATTTAAAAGAGAAATTGGTCTCCAGTTTTTCAAAAAGGAACGTGGTTTATTAGGCTTCGGTAAAATAGTAATGACTCCTTGTTTTTGAGTTATAGATAACTTTTCTTTCAAAAACTTTCATTCAAGGATCTAATTAACAATATTCCTAGATCTTTTTAAAAGAACTTGAAGAACTCACATGTGTATCCATCTGGGCCTGGGCTCTTATTATTTTGCATCTTTTTCAAACAATTTGCTGCTTCGTCATATTTGATGTTACCTTCAAGAATGTCTGCCATGGTTTTGTTTAGCTTTGGGATGTCATTAAAATCCAGTATTTGATCTATTCTGCTGTTACGGTGAGTGGGAAGGTGGGCCCGTAAACCGGTTAACCACACCATTTGTTTGGCTTTTGTCACATTAAATGACCGTCCTAAGTCGGTATCGTAATTGCACTACAATCAAATATTTTTGTAATGTGTAATATGTTCTAGTATATTATTTATATTCATGTATTGTATAGCTCCATGGTGACTTCTGCCACATAACTGAGCCAGCAACTCCTCTTATTTCTTATAGATCTACATCATCTGGCATATCATCCTGTGAGCTATATAGATTTGTATAAAACAATTCTATTTCATTAAGTATTTCTCTTTGATCTTGTATATTAGAGCCATCTGATCTTATGATGTTATTTATATTCTTATTGATGTAGTTTCTTTTTTCTAAGGCGCAGAAATACTTTGTTGGTTTCTCCATCTGACTCTAGCTCTTAACATAAGTCCTTTCATTATTTCTTTTCTTAAGGATTCTAGCTCTCTTTTACATTTATCTAGCCTATGATTACCACAGTCTTTCTGATTGTGTAGTTCTTCAATTTCTTTTTCTATTTTATTTTCTCTTTCATTTTTCTTAAAGGTTGCATAGGAGATAGTATGACCACGTATAACTAAAGTAATTGTTCGAAAAACAGTTGATCACTTATTGTAAAATATATGTCCTCATCAGGAATCTTTGATATGTGATCTCTGTTGTATCGGAGGGCTGCATACTGTAATTTAACTTCTATTATTGTTTTTGGCAATATCACACTATACAGGATCTCTAAGAAGAGAGTTATTAAATTTCCAAAATCCTTTTCCCTTCTTGAATGTAGAAAATTTTAAGTGTAAGTCAATTATGGAGTGATCCGTTCTGTACTCTGGTTTAATATTAGTGGACCTTACTACATTTATCAACCCTTGTGGAATAAGAAAAAAATCTAATTTAGATTTCTTAATGGGATTCACACTATGCCAGGTGTATTGCATAGTTTCTTGGTGACGGATTCTCCAAGGGTCTACTAAATTATGTTTTTCTTTTAATTCCAGAACATTTAACTTACCTCTTGGATTTGAAATAGTTGTATGGTTGTAATAGTCCTTGCTGGTATATTGCACTAAGTTGAAATCGCCAGTCATGATAATAAAATCTTGCTGATTTTCTTCAAGATATGTGTCTATTCTTTTATAAAAACCAGGACAGTCTCTGTTAGGACCATATACACTGATGATAGTTAATGTAAAGATGATGGATAAATCCAAACCACAAGTCCAAAAATCATGAAACCATAGGACATACAAAATCAGTGAAAATGAAAAACAAATGGAAAATAACAAAATATGTCTACTTGAAGAGCATATGTGAACCCCTGTGATGGAGTGAGATCAGGTGCCCGGGGAGAGTGAGCATCTCCTGCTTGCTAGCAACACCCGTCACATATACCCCGTAGAAAGAGTCAAATCGTGTGAATTCCATATGTATCTATATATGGAGAAGTCGAAGTAGGTAACCTTCTAGTATAGAAGGTGTCAAATCTGTGTAAAGTGATCGGAATCGGTCTCAGTCCAGAATATCATTTAAAAGTCTGGATAACGAGATATCATATGGAGTAATAAGAGTCTCGTAACGACCGTAGAACTTCCTCAGTGACGATGCTAGTCTAGCACATATATAACCCTGGTTGAGCAGCTTAACTGAAAGTCGCCTAGCCCTCAGAACAAAGTCATTGTAATTTGAACATGCTCTGGAATAACGTATTAACTGAGACATGAATACGCCGTATGCGGGCGATGATGGAATGTTGCTACTTATGAAAGGAAAGTTTGTGATAGCGAAATTGAAATCGTCACGTATGTCATAGAGTGAGGTGTTCAATTGACCATTAATGTCGAAAGACAACACAATATCTAAATACGAAGTAGAATTACTACTTTCTGTGGTTTCTTTGACCTCCAGTTCACTTGGATAGATGATGCTAAGGTAATCCGCGAATGAAGGATTATTAATTGAAAGCAAGTCATCTATATATCTGTAAGTAAAATTGAAGCCAAGAGCCAATTGTTGTTTTCCTTGCGAAAGCAAAGACTGAATGAACTCAGCTTCGTATGAATAAAGGAATATGTCAGCCAGAAGCGGAGCACAGTTAGTGCCCATTGGAATGCCGACAATTTGTTGAAAAACCTTACCTCCAAACACCACAAAAATGTTATCGATAAGAAAGTTCAACATCTGAATGACAGCTGTTTCAGTGTATTTATTTTTGGAATCAGAATTTTCCCTAACAAAGTAAGTTTTATCGTGGCCTATTACTATATATTTGAATTTGCGGCTTCCGTTTTTACTAGTAAATGCATTTTGAATAATTTCCGCTAATCTGTCTTTTAATTTCTGATGAGGGATCGTTGTGTACAGAGTCGAAAAGTCAAAAGACTTGATGGAGTGAATTTTAGTAAAACTTTTTGATTTTAGATGTTCTAACAACTCTTTTGAATTTTTAAGGATCCACATTTGATTAATTCCACTTCTGGAGTATACTGTTTCGCAATATCTATGAAGGTCAAATTTAATTTCTGATAATATTTTTGTGAGTAGCATCGATACAGATTTTGTGGAACACTTCGAGGAACCAGCGATAAAGCGTTGTTTGTAAGGATTTTTGTGCATTTTTGGAATGCAGTACAAATATGGAAGTTCTAAATTTAATTTATTTGAGTCAATACCAAACGTATTGAGGACAGATTTATGATTCTCGAGTACTTCCGAAACCGAAAAGTTCGTGAGAGTATAAGTAGGATTTCCTGGAGCTGAATTTAATCCTAATTCTTTCACTAGGCTGTCAAAGTAATATTTCTTACAAGTAAATGTATAATTATTAGATGCTTTATCTGCTGGTGTAATGATATAATGTTCTTGGAGGAAGGTAAGTTCTCTGACAACATCAGGATCTTTAAAAATAGATTCGAATCTGGTGTTTACAGAACCTTGTAATTTTTTAATTTTTGATCTCAGCAGTATCCATTCCGAAAGAGTGTCGACTTGTACTTCCTCTCTTTTTGCCCATCGTGTGGCATATTCCTCGCAGCAGTTCATAATATTCTCCAAAATTTTGGCTCCATGTGAATGATCTGGGTTCTGTGTATTTTGGACCTTAAAGTAAAAGTTCTCTTAATTTAGTGTTTTTAACTATATCGAGATCACCGGTAATGACATGGCCACAAGGAGAATATACAAAATTAGATGAGGAACATGCACACGGTTGAGAATGGCATGCAGAGTTGCTAAGATCAAGACACTGTAGAAACCCTTTGTAATTATAAATTTTGGATGCAACTGATGACGTGTAGCTATAGGAAATACATGGCGGATCTTTGTTTTTGAAATATGGAGGTATTTTCTCTAAAACAGACTTATGATTGAAAATTTGGCCGAAATTTAAATAATCAATGCCTTTATTTGCAAATTTAATTTTGATGAAAGGGCGATTAGATTTTTCCATAGAAATATCGGACTTGACGGGACGAAAAAGTCTAGCGGTCGATATGTCCATAATAATGCCATCTAGTCTATACTCTGCAGAGCTTATATCAGTAAATATACGGTGTCTGGGCGATACGTACAACTCGTGTAATTTTCTGAGTGAAATAGAATAAAGTTTTGTACGAATGTGATGAAGGCCCAAAGGTTTATTCATAAATGGCAAAAGAGCATCAAAGGAAATATTATGTATTTCAGGTTTGTTGTATTTGCGTGTACCATGACTTCGATGCCTCCTCTGGCATTTTGTTGAATAAACCGAGTACGTTAACTGATTGACACGCAGGACTAGTGAGATTACCAATACTACTAATATTGTCATTGCATCCATAGGGCGAAGCAGTGCCGAGACGTCTTATCCAGTATTCTTCTCTTTTTCCGACGAAAAGGAGTGCTCAAATTGGCATTGTTTGTGGGGTGATATATTTTTTCTATAATTCTAATTTTCATTGAGAGAATAGAGTGGTCAGGCTGGTTGAAGTGGCGATAGAGTAATTGGTTTCCACCACAATTTATTTTGGACCTGTGACCTGATACTCTTGTACGGAGCTGTCCCTTTGTCTCTCCAACATATATTAACCCACAGAGTGAACACTCAATACCGTACACAATATTTCTCCATAATATTCATTTCAATTATTTGCAAGTTTCCATCAGTATCAGTAAAATGTTTGATAACTTTGAATTCAAAGTTATTATTAAATAATAATGCAACACCTCTAGCATTACTTTTGCCAGGGCATATATACACATCATAACCCCAGATTGCAAGAACAATATTCTTATCTTTTTCAGAGAAGTGTGTGTCTTGTAAACAAACAATGGAATACTGCTTACCTTTAATATAATTTAAGACGTCTCTACTTTTATGAGAATCACCTAGCCCTCTACAATTGAGGGACATAACTTTGATATCAGACATAATTATATATCAAAAGAGACCTCTCCAGAAAAATATATCGAAGATTGCGTTGTATATACAAAACATATTTAAACAAATGTCAAAATCCAATGACATTGCATCGTATGCAATAATATATCGAGGATTGTGTTGTATATACACAAAACATATTTAAACAAATGTCAAAATCAACCGATATTGCATCGTTATGCAATAATATATTGAAGATTGAGTTATTTATACACAAAAACATATTTAAACAAATGACACTGCACACATATTTACTTAAGATGGAGAACACCTTCCATAGAACTTAGAAGACATAATAATTGGAAAATGGTTTGTAGCATGCTATATAATATGTATAGCTATTATCGAAAATAATTATATTCGTTTAGGATTACCAAGTACTTAGATACATGGACATACCACTATAAGTTTTGGCAGCGTACTGTAGGACAGTTTTTACGATCTGTCGTCGACAGTTGGTGGTAGGATGCTGGGCATTGAACTCATCTTGCAGGACATACACATAAACAAAGTACATTTCACAATGGACCCAAACAATTACGTATATCAACATAAACAAAGCAACATACTTAAGATCTAGCAAAAGTAATTGGGAGTAAGTCATTGTACAGGTTATTTACCTACATTTTTGTAACCCGCACCATCGGGCAAAGTACATTTCACAATGGACACAAACAATTACACATATCAACATGAAACAAAGCAACATACTTAAGATCTAGCAAAAGTAATTGGGAGTAAGTCATTTTACAGGTTATTTACCTACATTTTTGTAACCCGCACCATCGGATATTGCACATACTAATTTCGCATTATACGAACAGATTCTGGAACCCATAACGAGTGTCACTTATTTTACGGATTGAATTGTTTTCACTTTATTTGACCTTATTTAGCTTTTCTTACTTTAGCAGAGATGTCGTGAATGTCAAATTTTATTCTCGTACCTGATTGCTTTACTTGGCCGTAAACACTTCCATTGAAGTACGAGGCTTGCTCAATTTGTTCATGTTCCAGTAGCCTCTGAATTAATGCAGACTTTGATTTTGTCACATCGTCTGTTATACGTTTTCCTTGGCCCGATTTATTTATAGCTGATCGCTTCTTCACAACCCTGGATTTAATGTCCGCATTTCTCACTTTGACAATTAAAGGCTTTTTTCCAGGTATACGGTGTACAGCGATGATCTCATGATATGAGAGTTCGATTTGCGCCACTGACTTCAAGGTGGATTTTGCGATATTTAACAAATCTTCGTGTGGATTTCCGTTATGCCGTGAAGTTAAAAATTGTTCATACGAGAGTACTGCTCGTTGTAATTAGATCTACTCTCTGCACTTTTTGCCATTTGTTCAATATAATTTATGTCCTTTTTCATTTCTCTCAATAGTTTGTCTTTTTCTGCAAGTTTCTTCCTGAGATGATTACTTTCCAGTCCTAATCCATCTATTTTCTCCGTCAGTATAATCTCTTTCTCTTTGTGTGATCTTTCTATCTCCTTTATCTTAAAGTCTACATCGTTTCTAACCTCTTGCATCATATCTGTCACCATAGATGATATTATCTCTTTAAGATCGTTCGTTTTTACGGTATTTTTAATTTCATCGAGCTCATTCAATACTATACATAGCTCATCCGCACTGGTGTTTGAAACTTCGCTTCTAGACCTTTTTACTGGTTGAGTGTCCTTTGAAGAATATTTTTTACATTCCTTTGTTGTTTGCCCGCTTGTTTTCCCCTTTGTTGTTGACGCCATATTTATAAGTGCTCACCAAGATGGTATTGAAAGACAGTATTAAATCCTTTGATACACTATTTTTGCCAATGATCCGTATATATAATGTTACTTTCACGAGGGGAAATATGTGAACGAAAATTCTGGGTTAGATGATCACTAATTATCCTGTAAATTTGACTATCTTTCGGAGCGGAATTTTATCGTGACAAAGCGCTCGACGCCATCAAATATTTTTGTAATGTGTTAAATGTTCTATTATATTATTTATATTCATGTATTGTATAGCTCCATGGTGACTTCTGCCACATAACTGAGCCGGTAACTCCTCTTTTTTCTTTCCCATCTATGAATATGATGTCACCAACACTGAATTTTCCATCCAATGTGTGCCTTGTTATTAGGGTCATTTGTTTTCTTATTTTATTCATTTATTTATTTATCTATTTATTTATATATTTATCTATTTATTGCATATATCATTGGATGTTCTTTATTTATTAATTGCGTATATTATTGGATGTTCTCTTAAAGCTGGCCTCTCACCATAAATAGCCGATATGTTTCGAAATCTTTTTTTTTACCGGAGATAATATCTTATGAATTCTAAATGAACGTCTGACCCAAATGCTCTCGCTCACTATTTAAAACGAAATGTCAAATCGACAAACTGTGACATTTGGCTGACGACTATTTGCACGGACGGTCAACATGGCTATACAAAACGTATGAAAGCATTATGTTTCCTCACTATGCACAGTACATCAACATTCAGCATTAGTTGCATCCAAAATTTATAATTACAAAGGGTTTCTACAGTGTCTTGATCTTAGCAACTCTGCATGCCGTCCTCAATCGTGTGCATGTTCCTCATCTAATTTTGTATATTCTCCTTGTGGCCATGTCGTTACAGGTGATCTCAATATTGTTAAAAACACTAAATTAAGAGAACTTTTACTTAGAGGTCCAAAATACACAGAACCCAGATCATTCACATGGAGCCAAACTTTTGAGAATATTATGAACTGCTGCGAGGAATATGCCACACGATGGGCAAAAAGAGAGGAAGTACAGATCGACACTCTTTCGGAATGGATAAAATCTATTGCAGTACTCCTAAGATCAAAAATAAAAAAAATACAATGTTCTGTAAACACCAGATTCGAATCTATTTTTAAAGATCCTGATGTTGTCAGAGAACTTACCTTCCTCCAAGAACACTATATCATTACACCAGCAGATAAAGCATCCAATAATTATACATTTACTTGTAAGAAATATTACTTTGACAGCCTAGCGAAAGAATTAGGATTAAATTCAGCTCCAGGAAATCCTACTTATACTCTCACGAACTTTTCGGTTTCGGAAGTACTCGAGAATCATAAATCTGTCCTCAATACGTTTGGTATTGACTCAAATAAATTAAATTTAGAACTTCCATATTTGTACTGCATTCCAAAAATGCACAAAAATCCTTACAAACAACGCTTTATCGCTGGTTCCTCGAAGTGTTCCACAAAATCTGTATCGATGCTACTCACAAAAATATTATCAGCAATTAAATCTGACCTTCATAGATATTGCGAAACAGTATACTCCAGAAGTGGAATTAATCAAATGTGGATCCTTAAAAATTCAAAAGAGTTGTTAGGTGGGCCCGTAAACCGGTTAACCACACCATTTGTTTGGCTTTTGTCAAATTAAATGACCGTCCTAAGTCGGTATCGTAATTGCATTACAATCAAATATTTTTGTAATGTGTTAAATGTTCTATTATATTATTTATATTCATGTATTTTATAGCTCCATGGTGACTTCTGCCACATAACTGAGCCGGTAACTCCTCTTTTTTCTTTTAGAAAATCTAAAATCAAAAAGTTTTACTAAATTCACTCTATCAAGTCTTTGACTTTTCGACTCTTTACACAACGATCCCTCATCAGAAATTAAAAGACAGATTAGCGGAAATTATTCAAAATGCATTTACTAGTAAAAACGGAAGCCGCAAATTCAAATATATAGTAATAGGCCACGATAAAACTTACTTTGTTAGGGAAAATTCTGATTCCAAAAATAAATACACTGAAACAGCTGTCATCCAGATGTTGAACTTTCTTATCGATAACATTTTTGTGGTGTTTGGAGGTAAGGTTTTTCAACAAATTGTCGGCATTCCAATGGGCACTAACTGTGCTCCTCTTCTGGCTGACATATTTCTTTACTCATACGAAGCTGAATTCATTCAGTCTTTGCTTTCGCAAGGAAAACAACAATTGGCTCTTGGCTTCAATTTTACTTACAGATATATAGATGACTTGCTTTCAATTAATAATCCTTTATTCGCGGATTACCTTAGCATCATCTATCCAAGTGAACTGGAGGTCAAAGAAACCACAGAAAGTAGTAATTCTACTTCGTATTTAGATGTAAAGATGATGGATAAATCCAAACCACAAGTCCAAAAATCATGAAACCATAGGACATACAAAATCAGTGAAAATGAAAAACAAATGGAAAATAACAAAATATGTCTACTTGAAGAGCATATGTGAACCCCTGTGATGGAGTGAGATCAGGTGCCCGGGGAGAGTGAGCATCTCCTGCTTGCTAGCAACACCCGTCACATATACCCCGTAGAAAGAGTCAAATCGTGTGAATTCCATATGTATCTATATATGGAGAAGTCGAAGTAGGTAACCTTCTAGTATAGAAGGTGTCAAATCTGTGTAAAGTGATCGGAATCGGTCTCAGTCCAGAATATCATTTAAAAGTCTGGATAACGAGATATCATATGGAGTAATAAGAGTCTCGTAACGACCGTAGAACTTCCTCAGTGACGATGCTAGTCTAGCACATATATAACCCTGGTTGAGCAGCTTAACTGAAAGTCGCCTAGCCCTCAGAACAAAGTCATTGTAATTTGAACATGCTCTGGAATAACGTATTAACTGAGATATGAATACGCCGTATGCGGGCGATGATGGAATGTTGCTACTTATGAAAGGAAAGTTTGTGATAGCGAAATTGAAATCGTCACGTTTGTCATAGAGTGAGGTGTTCAATTGACCATTAATGTCGAAAGACAACATAATATCTAAATACGAAGTAGAATTACTAGTTTCTGTGGTTTCTTTGACCTCCAGTTCACTTGGATAGATGATGCTAAGGTAATCCGCGAATGAAGGATTATTAATTGAAAGCAAGTCATCTATATATCTGTAAGTAAAATTGAAGCCAAGAGCCAATTGTTTTTTTCCTTGCGAAAGCAAAGACTGAATGAACTCAGCTTCGTATGAATAAAGGAATATGTCAGCCAGAAGCGGAGCACAGTTAGTGCCCATTGGAATGCCGACAATTTGTTGAAAAACCTTACCTCCAAACACCACAAAAATGTTATCGGTAAGAAAGTTCAACATCTGAATGACAGCTGTTTCAGTGTATTTATTTTTGGAATCAGAATTTTCCCTAACAAAGTAAGTTTTATCGTGGCCTATTACTATATATTTGAATTTGCGGCTTCCGTTTTTACTAGTAAATGCATTTTGAATAATTTCCGCTAATCTGTCTTTTAATTTCTGATGAGGGATCGTTGTGTACAGAGTCGAAAAGTCAAAAGACTTGATGGAGTGAATTTTAGTAAAACTTTTTGATTTTAGATGTTCTAACAACTCTTTTGAATTTTTAAGGATCCACATTTGATTAATTCCACTTCTGGAATATACTGTTTCGCAATATCTATGAAGGCCAGATTTAGATATTATTTTGTCTTTCGACATTAACGGTCAATTGAACACCTCACTCTATGACATACGTGACGATTTCAATCTCGCTATCACAAACTTTCCTTTCATAAGTAGCAACATTCCATCATCGCCCGCATGCGGCGTATTCATATCTCAGTTAATACGTTATTCCAGAGCATGTTCAAATTACAGTGACTTTGTTCTGAGGGCTAGGCGACTTTCAGGCTATATTCATGTATTGTATAGCTCTATGGTGACTTCTGCCACATAACTGAGCCAGTAACTCCTCTTTTTTCTTTCAGTTAAGCTGCTCAACCAGGGTTATATATGTGCTAGACTAGCAACGTCACTGAGGAAATTCTATGGTGGTTACGAGACTCTTATTACTCCATATGATATCTCGTTATCCAGACTTTTAAATGATATTCTGGACTGAGACCGATTCCGATAATTTTACACAGATTTGACACCTTCTATACTAGAAGGTTACCTACTTCGACTTCTCCATATATAAATACATATGGAATTTACACGATTTGACTCTTTCTACTGGGTATATGTGACGGGTGTTGCTAGCAAGCAGGAGATGCTCACTCTCCCCGGGCACCTGATCTCACTCCATCACAGGGGTTCTCATATGCTCTTCAAGTAGACATATTTTGTTATTTTCCATTTGTTTTTCATTTTCACTGATTTTGTATGTCCTCTGGTTTTATGATTTTTGGACTTGTGGTTTGGATTTATCCATCATCTTTACATTAACTATCATCAGTGTATATGGTCCTAACAGAGACTGTCCTGGTTGTCTCATGTGTTATTATTTCATAATATGATCCATCACAGTGTATAAGAAAGGCAAAAAGAAAAGGGGGGGTTGGGGGGAGGGGGGGGGGGCTTCTTCTAGCTAAAGATTATCGCTTTTTGCATTATCCTTTAACCCCGTCTTCCATATCTTACCCGGGTGGCGTTCGTGCAATTTTACTGCCCTCAAATTTGTACGTCTCACTTGCACCCCACCCTCTCCCCTCATCACTTCTTTCTTTCCCACCTCAATGCTCTCGTGACTTTAGAGTATTCGATTATGGGTATTTTACATTTGTATAATAAGAAAAAAGATAAGGGGAAAAGAAAACAACTGTGCTTCAATCGACATATTTTCTTTTCATCTATTCTTTATTTCATCGGCTATGAGAGGTCAATGGGTTGGAAGTTCTGCATTGTTTTGTATAAGATTATGACTGGGGATCCATGTGAAGTCGAATAGTTATAAACGAACAGCATTTGTATTATTTCTAATTAGTATATGATTTTTAAACATTTTCCTTCTTTCTCTACTCCCCTCCCCCTTTTATACCGGTCTAAGAGATCTTGTGGAAAAAAACGTTTGGTCGGTTCGTCCGTCTGTATGTCATTGTGTGATCTTGCGATAGGACGCTGTCAGTTATGCTTTATGTTCGGACATTCTGGTTTCAAAAACACAGGTTTTTAGTTGAAAATTTCATCAGTAATTGAATGTGTTTTTCTGTTTCCGTACTTTTATTGATGAAAATATTTAACCCAAAATAAAATAAATAAAATAATAGCTTTGTGAATCCAGATTTCAGAAGACTGACAGGTGGGTGGAAGACTTTTCAAAGCTGAAACTTTTCTCCTCTCACAATTTGGTCACTGCACTGCCTTTTCAAATATGTCTGTATTGGAGTGTAGATATATGTAATGAAAAGGCTAAGGCAAAATTGGAAAAAAAAAACCAAGAAAAAACCCCCCAAAACCCAACACCACTTTTCCTCTCATACTTTACAAATAATATTACTCAGTATGCACCCGCTGTGTAGGATCGTATACAGATTCTTGTGTATAATTTAAGATCTCGTTTTCTTCTTCGGAGAACTTGCAGTATAACGCGTGTATTACACGCGACCAGGGCGTGATTTGACATATAAATACCATTGCGGGAAATGGATCGTGCTATCTTCGAAATTATGAAATATTTTGATATAAATTTCATTAGAAAACAAAGAGAAGTAGTTCTTACAAAGATAAATAAAGATGATATGCGAAATGGTACGTGGTTTTTCCAATATTTGGAAAAATTCCAACGACGTCATAGAATATACCTCCAAAGAAAGTTTTCAAATCGCGTACAAACTTAAATGCAGATACATGTATGAAGGATGATGGCATCGATAAATATGGAATTGTAGATTGGATGCATGAAAAATAAGGCAAGTGGGGCTGACTTGTGAAAATTTTTTTCCCAAAAATCAACCAATAAAATGCGATTGTGATTCACGAATAATAACAGGTGCATAGGTCAACCTCGCTCCCGTATGTTTATGAATACTAAATGAACGTCTGACC
Organism: Pteria penguin; assembly: GCA_035048485.1. Taxonomy (NCBI): domain Eukaryota; kingdom Metazoa; phylum Mollusca; class Bivalvia; order Pterioida; family Pteriidae; genus Pteria; species Pteria penguin. Next base: position 8,962,226 of record CM068584.1, read on the forward strand.
CAAATCCTCTCGCTTACCATATAAAAGAAATATTAAGTCGACAAACCGTGACATTTAACTGGCGGTGACCTGCACGGACGGTCAGCATGGCTGTACAAAACGTATGAGAACTTTTTTTCCTCACTATGCACTTTACATATATATTTAACACTTACTGCACTAGTCGGATTCATTTATTTACATTTTTACATTTACTTGATTCCTTTACAACAATTTAGTTGTGTCTATAATTTCATTTTTGGCTGATCTTATACAATACGGATGCAAACCAGTGTAAACATGCATATGTTATTGCATTTCATAACATGATCCACTGCAGATAGGAGACGCAAGGGTTTTGTCTGACTAAACCGCTTTTTGCCTGATCCTTTTACCCGTCTTCCATATTCTACCCGGGTGGCATTCGCCCAAGTTCACTGCCCTCAAATTTACACTTCTTCCCTGCCTCCCACCCCTTCCCTCATTTCTTCTCCTTCCCACCTCACCTCAAAAATAAAATGAAATTCGAAATTAGTATACAGCATTCCCAAGGACACTTTCTTGAATTCAGAGTGTTCGATTATAAGTATTTTTACATTTACAGATACAGAAATGATGGAGAGAAGAAAAAAGCTGTTTGTTTTTCAAACAGCATATGTTCTTTTTTACCTAGTCTTTCCTTGGGGGAGGGGGAGGAGTGGGATAACAGTGATGGATGGGCAAGAAGCTCCGCGATGTTTTGTATCATTTTATGAATGGGGATCCGTGTCAAGTCGAACAGTTACAAACAGGCAGCATTATTATTAATTCCAATTAATATATGATTTTTAACATTTTTCGTTCTCTTAACACCTGCGCCTGCCCCTTCCGCTTTTTGTACTTGTCTAAGAGATCTTGGGCAAAAGAACGTTCGGTCGTTCCGTCCGTCTGTATGTACCAACGTAATTCTGCAGTGCCTAATAACTTTCAATAAAATGTCGTTATAGTTATCAAAATTCAACAGTAAGTATATCCCCTAAGCGTCATCATGTGACCCGGGGGTAGAACATTGACAGCTATGTTTATTTGCAGCATTCGTGTTTCAAAAACGCAGTTTGTTTATCTAAAACTGTTACTAGTTCTTGAATTGGTATGAACACCGTACTAGCCCGTAAATAACAATATAAATTATCACAAAAGTGTCATATAGTTTTCTGTTTCCGTACTATTATTGATGAAAAATGTTTGTACTTGAAATAAAATAAATAAAAATAAAAAAAAAAAAAAAAAATAAAATAAATTAAAATAATACCTTTGTGAATCCAGACATCAGAAGAGTCCTATAATTTACAAATAACATTATTCAGTATGCACCCACTATGTAAGACAGAATCTTTTGTATACATTTGAAGATGTTTTCTTCAATCTATACCATTTCCTGTTTGTATGTTTCTTATTCGAACACTCCAAAAGAGGTGTCAACAAAGGGATATGTAAACTGATGTGTATTTTTAACAGTAAATTATACATGTAAAAATAATATTATGCTTTCCAAATGTGTGATCTATTGTGGAGTATTGGAATTTGGCTCTTGTAATTTGGAGAAAGGATAGTATTACCTGAATATCGCAAGTTTTCAAATTACCTATATCTTATTGGCCTTTTTACATTTGCACGGAGAGGGTGGGTTCGTTAGAAGTACAACTGAATACACGATACTATTTATACATTATGATATATGTCATACCTGGTCATATTATAATATCTAAATACCTGTAACTAGAACATCATCAACATGTAATATAATTTGTTCGTTCAACTTTAAAATGTGTTTATTTAAGTTACGCACGGCTGGGCGTGTGGCCTTTTCGTGGCAAATGCATACAACATTACAGTATCATGTGATCTTTTGTTATAACTAACTTTGTATCATTTATGTATGTTACAAACAATGTATGAAACAAAAAAGGAAACATATAGAGATAATCACATGTACATTTGTTTGTGACGCCATGTTGCCTTTGTCGTGTCTTCGATGAATTGTCACGAGTGCATGACTACGCCTGTCTCTTTTATACCGTGGGAGAAAGCTCTGTTCGAGCATTTGGGTCAGACGTTCATTTAATATTCATAAAACATACGGGAGTGAGGTTGACCGAGATCAACTTCGCTCCCGTAAAAAAATTTCAATTTAGCATAGAGAAACGCTCAATATGTAGCCAATTCAAGATACCAGTTTTTATTAGACTAGTGCTGTGTATATATTTTCTATCTTTCTTTTCGTGTCTTTATATTTATGTAAGTGTGTGTCCTGAAGAAGCAGCAGATTGCTTCGAAAATTTGGCAATTTTTTAATTGTTTTAGTATCGTTATCGCTTACCTGTGCCTTTATATTGACCCCTTTTTCTCGAGCGATTTGCATTAACCTTTATTGAGGTACGTTGATCCGATACTTATGAATAGTGAATGTTGTTACAATTTCCTTTTTTTGTGCTTATATATATATATATATATATATATATATATATATATATATATATATATATATATATATATATATATATATATATATATATATATCCTGTTATTTGTTCCACAGTTCAAAAATGTTCAACATAGTCTTGTTTTATTCCGGATCATAAGGAATATAGCAAATGGAAATTAATGACTTGCAAACATGCTTCTTTATTTAGTCAAATATACTTCACTTATTAGATTCAAATAACATATTTATACACATTCATGCATGTAAGCAGTGCTGAGTTATATTGGTTTCGTCTATATTTAAGGACTTTCACTTGTCATCATTATTTTTTACTTTGTACTCAATTGAATCCTTCCTGTCATGATTAACTAATTATACCATGCATTTCATATTAAAGGCTATGTGTAAATGCGTTTGCATTTCAAATGAAATGAACTTAACGGCAGTTAACAAAACAATATGTACCAAGTATTGTCCAACATTAGATAAATCTGTGGAATACTGTGGTGGAAACGAGGGATATCTCAATACATATGATATCAAAGGTATGACGTTATACAGTTTCTATAATGATTGCAATTTTTATATAAATTTATGCTAAGAAATGTGAGAAGTATGTTTAGATGATAAGAAACTGCAAAGACTCTAGGCATAAACTAGGATCAACTGTTACCTCATATCCTTGCTAATGGTGGGTTCAAATTGTTTCTCAGCGAAAATGCGATCTGTTATCGTAGCTGCATATAGATATATACTTTTCATGGAAATCTAGTTTACTGTTGCAACTAAACGTGTATATCCGAGAATTTAAAATTCTAGAATTCTAGTGGTGGAAAATCCATTATTTTGCATGTCCTTATGGCTAAAACGTACACGTGGTCTTACTTGTTAAGAGATATTTCGGGCATCAATTAATACTATTACAAAAAAGCTACATTATTTGATTCTGTGAGTATCAATAGCAGAACACGCAATAAAAGTTTGATGCTTTATTCCAATTCCATTTCCTTTTTCATTTGCCACTGTATTGAAATTGCTTTTTAACTTCGTCTGAATAATAATGATAATATTTTTACAGATAATTCTTCTCTACAAAACTTATGTGGTTACATGTCTTGCCCAGGCAGTCGTAGTAGTTCAATAAATTTTACTGACTGTTCTTCCAGGAAAGGGAGAATATGCGGTAAGAAAAATAAAAATATCTATATTCATTTAATTTTAAATCATAATTACATGCTTTGCTTGCATTTAAGATTAAAGAATGGAAGTAAGATAGCTGATTTATCTGCTTACAAAATCGATATGAACGTGCAGAGTATACAAGAATAAGCACACGAAAAGAGATCACCAAAAACCCTCAAATCCGGCTGCAATCCTCGAAATCATTTGTGAAGGTTTGACGCCATAAGTACCATAGTTTAGTCTGGTGCTAACTTGCAGAAAATTGATGGTCTACTTCATATGTGAACTAATACAACAAACAAGACATATATATATTTATATATATAACAGTCATTAGATGTCATCACACTTTTTTGATTGAAAAGACAGTTTGATTTAATTTGAATACACATAAATTAACAAGGAGAAACTAGCAATATGTTTATGGCATACATAATCTTTATTATCATGCAAAGTACTGATACAAATTAATGTTTGTGTAATCTTTAGCTGACGGAGGTCACCCTGGAAGAAATCACTCTGACTACAATGATGTATTGACTTTTAACAAATCACGGCAGTCATGTCAAACTGGATATTTACAAACGCATATATCAAGTTGCCAATACCTTTCCGCTAATGTTGAGTACTGGGTAGACATAAAACAATACCAATACAGAAAATTGGATCAGACTCATGAAACAAATGGTATGGTTTCTCTTCTGTTTCCAGGTTCATTATCTATTTACATGATTTTGCTTTCAATTGTGTGTGTATGTCTATGGTAATTTCTGTCATGCAGCTTTGCCAGATGTCTTCTGTTTTCTCTTACTGTAAATATCTTAATTCAATCATTTTCTTTATCTTTCGGATGGGGCTGTAAGTACAAGTAAACTTTTATAGAAACTGGAGATATCAATAGAATGTCATAATAAAGGGGGACAAAATGACATATCATGTTTTAAAGAAGTAAATATAACAATTTCATTGTAGATATTCCTTACAGATGTTTCGCATATAACGATCCAGTTTTGAAAATGAATAGATGCAATGAAACCTTTTTGGCAATATGTGTAACAAGTAAGCATATCATAGTACCATACATCTTTTTCTGTAAGATTTTCTTATAGTACTCGATAATCCTGAGTTTTAAAAATATTTTTTCGATGTGTATCTACGTGAACTTTGATTAAACAAAGACAATTTTTCTGAAAAGGAAACAACTTTCATGGACCTAACATTCTTAACAACAATATCCATACGATTATATATATATATATATATATATATATATATATATATATATATATATATATATATATATATATATATATATATATATATATATATATATATATATATATATATATATATATATATATATACTAAAAGAAACAACACAAACACTCTTTGCCGCAAATTTTCGGCCTCCTGGCCTTTATCAAGCAATAGTTAGGATAGTACGGAAGAACTATGTAACATCCATCTTTACATGTCTAATATAAACAAGCTTCTAAATTCCTATAAACGTTGACGTCATAACGTCATTATTACGCGCGTAAGTATGGCATTAAAATAGACTAAACAACAAAATAATACAAGCATAAATATATAAATATATATAAATATCACAATCTGATCGACCAACCGACCGTACGACAGACCGACCGGGCGATAGCGGCAAATTAACACCCCATCATTACCGAAAAGGGGGGGGGGGGGGTGTGCACTAAAAGAAAACTAAGCATAGAATCACCACAAGAAATAAATAGTTAATAAATTAGTTATACAATCAGATGTTAGTTAGTTTTAATATTACATCCATTTGGCCTGCGCGTTTCCAAATCTCTTATCCAGTTATCTTCGACAATTAATCTGTATATTTTATTTTCTCCGGTAGTCCTAGCCATGACCGCAACACGAAGATCACCATCATGGTTCGCAAAATGTTTCATAATTGGTTTTTCTCTTTGGTACTTTATATCGCTTCTATGTTCTTCTATTCTTTCTTTTAACGATCTTTCTGTCTCTGCTACATAAACAGTTTGTTTACATTTTTTGCAGATTAGCGCATAAATCAAATTCCTGTCTGTACACTTCGCGTCTTTTACTGTCTTGAAGGCCTTCTTTCTCTTAAAATAAAAAATATCACCATTTTTAATTATCCTACATATTTTACATGTACATGATGTTTCATCTTGTTTTATAGAATTTTCAGTTTTCCTAGATACGCGAGTTAAAATCGAGAACGGACATGTATATACGGATTTGTTCACTAAACCTACGGATAAACACTTATATCTTAGATCGGATTCGTGCCACCCACCACATACGAAGAAAGGGATTGCATACGGACTCGGGTTAAGGATAAAGAGAATCTGCGAAAAGGAAGGGGATTACGCGATACACCGACATGAACTAAAACTACAATTACGAAAACGAGGCTACAGCGGTAGACTGATTGAGAAGCAATTATGTAGAGTGGATAAATTAGATAGGGACGATTTACTTAAACGGAAGGTTAAAGCAGACAGATCTGAACGAGTTCCACTAGTGTGTACATTTTCTAAACTACTGCCGGACATAAGAAATATTCTTTAAAAACATCAGTCGACACTGTATAAATCAGAGAGAATGCGTAATGTTTTCCCCGATCCCCCAATTTTGGCTTTTCGACGCGATAAAAAATTATGTGATACACTTGTGCATAGGAAAACTGAAAATTCTATAAAACAAGATGAAACATCATGTACATGTAAAATATGTAGGATAATTAAAAATGGTGATATTTTGATTTTAAGAGAAAGAAGTCCTTCAAGACAGTAAAAGACGCGAAGTGTACAGACAGGAATTTGATTTATGCGCTAATCTGCAATAAATTTAAACAAACTGTTTATGTAGGAGAGACAGAAAGATCGTTAAAAGAAAGAATAGAAGAACATAGAAGCGATATAAAGTACCAAAGAGAAAAACCATTTATGAAACATTTTGCGAACCATGATGAAGGTGATCTTCGTGTTGCGGTCATGGCTAGGACTACCGGAGAAAATAAAATATACAGATTAATTGTCGAAGATAACTGGATAAGAGATTTGGAAACGCGCAGGCCAAATGGATGTAATATTAAAACTAACTAACATCTGATTGTATAACTAATTTATTAACTATTTATTTCTTGTGGTGATTCTATGCTTAGTTTTCTTTTAGTGCACCCCCTCCCCTTTTCGGTAATGAGGGGGCGTTAGTTTGCCGCTATCGCCCGGTCGGTCTGTCGTACGGTCGGTTGGTCGATCAGATTGTGATATTTATATATATTTATATATTTATGCTTGTATTATTTTGTTGTTTAGTCTATTTTAATGCCATACTTACGCGCGTAATAATGACGTTATGACGTCAACGTTTATGGGAATTTAGAAGCTTGTTTATATTAGACATGTAAAGATGGATGTTACATAGTTCTTCTGTACTTTTCTAACAATTGCTTGATAAAGGCCAAGAGGCCGAAAATTTGCGGCAAAGAGTGTTTGTGTTGTTTCTTTTAGTGTATTTTACTTCCCTTTGGAGGACTACTTAATCTATCTTATATATATATATATATATATATATATATATATATATATATATATATATATATATATATATATATATATATATATATATATATATATATAATATATATATATACAGTCGTTTTCCCAGTTCCGAACAGGTTTCTGATTTTTTGTCTTCTTCGTTGTAGAAAGGGAGAAAAGATGAATTTATGTGGTATCAATTAGTTAAGTGTAGTCTAATGAATGAATTTATCAATCACATTAGTAACACTCGTACTATACATCATAGTATTATGGGATATTTCAGCAGTGGTAATTTTCCTAGTTCCGAATAACGTTTCCGGTTCCGAACTGGTGTCACAAAGGGGCCTTAAATGGGGTATACAGTGATATATTTATATTGTCAACAGTCTCTTATAAAATTTGAGATTGAAATTTTCATTTTTTTTTTCACTCAAAGTTCAGATTTTTGCTGTTAAAACAATGAAAATCGGTTATAGATTTATGTGTGTCTACATGACAGTTTAGAAAATGGAAAAAATTGAGGACAAACAGATATCGGTATGATACATTAATCACCGACTTTCTGATAATGTATTCCATACCTTCAACTTTAAAGATTAATTTAAAGATGACATCTATAACAATATTTAATCCTTCTCACATATATAGGTGTGTACGAATATAATTTTTTTTCAGCATTTACATGCACTTTTTAAAGGTGACGTCAAATCTGTGACATTGCTTCGATAATAAGCTCAAAGTATACATAACTTCACAGTTCCATGTGAGTGTTTTAAAAAGATAAGTTTAAATTGTGCATTGATATTTAGATGTGCACACTTTAGCTAAGACATTGTGTGTATGTGTGTGGATTAGGATATGATAAGGAAATGCAGAAATAGATAGGAATGGAACCTCTGAATGAAACACAGAGAGTCGAAATGAATTTCATTTTCTTTTTTGCCACAAATGGTTATATAAGTACAATACCACACAAAAAAAAAAGAAAGAAAGAAAGAAAACCAAAATACAAGTAAACAAAAAAAAAAAAAAGAACAAACAAATAAACAAATATAAAAACAACCCCCAAAACAACAACAACAACAACAAAATAATACCCCCAACAACAAAACTCCCCCCCCCAAATCCCTTTTATTCTGCTTCAAACCAATCTTTTATTTTCAAAGAGCTCGTAATTTCCCTGTATTGCCCTTTCCTTAATTTCTTTCTGCTTGCTGGTATTCCCGTCTCCCTTTTCTCGTGAAAGAAGTGCAGAGTTTCAATTTCCTTCCCCTAAATTTGCCAATCTCCTTATCCTCTCTCTTCTCGCTACAACACCCGCCTTTGTTTCTTTCCTTTTATCCTGTATGCCCCTTGTCTTTTCATGCATAAACAAATTTTGTGTACCAAACCCTTTTCCCCCTTTAGCACGTATTTTAGGGGCAGACTCATGGTTGGTTTAAAAAGTGGAACAAAATTTTGAAACAGTATTAAACAAACCTGAACTGTAAATTCATTCAGGGCTATATCCAAACTTCAGAGGAATCGTGTGATTGTGGTGGGCGGGGTCAGTCTTTAACATTGTGAATTTTACCTTTCGTAACGCAGCCTGGGGACATAGAATCATAAATTGATGTTTCAAAAATAAAGTTGAATTGGTGTGGCTGAAAAATGTCAAACTCTGCCCCCTTTCCAATTTCAAATGTCTAGATCCGCCTATACCGGTAAATAAGAGGGAGGTTGAAGGGAAGGGCGTGAGAACATGGAGAATAAACGCATACAAGATTGGAGGAAAGTAGAAAATGAGATCGGAGAGAGGAAAGAAAACTGCGCTCGCGAATCGTGTGCTGCTCAAAGGGAAGGGGTGGAAGATTGTAATTAGTTTTATTTCTATGCAACGTTGATTAGTGACAACTTTCTGTCCACTCCGTGTCCTGACGAAGAAAACAAATATATATACATAAAGATGATCTAGGGGCATGTATATAAACCTTGCATATGACCTAAAATATTATTATAATAATGATGTAATGTTAATCTGTTCTTTACAAAGTTGGAGTCTCTAATTTGATTTACTCAAAATAGTTTGCGGCCGCGAAACTTAAGTAACTTGGAGTATGTTTCCTTTGTCTTTCAAAGTTGAAATACTCAGTGAACGCAGGAACAACTTGGACTTTGTGTAACGCTATTGTAAATCTGTCGTCTTTCCCCTCAGGTATTTTGCATCTGCCGCATAGAATACCCAACTCTTGCATTCGCTGTTTAGAATACCCTACGCCTGGTCTTAACTTGCCTCCCATGCACAACACTAGATAATGCTTTATTATCACATTAATTACAAGAGGTAAAATAGACTCAGAAATGGAAGCTTCACGCGATTTGCTTTGTTTTTGTGGGGGGTTTTTTTGTTTTGTTTTGTTTTTGTTTTTTTTTTTTTGTTTTTGTTTTTTTTATTTTTTTGGGGTTTTTTTGGGGGGGGTTGTTTTTGATTTTGTTTTTTTTTTTTTTGTTTTTTTTTTTATTATTATTATTAAAAATTTTATAATAATAATAATTATTATTTTCCTTTTGAAATTTCACTTTCAAAATGAGCATTTATCATTTTATAATGTGTTTAGAATGCAGTATTCTTAAAACCATTTACTGAAGTTTTCCAGGGGAGGTCCCCCGAACCCGTACCAGCAGCAGCTTCGTGTCTGAATGAATCCTTGGGTTTCAATTATGCACCCCCTTCCCAACCGGCATTGACTTCTCTGTCTCCGCCTCTGTATTGTCCGTTAAATCTGTATAACACATCTGCTCAGCATGCAAATTCATTCATTCTTTTGTACACGTCAATTTATTATTACATTGTTCTCCCCGTATGGAGCCTCATTGAACATGGCCGCACGCACCGGCCTTGCGCATAGCGTCATTATGTCACAGCAGACGAATGTAGCTCTAGTTTGTCATGATATGTTGTTTGTTTATATCGGAAAATAAGTTAGAAATATGCCGTATTTGTGACTACGATGGTTTTGTAAAACTGATAGATCTAGTGTTTATTTGCTGATGACCTTATGACAATAAGGTTCAAATTCCGCGAAAAAATGCATGTTCAAATCACACGAATTTCAGCTGTTCGGAACTAGGAAAATGTCAACAAACATTCAGACGCATGGTATTGGACTGTTGTGCCACTAAATTGTAATAAAAAGGGTGGAATATATAATCGAAAGCTTAGTTTTTATAACGATAAAGCATAGAATTATTTGCCATTATATAAGTCTAATAGGAAATCAAAAAACGAATCAATTTCGAGTAACAAAATGGCGGAATGAACAATTTCGCCGATACCAACTAGATTCAAAGTGTTGTATCTTGAGACCCTTTGTCACTTTCAAAGAAAATTTTTATAATTTTTAATACTTTTATGAATTGCCTTTATGAAATAAAAGTTTTGTATGATATGCTCTGTCTGTAGAGAACTGGTGGGCTACACTTTTTTAAAATTATTCGGAACTGGAAAATATTCGGAACTAGGAAAACGACTGTATATATATATATATATATATATATATATATATATATATATATATATATATATATATATATATATATATATATATATATATATATATATATATATATATATATATATAATTTTCTTTGTGATGATGTTCTTCATTAATTATCATGAAAAGGTACTGCACTAGGCTTTTTGGAGTTTCACGCAAAAGTAAAAAGCCCAGATAAACAAACAAGCAAACAAAAAAAAAAAACAAAACAAAACAAAACCCACCCCATTAAATCATTATGAAACATTGGACTCAGGGTTAAAGATATCATAAACCTCGTAAAACATGTGGGAAATTTTACAGATCTTATCGAGACATTTTATGTGAATTTGGAAATGTGACTTTTCAACCATATGTATCCATTGACCTTTCTCAACCACAAAATACGATGATCTGCCGGATAAAATAAGGAGGGTCCAATTTCATACCGACAGGTTTTACAATAATTTAGCGCCTTCGACATCGACAGTATGACCCCGAGATAATCGAAAAAGTTATAGTCTTGTATTGGGCCCCTATACAGACTTTACCTGTACGCTGACTTACAGGGCATCGGGAACCCGGGGACTGTTAGTCGGGACTCCTTCGTATCAAGAATCTGAGCTGATCTATGTTGATATTGTCTATCATATTTTTGATATTAGCATATAAAGTTTCTTGTGGAAATTTCTATGATCCCTCGTCTTGAGAAACCTTTTGAGTCTTGTTCTGTTCATCGAGAATATATTTATAAAAATGAACACTGTCTCCTTTGATTATGCTGCTTTTGTGGTAAGTGGGAAGGTGGGCACACGTTAATGGGACAACCCCACCAATTGAGTGACGTTTACGTCGAAAGTCTGTATCGTAACTGCTCAATCTTATTCTTAAAATCTATCACATTTCTTCGTTAGATGTGGTAGATCTCTATACACTCCGTAACAGTTCATATCTGATCGAACTTTGATATCATCGCTTTTTATAATAATTCGGATTTGTATCTACAAACTGTGCGCCAATCGCCTAACGAATTAGTTTTTCGAGGCGTGCTGCATATTTGTTTACACCCGATGACATGGAATTTCTTTCGCTGGCCAGCTTCGCGCAGCGAAACTGCAGAACAATAAAATATTTTCGCAATGTCGTTTTGTGTCATTTTTCTTTAACTGCCCGTCCTAACTTTTGTAACTAATGCTATCGAATAGTTTTGTAATGTTTCTGTGTTTATATGACCATTATCATCTTTTCTGTGCATATACACTACTGGGACCAAAAACCCCTGAGAATCCCGTTTTTCACTGCAAAACTCTGCAACACCCTGAAAAACTCTAAAAAACACTGAAGTCTGCCTGAAAAACACTGAAAAACTCTGACAGCCCTGATAAACACTGAAAAACTCTGAAGTCTACCCTGAAAAACTCTGAAAAACACTGACGACCCTGAAAAACTCTGCAAAACTCTGAAAAACTCTGACGCCACTGAAAAACTCTGCAAAACTCTGAAAAACCCTGAAAAACACTGACACCTGCTGCGATGCCCTCCGGCCGTGCGATGGCGGCCTCGCGTACTTCTATACGGTCCCTTCTATAAGTCCTATTAGCATTAATGTATATAAAATGTGATGAGTTGTGAATTAGAAAAAAAAAGGGTGAAGAGAAAATAAATAAAACATATCTTGCATTTTTGTACGGTGTTTTGAAGTGAAATTATTTTAACGTATCTCTAAATTTAATTTTACTGATGCATTATTCAAAACCAAACAAACCCAGCAGAGGCGTACTACAATACAAAGGCTTTTCTTACCGAGATTTATATATACAATTGTATTTCCAAATGAAAATGTATGTACATATATTCCTGGTAAATATCACTGTTTCATAACTGTGTATTTTAATAGTGAAGAAAAAATAAAAATATATATATATAAAAAAAGAAGCTCAGAACTATAAATTAGTGAATAAATAATAAATTATTGAATAATAAATAAAAAAGTGAATAAATAGATGAATAAATGAATAAATAAATAAATAAATAAATAATATTTGAATGTGACCAGTACCTATAAACCTTATACGAAAAGCGAATTTAATACACCAGTACTGACAGCAAATCGACCACAAAGAAAATCGCTTGTCATTCATTTTAAATAACACAGTGCATTCTATTCCAATTCTGTTGCAACATTTATAGAGACTATACCCATATATTTTCATGTGACGGCCTTTAGGTTTAAACACCCCCCACCCCTTCTCACACACACACGCACGCAATACTTTTTTCTCTATCAATACTTTTCACACAAAATTAAGATATACAAATTTAACCTTTGTTCTTATTATAACAGCGTAATATAACAAAGTTCAGAGGACAATAACTTTCTTTAACTGAAAATTTTACGTGTCTACGTGTTGCTCTTTCATTCGAATGACATACGTAAATTTTTTTCCCATAAAATATTTCAGTGATTAAGTATTCTCTCGGTATTCAATAATGTTGCTTGAAATAGCATCAAATAAGTTTCAATATATCAGTGTAACAACGTATCTGCCGTTTGTTTTATCACTTACCTACTTAATCTACATCATGTAACTCTATACAATAAAATGATTTTATCTAACAGCCCCCCCCCCCCCCGCCCTTTTCAATGGGAGACTGTGCCCTCCACCCCCCACCCCCTTTTCTTTCAAAAATTTCTAGATCCGCCCGCCTATTACGTATTGTAACAATGTATCCAGTAATGGTCATGTATAGTAATGGCGAATACAAGGGCGCTCGCCTAACAGCACCCCCCCCCCCCCCTTTTCAATGGGAGACTGTGCCCTCCCCCTCCCCTTTTTTCTTTCAAAAATTTCTAGATCCGCCTATGAACAGTATCTCCCTTATTACGTATTGTAACAATGTATCCAGTAAGGGTCATGTATAGCAATGGCGAATACAAGGGCGCTCGCCCTGTTGACTGGGACATAGAAGTCTTACATAAAAATACCCTGTCCAGTCAAAATTAGCAAAGTATTTGACCTTTATTTTCAAAATGACGTATAAATTCAAGTAAACGGTGTCATATTTAGAGCAGATACCTCGATCTGCCCCAACCTATGGATCCAAATCGTAAATTGTCGAATAGGATGTTTAAATCAAATAGTATATTTAAATTGAGACCATACAATCCCCCCCCCCCCCCCCCCACACACACACACACACGCCCCTTCTCTCTCATATATATATTATACTAGAATATCTTCATTAGAAAGTAACGGCACACGCATGGAATCTGAAATTGTTTTATTTTAATCCGACATGTCTTTTTTTTTTTTTTTTACCTTTATTCTACATGTCATCAGTACTCTATTACGTAATAAACATCCGGTTGTTTAACCCGGTAAATATCGCTCGTAATCTCATATAGTTTGTTACCTATCATGCTGTAAATTGGGAATCGTAATTAACAGTACCTTGGTATGTATGAGGGGACAAAACATATTTAGTAAGGGGTTGAAACATATCCAGTTGATACATTTCAATGTTAATTTGTGTTATTGGCAAAATTAATTAAAGTGTCATTTTAACAGTGACTTATAAAGTTTAGGACAAAAACTGATTTTCAATCTTCAAAAGTGAAATCATTTGTTTTACACACGATCATTTATTTATTTTTATGTCATAAACTAAACTACATCAATTATTTAAGTTCAATTTCTTCCGCATTTCCTCTGATAATAGCAATATTATAGAATACATGCGAAATGTGAGATTTGTAAAGCTGTGATATAAAGTGCTATTCTGTTCCATTAATTTACATACGGATTAAATAAGTAGCTGCGTTACGGCCTGTAGCGAGAAGGAAATACGCATACCCAAAGCCATGCTCGTTCACTCAAGTTGGACACCGTTTAAAAAAAAGAGGGGGGGGGGGGGTTGGTAGAATTAAATTAACGCAACTTCACAGCGTTTTATCGGTGAATGGCCGCTAATTTATGAAGAATGCAATATTGATTTATCAATATTAATCATGAATGCTTTTAAACTCGAAAGAGAGTGGGGAGCGGTTTTAAGGTCGTAACATAACGATATTTGGGTGGATTCTTTACACAGATTGGAAAAGATGTAAAAATAAACATCAATCATTATGTGTTATTAAAATGATTGATAGGGATATATAGAATTAATTATTTCTTTTTTTTTCTGTATTTATTTATCTGTTTACAATGCGTTTTCTGTAAACTTCGTCTATCGATTTTTTTAAAATCTTATTATTTTTATTAAATTTATTATGATGTATTTTTTTCGTACGGAAAAGTTTAATGTTCTTATTATAAATAAATAGATGAATTAATAATTAAATAAATAGATAAATAAGAAATAAATAAGAAAATAAATAAATAAATAAATGAAGTCCGCCGAGGAATGCCGCTGGCCGAAATGTTACAGTACGGAAAAATAGTGCTTTTATTATAAATAAATAAATAAATACATACATAAAATTTTAAAATGTCTTGTTCTATATTTTGTACTTATTTCCCCCTCCCTTAATGCACCTCTATGAAACAACGATGTTAAGTAACATGCTACTGCTGTAGTTAGATTATTTGTTCGTTCGTTTGTTTGTTTGTTTCATTCTTCTTTCTTTCTTTAAGTCGATCAATAAAACAAGTGACATCGCGCTGGAAAGTCCTGTGTCAATAAAATTGTTTTTGCTAAGTACGTAATTCATGTGATTTATTAAACTGCAAATGTAAAGATCATCTTACAAACGTAAGTCAGAATAGGAACAATATCTTAGTAATTTTATCTATAAAAATCGTTAAAATAAGTCCTTGACAAATGGTAAAAAAATGCGGGTTTTTTTTTTTTCTTATACCCGCTTATAAATTCATCACATTTAATACTTATTAAAGGTCATACATAGATAACAGCGAACCATTTCAAGGGCTTATAAGTTATATTATAAAAGGGACCGTATAGAAGTACGCGAGGCCGCCATCGCACGGCCGGAGGGCATCGCAGCAGGTGTCAGTCTTTTTCAGGGTTTTTCAGAGTTTTGCAGAGTTTTTCAGTGGCGTCAGAGTTTTTCAGAGTTTTGCAGAGTTTTTCAGTGTCGTCAGTGTTTTTCAGAGTTTTTCAGGGTAGACTTCAGAGTTTTTCAGTGTTTATCAGGGCTGTCAGAGTTTTTCAGTGTTTTTCAGGCAGACTTCAGTGTTTTTCAGAGTTTTTCAGGGTGTTGCAGAGTTTTGCAGTGAAAAACGGGATTCTCAGGGGTTTTTGGTCCCAGTAGTGATAATTGGTGATTTTTGTAATACAGGTCGGTCAGATGTCTTCTGTCTTCTCTTTAAAATATAACATTTCAACAATACTTTATAAGGGTTTAGATATCGCAGGAGCTAATTTCTTAGACAACTTAGTTTCTTATCGGTTATTCGTTATGCTAATTTACTTGAATTACCAAGAATTTACTGTAACGGGATATTGCACTTTACTAACAATGTAAGTCTCATTGAAATCAAAATTTGGAGACAACGTGGAGAAAATATTTTATGTGTTAAAAGGGGGATTGGTTGAGCCAGGTGTATCGTATTGGATTTCTGATCTTCCGACTTATATTCAAACCCGACTGTGAGAGGAAATTTCTGGTGTAATAATATATGTTGAATCCCTCAGAAATTGCAGTAAATCCGTTTCGGTTGGTTTTTTCTTTGCTATGTTTTTCATTGCTGTTCTTGTTGTTACGATTACCCTTATTGCGGAAAAATGCCTGGATACATTTCTATTGATGTATAAGAACTGTATTATGTAAATAGAATCTTCTGTAAACCACTATACGCCATATTATACAGCAAAAATATGTATTTTGTGTTTATTTTATTTTTGCAGATGCCATACCTGATAGTGGTTTGTACGAATCATGTCCTATAAGTAAAAAGACAAGATCATCAACTTCTACCAAACAAATTTCAGAATTACCGACATCAGATAATTTAAACAAATCAATTACAACCACGAATATCAAGTCAACAAAACCATTAATTTCTTCAACACCATTAACAGTATCACCGACATATAAGAAATTAACAACGTCAGACATATCTGCAAGATCAATCACCAAAACGAATATGACGAAAGTATCTACAAAAAGTAAGTGTTTTGTGACGATATGTATTTTTGTTATATAAAATCACGTTTTATATCAAATTCTAGTCATTGCCCTACAACTGCTTTCTTAACATTTTACCTCCGCTCTTACTGCAGTTTAAGACCATATTATCAAGTATTGTCATGCTATCTTTAACAATATTAACGTTATATACTTTTGGAAACACCTTTTTTGAACTTCTAAATCGTTAACAACAATATTCATACCAACATATGTGATAAACATGATGACCTTGGATTACCTATTGTAAATGTCCCTTATCTACATGGCGATGTTCCCAGAGCGCATCATTTGGTATTAATATTAGTCAATTGATTCGGTTTTCTAGAGCCTGCACTAACGTTTTGGATTTTCACGAAAAAATTCTCCGAATACTTTTAAACTTCTTACTCAGGGTTATAGATATCATAAACTTCGAAAAACTTTTGGTAAATTTTATAGACCTTATTCAGACATTTTATCTAAATTCGGAAATGTTACTTTTCAACAATATGTATCCAGCGCAATTTCCCATTCCAATTTCTACGGTTATCTAGTGTACAAACTAAGGGGGGGGGGGGGGGGGTTTCAAATGTTCCGATAATTTCATATCGGCTTGTTCTAAAATTATTAAACGCCTTTGACATGGAAAGTATGACCCCAAGATCATCGCTAAGACCATAGGTTTTGTATTGGGTCCCTCTACAACCCAATGTAGACATTTACTTGAGAGTTGCACGCTGACTAACAGGGCGATGGGGACTCTATGACGGACCTTGTCCAAACCTTATCAGAGAAGACGAGATCCTGATCCTCAGACTGTTAGTCGGGACTCCTGTTGATCAAGGATCTGAGCTGGCCAACAGAAGGGCAGAGCACGGTTTATTTATGTTGATGTCTCCTTATATATTTTTCATGGCAACATATTATTCTATAATTTTTTTCGTGTGCAATACATTTTTATGACCTCTCTCCTTGAGAAACCTGTTGATCCTTGTTCTCTATATGGAGGATTATTTATAAATTTTTATATGTGTGTCGTTTGATTGTGCTGCTTTTGCGATGAATGGGACGGTGGGCGCCCGTAAACCGGTTAACCACACCAATAGAGTGATGTTTGTTACTTCAATTGACCGTCCAAAGTCAGTGTCCTAACCATAGCACAAATCGAATATTTTTGTAATGTCCTTCCGTGTATATTCTTCTATTATCATTTTTTTGTGCAGGTTCTTGGTGATTTGTATCATATAGCTTTGTCAGATGTCTTCTGTTTTCTCTTTTAAATTTGACTTGTAAATCATTATTTTTATTGTTGTTTTTGTTGTTGCGTCTGCTGCTGTTGTTGTTGTTAGAAAATTGTCATTGTAATTTTTTAAGAAATGGATCTACGAGCATCATTTCCCTCTCTGACATTCACTCTCAAATCTCAGTTTAACAGATTGATGAGAGACCTTTCTGAAAACAGGTGGTTTATAATGAAAATTATGTAACAATGTTTAGTATTTACACTCTCTCAAGTATAAATTTAGCATTCAATATAGACTCCTCAATTTTTCTTTCGTATGTACTACAAGTGTAGTTCTTGACAATGAAATAAACATTCATGAGTTACCTCTTATGGTGTAGACGCTATTTGAGTTTTAAAAGTCTTAGCATCGAGGAAATAATTAAAAAACAATTCATATCAAAATATCAATTTCAGTGTGAAAAAAAAAATGTTTTAATATATCAAACTCGTTTTTCTCAACATCATATATCCAAAGGAACTCGAGATAAAAGATACTACAGAGAGCGCATATTCTGCCTCATACCTCGATATACTGCTATCAATCAGTGACGATGGTTCATTAGTAACCTCTCTCTATGACAAACGTGACGATTTCAATTTGACTTCGTGTTCCTGTCTCCCTCGTATGTTCATGCGTACATATTTATGTATTTACCCACTCGATTTGAAAGATTGTTGCAGGACTTTTGCGACGGTTGTTGCATACAACCAGGGGACGCTTACTCCTCCTGGGCACCTGGTCTCACCTCGATTTTATTGGGGTTCGCATTTGTCTGAATATGACACTAAACACGATGGTGTCCCCTTTATTCTATGGACTATGAGATATAGTTTACCTTTCGGTACTTCGTCGTTTTTTATAAGTGAAAAATTTAAGATTTTCAAAAATGATGTAACTATGGTGCTATTTCATTATTTGTTGTCGTATGGAAACTATCTTACAATACAATATCAAGAAAAGAAGACATTACTTCTTGGAATTATTTTCAAATACTTCGAAATATTTCTTCTTCCGAGGCCAATACCCCTATGTTAACGAGAGGTGAGCTGCACGCGCACAAATTTCAACCGGATTTTAAAAAATTCTTCTCTGAAAATCCAACTTCGTCTCTCTGCTATTAATTTTTGCAGACACGCCGACATGTTTTATAAGAAATTATGTTTTGGAAAATAAAGGTTTTCATGAAAATTACGTTACAAAGTTTGTTTACTTGGTGGTTTTTCTTCGCTTTTTGTTTATTTTTTCTTTGGGTGTTTGTTTTGTATTTTAAATTATATCGTATATAGCATATATTTTAATGTTAGACTCATCAATTTTTTGCTGTCATGTTCCATACGTAAAGTTATTGAATAACACATTGCAGGCAAATCCTCCCTCCTTTATAGTTAAGACCCTATTTGTATTTAATATTGTTTAAATAGGAATTAATGTACTAAATTTATTTTTTATATTATCATATCCAGAATATTATGATACGATTTTAGATGGGAATTTTAGTATGATAGCATGTTGTTTAGTATCTCAAGTGAGAAATTAAAAGAGACAGTATCCCTCCTCACATCTTTAATTTATTGAATTTCAGACCGGAAGTTTTCTTGTATATTAATACACGATATATAAATAAAGACATGTTCAATGTGCCAGAGATATCAACGTTTGAATAAGCTTCATTAACGCTAGCGTAGTATGAATGTTAATTAATCCCCCTGAGTGGGTCTCTCAATTTCGATCGCCGTTCTCTGTGATTAAGACTCGATATTCATACGGACAGCCCTAATATAGAATGAAAATCAAGAGTAGACATCTTTATAACTTGTATTTGTGACTTAAACAGAAACGCTTATGTTTAACTTGTCCTATTTCTCACACATACTGATTCATTGACTGTACAGGTCTAAGACCACGGTATCACTATCAAACATAACGCCCACTACCTCGCGGTTCGTTCTTAAACTCACCTCTGCTTTTAGGGAATTTCGTCTGTCTATGTGGTCTACAATATACACCTTTGCGTTTATCATTCCACATTCACGGGATTTATTATTCTCTTCACTTCCAAATCGGTTTAATTGTGTTTTTTCACTTGTACTCTTAATGGAAAATTATCTTTACCTGATGCTACTTTGTTTATGGTAGTTTGCGCATGTGTCTGTGAGCAGATCTTACCGTATACGTATATGGACCATTAAAAGTGTTCAAAGTCCGCAACTTTAATTCCCTTTTTATCGGTTTATTACGCTATTGGGAGAGATTGAGCGTAAAAATCTTGGTATTTAAGAGTTCTTCAGAACTTCTGCTCGAGAAAAAGAAAAGTTTTCGCCTTTGGTTTTCTTTATAGATATCATTGATCGGAGAAGGACACTGGCTCTTTAATACTTTACAATAATATTACTCCTTATTAGTCGTATGAACAAAACATATGTGAAAAGGGTTTACTTATTCATATTCTAAAAACACACAGCTTCCCTCCCCCTTTCCACATTATCGATAACCAACGCTATCGAAAATTGTTTTCAGATGCTCCGATTACAAAAAATGGAGCGTTGATCAACATACTTTGCTTATTTCCCACATGGTGCACGGATATATATTAAAAATTTATTTTTACCACCGGACCGAAACCGCAGTTGGTGAACTGTTTGTCGCTGATGGTGTCGTCACCAAAGATTTCAGTACCTCTATACTGATCCGAAATATATACTTCATATTTACTGCGAAAAAAGTTAAATTATTCGAAAAAAAAGTGTATCGCCCTCGAATATATCACTGTTCTCAATTGCTGCTTTGTGAAGGCAACTGCCTTAGCTGTAGGACACATATCACCAAGGACATGAACATAAAACATGACATTACTCAAATAAACACAGAAAATGACAAAACAAAACTATTTATTTAACTATAATATCGATACCGAGGTAGGACTGTCAGTTAAAACAACAAACAGACACTCATCTTCCCACTCACTGCAAAAGCAGCACAATCAAAGGACACACATTTCAAAATATATAAATATACTAATTTTTGTCTCCATAATTTGTACATATTTAAACGGCTATACTATTTTCAGGTGGACCCTTGTATGGAGGAGTTATAAGTGCAGTGATTATACTGACAATTATCGTGATTGTCACTGCAATAATTCTTAAAAAAAGGTAAGTATCGCTTAAATGACTACGTTGTGCTGAATTTAACATAATTTGTAAGAAAGACATTTATGACCATTGCCTTTTCTTCTGTTTTTCATCTGATAAATCGAAACAAAGTGTATTGCTTATAATATGTAAATTAAGTCTTGTATGAAACATCCTTTTTAATGACTGCCAGACAGTAAATTATAACTTTAAATTATAACCTCCTTGTATATTCTACTATTATCATTTGTTGTGAGCAGGTCCGAGGTTATTTGTGTCATACAACTTTGTCAGATGTCTTCTGTTTTCTCTTAGATATATATAAGAACATTTCAAGTATATTATTACACAGGTTGTATCAAGTATGCTACAATTTATTATTATTACGATAAAAAGTTGAGTGACAACAGAAGTATAGACAAAACATGTTTTTCTTCTTTTATTGGTGACAAAGTTGCCGTTTATCATAATTTTACACCTTACACAGACTATAAATCATTTTTTCTAACCTCAATGCAGTCAATGTCAAAGACACAACCTAGTACAATGGAAATATACTTAAAACAAGTTTATGTCCCAGTATTCCTATTTACTTAATTGTTATCCACTTAGATTTCTTAAATTTAACCAGCTAGAAAGAATATCTGCCAACGGTTAAATTGGGTCAAGTTTGTAGTCTCAATAAATCTTATTCAAGGTCACAATGTTTACAGATGTAAAGCAATTTGTTTATGATTTATGCCAAATTTAAAACACTTCATAATACACAGACAATGCATGACAGTAACTGTTTCAAAAATGTCAGGTAAATGATAAATAATTTGAAATGAGTCGACATTAGAAAGAAAAACTTTTTGTTTACTTTTTAGTTTTATACTTGAAGTCCAATGATCAATGAAATAGCAAATGAACAAAGTAGTCGGGCAAATTTGCCATAAAATTCAACGTTATATGTGAGTTACATGTAGGTAAACAAACTCTGATGTGCAATTTACATAGCAGAAACGGACACATTTCACACATTGAGCTCATTGGTCTACCAATTGCTGCTTTTAATTATATTTTATTTCCGGAATTTGTATATCTATTTACAAGTAAACGATGAAGAAGTACCGAAGAGTAAATGACATCTCCAAGTCTATGGAATAAAAGGATACTATCGTGTACAATGTCATATTCAGATATATGCTAACCCTAATTAAATAGAGGAGTAACCGTTCCTTGCTTCCAGGCAACACCCGTTGCAAAACTCCTGCAACAACTTTGCAAGTAAATACATACACACACACACACACACACACTAATACACACACACACACACACACACACACACACACACACACACACACACACACACACACACACACACACACACACACACACACAAATAATTATAATGTCAAATTAGCGGAGTCAAAGGTTAGTTTGTATGATCAGATCCCAAAATGTCGATTAATTCTTGAAATGGGGATTTAGAATTGTACCAGTTCCAATGTTCCTCAATATATCCTTCTGGGAGTAGTTTCGTGGCTAGAAGCTTCGCTCTCAGGACGAAATCTTTGTACTTACAACATGCTCTGTTATGGCGTATAAGTTGTAAAATGAAGATGCCATATGCAGGATAGAAAGGTGTGTTGATCATCAAAGGAAAGTTGGGAATAATGATATTGAAATGGTCACGTTTGTCATAACGAGAGGTAACCAACGAAGCTTTATCATTTATTGATAGGAGTATACCGAAGTATGAAGCAGAGGATGTGCTCAAACTAGTATATTTTTCCTCGGGTTCCTTTGAATATATGGTGTTGAGGTGATTTTTTGAATAATATAGCATTGAAATATTATCTTTGTCCATGACCGCGCTCATACTCAAACTGACATTCAACAAGTAGAAAACATATAGAGAAAACAGAAAATGTATCCCTTTTTAAGATGAATTTTCTGGGCGTTAATTAATAAGAGTAAACTTATTTCTCATTAATTTCTGACGTTTGAGTCGTAAACATTGCATAATTTGATAATGCGCTTTTGAATTATATAGGTGAGCACATGAATAACTTCACTCTATATATGCCTTTGTTGAATTCCTTAAAACATGCAGAGTCCAAACAATTCCTCCTTACATCATTAAGGAATCATTCCCATAATTTTGTTTCTTAATACTTACATTTCAGGAATTTTAGCAAATCTCCTGAAACAAATCTGGATTCTGTCAACAGCACACAGGAAAGTAATTCTACTAGCACTATAGATAACAATTACTTCGTACTTGAAAACCAACACAAAAATAAATACGACGAACTAATATCATCTTCAATAGATTACGATGAATTGTATGTTGATCACAGCGAAGGTGTGTACGACAAGTTACACAAATCCAGACAAAAAGTGAATCAATCCGATGTGTCTAATATTTATTCAGTAGGATGTGTGGATATAGTTGACAGTGATACTTATTCTCGGATGAGTCACCGAGATGTAGGGACCACTTCTTCACTTGATGATTATGGGACTTGTTCACCATATACTGTTTCCGGAGATAGTGATTATGGTAGACTCAACATGGGTCATACAAGTAATGCTGATGAATGCGACTATGATCACGTGTAAGACATCGAATAAGTGAGATACATACACTTCTTTACAACAAAACAATTATAAAGTGAAAGATGTTGCTTGCGTTTCATACCTTTGCAAAATCGATAAAATTTAAATTGTTGTTATATACTGTCTACAATAAACTATTTCTCGATACATTGTAACATATTCCGGAAAGGGCCAAAGAGTCCATGTTCAACTCATTTGTGTATATGACCATGACGGGGAATGCCAGATCTATCCAAACGTGTTATTTATTCATAAAATCCAGTGGAAAAGTAACACTAAAATGTAAATGCGGAACAAAACGAAAAAGAAACACAGAAAATAATAATGTAGCATTAAAGGGTTATCCATCTTTAAGAAAATTCTATTGAAAAGTACTGGCATTTTTGAAAAGAAATTGTTTTTTTATTTGAGGAACATACAAGAAAAATATGAATTGGTATTGCTAAAAGATAAAAAATTCCTATCCATATTTGTTTTCGTTTGAGCAAGAAATCAAAATTATGAAGTCTTAAAATGCTTAATTCATATTGTGGTAACTTCTGAGTCAAACATATCACCTATTACTTTGCAAAACACACAGCCAGTTCTCTACCCAGATTTATCGCTCCTTATTCTCGCTTATATCTCTGTCAATGTCTCTGAAATAGTTCGGTGTCGCATGAGAAATTTATAAGTTTATCTTTAAAGTTCAAGGAATCATAAAACTTTGAATTATCTGTTTGCTATTTTCAGCGAACTATCACATTCTTTATAAGTCTAATCTACATTGAATTCCATGGTTATCTTTATTTTCAATCTAGTTTCATATGCCTAACTAACGAATGTAAAGATGATGGAAGAATCCAAACCATAAGTCTTAAAATCATGAAACCAGAGGACATACAAAATCAGTGAAAATGAAAACCAAGGGGAAAATAACAAAATATGTCTACT
Organism: Pteria penguin; assembly: GCA_035048485.1. Classification (NCBI taxonomy): domain Eukaryota; kingdom Metazoa; phylum Mollusca; class Bivalvia; order Pterioida; family Pteriidae; genus Pteria; species Pteria penguin. The sequence goes on from CM068584.1 coordinate 8,987,010, forward strand.
TGAAGAGCATATGTGAACCCCTATGATGGAGTCAGATCAGGTACCCGGGAACAATGAGCATCTTCTGCTTGCAAGCAGCACCCGTCAAATATACCCAGTAGAAAGAACCAAATCGTGTAAATTCCATATATATTTATACAGTAAAACCTGTCTTAGCGACCATCTCTATTAAGAGGTCACCTGTCTATAAAGGTCACATTTTAAAATTTCCAAAATATGTTTTCCTAAATAAAAGACCTCTGTATAAAGGCCACCTGTCTATAAAGGCCACTTTTGACCTTCCCTCAGCTGACCTTAATAGACAGGTTTGACTGTATATGGAGAAGTCAAAGTAGGTAACCTTCAAGTATAGAAGGTGTCAAATGTGTTTAAAAAAATCGGAATCGGTCTCCAGAATATCATTTAAAAGTGTGGATAACGAGATATCATATGGAGAAATAAGAGTCTCGTAACAACCGTAGAACTTCTTCAGTGCTGTTGCTAGTCTAACATATATAACCCTGGTTGAGTAGCTTACCTGAAAGTCGCCTAGCCCTCAGAACAAAGTCATTGTAATTTGAACATGCTCTGGAATAACGTATTAATCAATATCGAAGAAGTACCAAACCGTTAATCATTCTCAAAGTCCAAGGACAGATACAAAATCGTGTAAGTTTCAAAAAGGAACTGTTGTGAACCCCGAAATACTGAAAAATTCCGAGATGAGACGAGGTGCCCGGGGAGAGTAAGCGTTTCCTGTTTGTATGTATCACCCGTCCCAGCAGTTCTTAAGAAATATGTCAAAATCAAGAGTTTTGGTTCTTTATTGTACATACGAAAGTACAAACTGGTATACAAAGTCATATTTGGTGTTAACTGAACAAATCATTTAGTCGCATTCCAGAATATTATCAATCACTCTAGAAAGAGGCACATCTTATTTTCGTACAAGATCCACATAGCAACCGTAGAACTTCCTCAGTGACGATTTCAGACGTTCTTTAATATATCCCTGCATGAGCAACTTCGTGGCCAGTCGTTTGGCCCTTGGAATAAAACATATATAAATATACAAAACAGGCTCTTTCATACCTTATAAGTTGAGATATAAAAACTCCATAGGCAGGTGAGGACGGGATATTGCTGCAAAAAACCCCCCGGGAATTTAGTTATTTGGAAGTCAAAATCGTCACGTTTGTCATACAGAGAGGTGTTCAAATGACCATTAGTGTCGAAAGTTAAAAATATATCCAGATACAAAGCGGAATGATTGCTCTCGGTTGTCTCTTTTATCTCAAGTTCATGGGTATAAATTTCATGTATATAATCCTTAAGGTTAAGATTATTAATTGACAATACGTCGTCTATATATTTATACGTAAAATTAAATTGAGATGCAAGGCTCTTTCTGCCTGTGGAGAGCATGTTTTGAATAAATTCTGCCTCATACGAATATAAGAAAATGTCATCAAGAAGAGGGGCGCAGTTAGTCTCCATGACAATGCCAATGTTCCCTCCTAACACCACGAAAATATTGTCTATTAAAAATTCCAGCATTTTGATGATTTGATCCTCGGTATACTTGTGTTTTGAATTAGAGTATTCTTTTACAAAATATGTATCTTCCCGCCCAATGACAATATATTTATATCTACGATTTCCATTTTTATGGAAAAAAGAATTTCGAATTATTGTAGCAAGTCTGTTTTTGAGCTTTTGATGCGGAATTGTAGTGTAGACCGTGGAGAAGTCAAAAGATTTGATGCTGAAAATATTATAAATTTTCGGAGATTTTAGATTCTCTAAAAGTTTTATAGAATTCTTGAGGATCCACATCTGATTTATTCCGCTTCTGGAGTATGCTTTATCACAGTATATTTGAAGACCATGCTTGATGTGTGTCAATATCTTCGTTAGCAATATGGATAGAGGTTTGGAGGTCTGGTGGTACACTTGGAAGAACCAGCAATGAAACGATGTTTGTAAGGGGCAATTACTGAGATATGAATACGCCGTATGCGGGCGATGATAGAATGTTGCTACTTATGAAAGTTCCAAATTTAAGTTAATTAAACATTCGTTTTAAACAATTTACAATGAATTTAAATCATACTTTATATAAAGCATGTCATCAAATGCTTGGATATTCAATTTTCTATTCAAAACATGGGTTTTAAAACCGTTTACAAGAATATTGTAAAATAGCGTTTACAGACAGGTAGAGGCTTTAGCGCACGGAACTGTGGGTAGAAAATATTTTTTCCTAAATCAGCAGACTATAAACAGTAGAAGTACCGAAGGGTAAAGCATATCTCATAGTCCATGGAGTAAAGGGGGTAATATCGTGTTTAGTGTCATATTCAGACAAATGCGAACCCCTATAAAATCGAGGTGAGACCAGGTGCGCGGGAGGGGTAAGCGTCCCCTGGTTGCATGTAACACCCGTCACAAAAGTCCTGCAACAAACCATCAAATCGAGGAGGTAAATACATAAATATACACGCATGAACATACGAAGGAAACAGGAACACGAAGTCAAATTTCCTATACATGACATGAAATGCTGCCTGTCTGAAATTCGGAAACGCAGGTGAAAAAATATCTGTATATACATGTATACACGTATTATGTCAAATCAAGTTTAGTCAAAACATTATTTGGTATGGTCAGGTCCCAAAATATCGGTTAACATTCCTGAAAGAGGAATCTGAAATTGCAATAGATCCCTATAACGACCATAGAACTCCTTAAGTGACAATTTCAAATATATCCTTTTGAGAGTAGTGTCGTGGCAAGAAGTCTCGCTCTCAGGACGAAATGTTCGTATTAAAAGCATGCCCTGGCATAGCGTGTGAGTTGTGAAATGAAGGCGCCATATGCAGGAGAGGAAGGTATGTTGCTTCTCAGAAAAGGGAAGTCGGTAATAATGAAATTGAAATCGTCCCGTTTGTCGTAGAGAGAGGTTACTAATGAACCATAGTCACTAATTGATAGCAGTATATCGAGGTATGAAGCAGAAGATGCGCTCTCTGTACTATCTTTTATCTCGAGTTCCTTTGGATATATGATGTTGAGGTGATCCTGAAATACAGGGTTGTTAATCGACAAAACATCATCGATGTATCTGCATGTAAAGTTGAACCGAGATGCTAATTGTTTATTGCCTTTAGAGAGTAGAGACTGTATGAATTCTGCCTCGTAAGAGTACAAAAATATGTCGGCCAGAAGAGGCGCGCAATTAGTACCCTCTGGAATGCCAACAATCTGTTGGAGCACTTGCCCACCAAATATCACAAATATGTTATCTGTAAGAAATTCTAACATTTGGTTAATCTCTTTTTCTGTATACTTGCTGCTGGAAGCAGACTGTTCCTTTATAAAATATGTGTGGTTGTGGCCTAAAACGAGATATTTATATCTACGAATTCCTTTTTTGTGAAAGAAGGCGTTTTGAATAATTGATGTTATTCTGTTCTTTAGTTTCTGATGAGGAATGTTTGTATAAAGAGTCGAAAAGTCAAAAGATTTGATGCTAGTTATATATTGAAATAGGAGATTTTAAGTGCTCTAGAAGTTCCTTGGAATGCTTTAGGATCCACAAGTAAGCAGTATTTCTTAAGGCCATATTTGATTTCTGTTAGAATTTTGGTGAGTAACATGGAAAGAGGCTTGGTGGAACAGTTGGAAGATCCAGCTATGAATCAATGCTTATATGGAGTTTTATGCATCTTTGGAATCCAAAAAAGGTATGGTAGCTCGAATTCAGATTCATTTGTAGTAATTCCGAATGAACTGAGAATTGACTTGTGATTATCCAATACCTCTGAAGGAGATAGATTTGTAACTGTAAAAGTTGGATTACCAGGCGTTGAATGAAGACCAAACTCTTCTATACGACATTTAATATAGTATGCCTTACATACGAATGTATGTCAGCAGGAACAATAATGAAATTTTCGTGAAGTCGAGAAAGTTCTCTAACGACACTGGATTCACGAAATATAGAACAGTGTTTGTTCTTAAGAAACTGACGAAGGCTTTTAACTCTTTTTTTAGCAGACTTCTGATCGACTTCAGCCATTCAGAAAGAGTGTCTAATTTCAACCTTTTTTCTTTTAGTCCAACGTCTGGCATACTCCTCACATGAGTTCATAATAATATCAAAATTTTGACGCCATGTAAATGACTGTGGCTCTCTATATTTTGGGCCTGTACTTAAAAGAACTTAAATATCTGTCCTTCATGGTTCAGTATCAATTTTAAGATCCCTTATATATGTAATAAGGCTGTCCTGCAACACTGGTTGCTAAAATTATCTCCCATGCAAATGCATCAAAATGTGATATTTAGAATGCATATAATGTAAAGGTATGTCCAAGTCTCATTTTCTTGATTTATTTACATTATACAATACCATATATACTTAATTAACTAACGAAATGTATATGTGTTTAGGTAAGATTTCGTGAAAAAATAAGATTTTATTACTCTAACTCCTAGTTTCCCTCAAATCATTGCAAAAACTATAAGAGGGCAGTTCTTATAGAGATGAATTATATGTGTGGTTCATAATTTTACACTGCACACTTTCTAAAATATCAGACAAATATTTTTATATAACCATAGTAAATTTGAAAATAAGCAAAATAGAAAAATGCCACTCTCTTAATTCAAAATTGATGCAAAAGAGAAAACATCTAACATCTAACAAAGTTTTATGAAACCAACGACATTGCACACAAAATATGATAATAGTAAAGTATACATATGAAAACACTAGAAAATATTCGATTGTGTTGGGGTTACGATACAGATTTAGGAAGGTAAATTAAAGTAACAAACGTCACTCAGTTGGTGTAGTTAATCGTTTTCTGGGCGCCCACCTTCCCACTCACCTGCAAAAGCAGCATATTCAAAGGACACACATCTAAATATTTATAAATAATCCACCATATAGAGAAGAATATTCGATAGGTTTCTCAAGAAGAGAGGTCATAAATTGTTTTACACACGCAATCTCTATAGAATAACATATTGCTATCAAAAAAATATAAGTCGACATCAATGTAAGTAAACCTTGTCCTGCCCGTCTGTAAGCGAGCACAATAGGAGTCCCGACTAAAAGTCAGAGGAGACGAGGATCAGGACCTTGTCTCCTCTGACAAGGTTTGGACATGGACCGTCATAAACCCTACCGTTCTGTTATCAAAGTGCAACGCTGATTTGGTAAGTTAGAATAAATCAGAAATATGTTTAAGACATATAGTTTTACATTCTTTTGTTACTACTATGATAAAATGCTATTTTTACGGATACAACTCACAGATTTTTATTTCCCCAACCTCTTCTGCCGGAACATATGTGACAGCATTCAAGGGTCGAGATCCCTTAATGATACATGTATACGGGCTATAAGAAGTTGAAATTAGGATAGTCTGTAAATATATTTCTGTACCCTCTATTCATCTATATGTCCTTGCAAACAGTCGCCTGGCTGTGAAACATCAATGTGGTAATAAACTAAGCAATGTTGCATCCTCGTAAATTTTTTTTACCGTAGGCTGTTTTCATAAACCATTTCAAGCCATACCGTAACCCATACTCGTACCAACTGACCAACTTTATTTTACATTATATGTATGCATGCAAACAGTAGTTCATGTGCATTTCCGATATCGGAATTCAAATTCAACAGCATTTCATACCGTGAATGGGATAATTTGACTGAGTATCCTTGTCTCCTAAATATAATCACCGGTGTGTATATATGTATTTACTTCCTGAACTCAAATAGCTGTTGTATGAGTTTTGCTATATATGTTGAATACAAGCAGGGGACGCTTACTCCTTCCAGGCATCTGGTCTCATCTCAGTGTAATTGGGTAGGCATTTGTCTGAATGTGACATTTTACTCGATATTGTCCTTTTATTCTATGGACTTCGAAATGTGCTTAACCCGTAGGTACTTTTTCCTTGTTTACTTCCACCCACAAATTAATGACAGTGTTATCAGAAAAGTTAGAACAGAACTGAAGTTAATCTTTTAAATTTTCTAAATGAAAAGCTATAAAATGGATTTCAACAAAGCACTCTGACTTATGTTGCAGTATCACTCTTATGTTAGAGTAATCCTTCTTGTATCCGATTGACATATGTCACCTGATGTTAGAGAACGCATGGTTAGTGTTGTTATTGCCGATCTCATCAGATCGTATCCATATCATTACATCGGGTCAGAAACAACTAAAATTGTTCAGAGAGGGGTCTTACAAGTCTACCAATACCAAGCATGGACTACTGGGAGTCGATTAATCTCCGGAAGCTTGGAACAAGTTCCAAGGTCACGTGACTTTGCTTTTCGAAGGGTCACTGATGGACAAAAATGAAGAGGTCAAGGTCAAGTATCTAGTACTCTGGGATGGTGATCGGTGCAGAGAAATATTTACAACGTTGTAAGACCTAGAAGGGGACGATAGAAAGAAACTTCAGCCCCACTACGATCGCTTAAAGCGGTACGTACAACCCAAAGTAAATCCGATCTTTGCCAGATTTAAATTTAACAAAGAAATTCAAGGTACTAACTCAGTAAAACAATTCGTAACGAAGCTGAAATCTATGGTTAAAGACTGTGTACAATGATCCAAATGAGATGCTTAGAGACCAAATTGTGTTTGTAATCTCCTCGCAAAAAGTGAAAGAGAAGCTCATCAATGATGGTGAAACACTCAGCCTCGAAAAGGCGATCCAAATTGCAAAAAAAAAATTAGGAATACTCAAAAAAAAAAAAAAAAAAAAAAAAATTAAAAACTATGAGCTTCCAAGAAGTTCACTCTGTGTACAGCCGTACTCCGAGAAAAAAAACCTGAAGAATGATGGAAGACGATTCAAATTCCTGATGCTGATACGCGTATAAGCTCTGATACTAGTCAAGGTAACCGGAATTCGCGCCATGATGGCCAAAGCCGAAAAAACCCGGTTAAACATTTCCAGATAGTAAATGCGGTATGAAACCAAACCACCAAGGCGGACAAAAGTGACCAGCGCAAGGGAAACATTGTTCCAAATGTTATCGATTTAATCATTTTGCTGAAAAATGTTACATCAATGTTCATGAATTTAATTTTGTAAGCAACGAGGATATGCAGTCTCTTTCATTTAATGATGATAGTAATTATGCAAATTATGCTTCACATTTCAGCAATTAAGACTGAGAGTCTGATGACTTTTCATTAATGATGTAAACCAAAAGATTGTTGATCAAATATTCTGTGATATGCAGACTGGTACTAATCTTGTAAACTTAGATTAGATACTGGTTCACAGGTAAACATTTTTTCCGACACCGGAATTTCCGACCTTTCCGCCAATTGTTGAAGATGCAATATTCATATAGGACAAACTCAACTTGACTCATTTAACAAGGTCAAGGCCTTACTTACTTTTAGCCCAGGACCTGTATTGTCATGTTTTGATCCTATAAAAGCCACTACCTTACAAGTGGATACGTCAAAATATGACTTTGGAGCTACTATCACTAAAAATGGTAGCATATGCAAAAAATCCTTACCTCCATATGAAGTAGAATATGCTCAAATAGAAAAGAAATTATTTGCTACCTTATTTGGCTGTCGAAGGTTTCATCAATATCTGTACGGCGGGGAAGTCTTAGTACAGCCACTATATTTGAGAAACCCTTGCACGTAGCTCTGCCTTGCTTGCAGAGGATGCTCCTACAGTTATAAAATTATGACTTAAAAATCCCCGATATCCCTCGTACTCAGATACGTGTCACAAACGCCCTATCTAGAAAGTCCTTACCCAAGACTTATCCGAAGTACTCAACGAAGGTCTTGATTCATATTTCACCTTGCTCATATTCATTATATAGTCACTTAGCTCCCTGTCGGTAATTGCAAATTAGAGGAAATTCGCAAAACTACAGAATCTGATGCCTCCACCCAGTCGAGGTCATTATCGATGAATAACCTTATTCCAGAAACCATTGCCCCCCTTCCCCCCTCTGTACTAGAGTATTGGAACCACCGTGAGGAACTAAATATATACCAAGGCCTTATTCCTAAAGGTCACAAGATCCTCATCCCCCCTCTTTACAAGAGAAAAATCTTGGGATATTACATGTTGGTCATATGGGTATATACAAAACCCTCCAAAGAGCCTGATCCTGTGTATTTTAGCCTGGACTCACCGCCGACGTTAAAGATTTAGTCTCTAAATGCTCTCAGTGTATGACTCATAGGAACTCAAATCAAAAGGAAACTCTTGCCTCACATCCCATTCCAGAGTACAGGCGTTCAAGCCATTCCGGATTTCATTTAATTCTGCCGTCAATCTTATGTGATATTACATGAATGGTCATTGTTAGTTACATGTGTGAAAGTGTTTCGGTATACTTTTGTAACATGCTAAATATAATTATTTGATTTCGTTTAGCTTTCGAATAAATCCATGAAATGTCAACAAGCTATTCTAATCCATTCCGGATTCGTCCAGCCATTCCGGATTGTATTTACGCATGCACATTTTTGGTACTATTTCAAAATTGTTTCGTGACATACACATAGAATTCTTGTTTGGAATTGTCAACGAGTTGAAAATATGGGTTTTTCTATTATAAAAAGATTGTACTTGATATCTATATTTCTATTAATGTGTTTGTTACTTCACTCATATAAAGTCTCTCATCGAATCACATGTAACTTGACCGTTGTTGTGCACTGTAAATTGGCCAGTAAACAAATGACCGGAAAGGGACATTTGACCCTTGTGTGAATCAGAAATATCACAATCAGCTAGTTTCTGATAATATGTATATTCCAAACGATGCTCATAGTAGTTTTTCCCATTTACGTAACGGTTTTGGAAATTATACACGTTCGTTGTTATTGTATCAATCAGATAACATTTGAAATACAATATTACCGATAGCCTGTGGATCAAACCGATGGTATTATGGTTAAGGGGTTTCCATATATTGATAAGTGCTGTGTTTTGTTGTAAATGTTTACAAGTCTTTCTTTTTATATATTTACCGTAGTGTGGTATTTTTTCATATTATTTCATTGTAAAAAATGTCTTTTATCTGCGTATAGATGTCATTCATGACATCACCTACGACTAGATTTGATCCCAGGCAATTTCAAGATAGTAAGTTGAATTTTCAAGATAGTATCTTGAATTTTCAAGATAGTATCTTGAATTTTCAACATGGCAAGTTGAATTTTCAAGATAGTATCTTGAATTTTCAAGATAATAACTTGAATTTTCAAGATAGTATTTTGAATTTTCAAGATAGTATTTTGAATTTTCCAGATAGTATCTTGAATTTTCAAGATAATAAGTTGAATTTTCAAGATAGCATCTGAAATTTTCAAGATAGTAAGTTGAACTTTCAAAATAGTATGTTGAAATTTCAAGATAATAAGTTGAATTTTCAAGATAGTATCTTAAATTTTCAAATAGTATCTTGAGTTTTCAAGATAGTATGTTAAATTTTAAAGATAATAAGTTGAATTTTCAAGATAGTATCTGAAATTTTCAAGATAGTAAGTTGAACTGTTAAGATAGAATCTTGAATTTTCAAGATAGTAAACTGATTTTTCAAGATAGTATCCTGAATTTTCGAGATAAAATGAAAAGTCTAGTGGCCCTAATTGGCTTCCGTAGGTCCCTCCCCAAATATGTATGTTAATGAAAATGATACAATGAATTACGTGTACATATCAAAACTAGAAATCATGAAATTAAGGATGAATTCCGGAGTAGATGTAAGCGGAGACATATATGCACATTTCTGATGTAAGTGGCTTTGGAAACACAAAAGTCGTACAAACGAGACACTAAGACGTACAGATGACTTGATGAGTATCTCGTTTTGTACAACTTAGTAAGTCGTTTGAATTACTTCTAATCTCTTATGCACGACATATATGACATAATATTTTATCTCGCTGATACGACTCAGAAAACATTTAGTGTCCCTTCTACGTTGCCATAGTTACCAGTAATTCACACTTATAAAATTTCCAGAATGTGTGAGGACTCAATTCTCTGAAAATCCAGATAATCACACCACTGTACTTTGTAACTGACCGTAAAAAAACAAAGAAAGAAAGAAAAAAAAAAACCAAACAAACAAACAAACAAAAAAAGCTTAAAAAACACCCCCCCCCCAAAAAAAAAAAAAAAAAAAAAATCCAAATCACAATACTCTTCAAATGGTCTCGATTGTTTTGTCTTGTATATGTAAATGAAGATAATATTGTAAGCTTCTAATATTATATTTCATATGAATAAAAGCAATATTTTATTAAATTAATTTGATATGGTGATGATGATGAGGATGACGATAACAGGTCTTTTTGTATATGTGATTGTCTTATTTCTCATTTATACAGGTTAAATGCACATGTGGCAGACAAATTCCTCTTCCTCTGACTCCGGAATGACCATTGGTGTACAGTCGGTGTGAACCCATTCAGTGCATGAGTCACATTGTATCCAATTTCTCTGCAATGACGCAGCGTCGTCTTCAGCAAATGTTTTCTGTACAACCCATACATATGACATCCTCTTCATCAATATTTTCAAGCTCGGTTTCCTCTTGATAAGTTTGGGTTTGGGATTTCATGAGGTTTTTCGTTTTTTTAAGTTTCTTCATAAATCTTTCCTTTGCCTTCTTTTCCTTTTCAGCATTCACCTTTACTTTGTTAAGGTCCTTTATAGCCATTTGTCTTATACACTCTTTAGAAGTCAATTTATGGGGCAGAGAATAAACCAATCTAGATTGCTTTGGTTTGGCTGGGGCAGTAGGATATTGTAAAGAATGTTTAAGATTTTGAGAGATCTGTTGCTTCTTCGGTATCGTGTCATCAGCTGCAGTTAGTGATTTCTCTGACAGGGATTCGGCAACTTCTGCTAGTAGTCCAAGACCTGAAACAGTCGAAGGATCAGAGCTTATTACACCCCCAGCACCAAAACCTGCCTTTATGACTAACTGTTTGTACGAACCAAGGGTCGGTGACATACCTACATAGTTCTCCTCTAACCTTTTACGATATGTTTTCTTGGTTGGTATGAATAGGACACTCTCAAATACTTCAAGTGCTTCTTTGGCGTTTTTGTCCTCCTGCAAACATTTATTGGACTCCACTTCTTCCATGTATTCATGATCGTCTCCTTTATAATTGGTAAAAGTAAGGCCTGGCTTAAGTGCATCATCATATACAGCTGTGCTATCCACGGGATAGATTCCGCTAGCTCTGAAGCTATTAATAACAGTCAAAGGCTTGTAGAAAAGTAGGTAAGCTTCCTTTAACTTCTGGGCGAAGTTTGTCTTGTCTATCTTTACACCGGGATTTTCCCTGTAGTGTTCTCTCATTACACAGTTTCACATGCTTTTTAGTTGCCCATAGATTCCCGTGTCCAATGGCTGCATTTAATGAGTAATATAAGGAACAATACGATATAGCTCTATTTGGTGTGCGATAGCTAATTGAAAAATATCCATATAAATATGGCTCCCAACGCTGTCTATCAACAGGACTACCGGTCTAGCAGGGCCTACGTTTTCTGAGAAATGGAGTATAAATTTCCTGAAGGTTTCAGAATTCATCCAGCCTGATTTTGTGAACTCTACGGTTGTTCCAGTTATAGCTCCAATCACAGGGTTGCATGTCATTGGCCTGGTTCCTGGATATATCAGGAAAGGGGGAATCATGTTCCCTTCCGCACTGGCACAAAGCACGGCGGTAAGGCGATCCTTACTTTAAGTGATGTGTGATACAGGAGTGGCTCTGCTTGAAGGTCCAATGACTTTTTCCAGCTTTACTTCCCATAACAAATCCAGTCTCGTCAGCATTCCATATTTGCCCTGGTTTGTCGAGCAGATTTTTTGAAGAAAGAAAATCTCTGAATCTAATGTACCAACTGTCAATTTCCTGTCTGTTCAGTCTGGTCCTAGACGCATCTAAAGATGTTTCTGGTCTAATATCAACAATCTCGTAGTTACGGGCCATGAACAAATAATACCAGTCATAGCTTGGTCTATTATACTTGAAGGGAGTTTTCCTTTTTTCCATGGTTACTATCCTTTGTACAAACTCTAGGAATTCTTTAGGTGTCAAACCTATACCTCTTTTGGTCATTTCAGCAAGCAACTTGGCATTTCAATTTCCTCCGCCTGGCTAAAAACCGGTGCGGGTCCATTCCTGCTTCCTATTTTAACTTCCCCAGATAGCCTCCGATATAGAAATTCGTAAGACAAGTTATAAGCAGCTGCTGCATTTTTGTTTCGGTACCTTTTCTTTTCGTACTAACTCTAATGCCCTTTTCACTCTTTCACTTTTGGTTGGTGTCACTGGATGTCCAGATTTAAATTCAAATGTTTTCTTCCTCTCTGGTGGCATCTTTACTGGATCTGTATGAAAAAAATTGTGTTGTCTTTCGACATTAATGGGCAATTGAACACCTCACTCTGTGACAAACGTGACGATTTCAATTTCGCTATCACAAACTTTCCTTTCATAAGTAGCAACATTCCATCATCGCCGGCATACGGCGTATTCATATCTCAGTTAATACGTTATTCCAGAGCATGCTCAAATTACAATGACTTTGTTCTGAGGGCTAGGCGACTTTCAGTTAAGCCGCTCAATCAGGGTTATATATGTGCTAGACTAGCATCGTCACTGAGGAAGTTCTACGGTCGTTACGAGACTCTTATTACCCCATAAGATATCTCGTTATCCAGACTTTTAAATGATATTCTGTACTGAGACCGATTCCGATCATTTTACACAAATTTGACACCTTCTATACTAGATGGTTACCTACTTCGACTTCTCCATATATAAATACATATGGAATTTACACGATTTGACTCTTTCCACTGGGTATATGTGACGGGTGTTGCTAGCAAGCAGGAGATACTCACCCCCCCCCCCCCCCCGGCACCTGATCTCACTCCATCACAGGGGTTCACATATGCTGTTCAAGTAGACATATTTTGTTATTTGTTTTTCATTTTCACTGATTTTGTATGTCCTCTGGTTTCATGATTTTTGGACTTGTGGTTTGGATTTATCCATCATCTTTACACTGCATTATTATTTTTTAAACAAGGTCACACATATCGTATATCCTGAGCTACCAATGGGGCGTACAGTGTGGCACATTTCTGTAACAGTTTACTAGTGCTGATCTTTTTACTTTCTTCTTGATAGATTGTCATAATATCCATTTTAATTTGTTTATGTACCAATTTTAGGTACCTGTACCGAAACGTCTTTGTACCATGTACTGAAACGACCTGTTTTTGTGTACCGAAACGTCCTTGTACCGAAACGTTCTGCACCCAGACAGTAGAACCTAATGGTCTCAAGAAATTGATGGATGTTTACCAAATCAACAGGAAATATTAAACACCAGTCCAGTCGACTTTGTGTATTTACTCCCTCTATTTATTTATCATTTTTTCTTTATTATTGTTATTTATTTATTTTTCAGTGTTTTCTCAATCACTTTGTCCTTTCTCATTCTTATTTTCTTTATTTTTGTCCTGAGGAAGGGGCATATCGCACCGAAAAATTTATATATATATATATATATATATATATATATATATATATATATATATATATATATATATATATATATATATATATATATATATATATATATATATATATATATATATATATATATATTATATATATATATATATATATATATATATATATATATATATATATATATATATAGCGGTTCCAAGATTTCCGGAAGGGGGGGGGGGCGACATGTGTATTAGCCATAGGACATAGCCAATTTTGGTGCTAAATCTGGATTTTTATTAGTAAATATGTGGACAAAAGGGAAGACCCGCCCCGCCCTACCCTCTAAATCCGCCACTGAAATATATATACATATAAAATTCCAAATTTGAACAGTTGTTGCAGAACTTTTACGACGCATTCAACCAGAGTACGCCTACTTCTGATGGGAATGTTGTCACACCTTAATTCAATTGGAGTTTTTTTCTGAATGACATGTATGTATGTATGTATGCATGTATGCTCATCCATTGAAGTGGTGGTCATTAAAAAATGAGAAAGAACTTAAGATGATAAGGGATTTTAAGCCTTATGTTGGTATAATAAGGCAATTGATGAAGTATCGTTAAATGTTCGTGTCGAACTTATGCGAGAAGTTAGGAGGTAGGATAAAAAAAAAAAATAAAAGGCACAAGGTCATTGGATTGTATAATATGGTCATAAGGGAGTTGACCTACAAGGTATTCGCTGATTTTCCCTCTATAAGCAAAAATAAAGTCCAAAGATGGTATATGTGCATTGAGGGGGGGGGGGGTGGCCCCCCATCTGAACTATCACCATTCAAAGCCAAAAGCTACTCCTTCAATAAGACCATGTGATGACGTCAGGCATGGTGGCACAGATCACTTGCTGCTATGGGATGCAGCGATGCATGTCCCATTTTTGTGATTGAATGACATCTGTTAAATGTCTGAAATGCATTTGTATCTCAGTTTAAACATGAAGCCAACTGCTTCTTAGTAAATCACTACAATTTATAGGAAAAATTGTTGATAAACTTTGTTATAGTTATGATTTCATCAAACACCTTTTCTGTGTTTTACCCATTCCTATTGTTCAAATAATTATTTAAATGAATTTCCGTTTTTCATTGTAATACTTAATGTTAAATTTGCAAGAGTTTGTTCTTACTGGCTTTTGTCAAATTAAATGACCGTCCTAAGTCGGTATCGTAATTGCACTACAATCAAATATTTTGTAATGTGTTATATGTTCTAGTATATTATTTATATTCATGTATTGTATAGCTCCATGGTGACTTCTGCCACATAACTGAGCCAGTAACTCCTCTTTTTTCTTACTGTTAGTGGGTTTGAAAAAAAATGTCACAAAAATTGGTAAACAGTTCTCTTTCCGAAAAATGCTTAAAATTAAAATGTATCATATATGATATACTATATCATATTAATGCCCGGTGTATCATATATGATACAGTGTATACAATCCTCATTTTTTAATTTCAATTTTAAGAAATTCGACACGACTCTGTATTAAGATTGGTTTATCTAACCAAACTATTGAATACAACAATTTTGTGATATGCTTAATCAATATCGAAGAAGTACCAAACCATTAATCATTCTCAAAGTCTAAGGACAGATACAAAATCGTGTAAGTTTCAAAAAGGAACAGTTGTGAACCCCAAAATACTGAAAAATTCCGTGGTGAGACCAGGTGCCCGGGAAGAGTAAGCGTCTCCTGTTTGCATGCATCACCCGTCACGGCACTTCTTAAGAAACATGTCAATATCAAAAGTTTTGGTTCCCTAATTGTACATACGAAAGTACAAACTGGTATACAAAGTCATATTTGGTGTTCACTGAACAGGTCATTTAGTCGCATTCCAGAATATTATCAATCATTCGAGAAAGAGGCACATCAAATTTTCGTACAAGATCCCCATAGCGACCGTAGAACTTCCTCAGTGACGATCTCAGACGTTCTTTAACATATCCCTGCATAAGCAACTTAGTGGCCAGTCGTTTGACCCTTGGAATAAAACCGTCGTGTCGAGAACAGGCCCTTGCGTACCTTAAAAGTTGAGATATAAAAACTCCATAGGCAGGTGAGGACGGGATATTGCTGCAAAGAAACGGAAAATTAGTTATTTGGAAGTTAAAATCGTTAACTAATTTTGAACACTCAGTCATTTTAGTCAAAGACGTTGATTAAGGGAAAATCGTCATTTTTCATCTTAAAATCACAAATTTCAGCGGAAATTTTAATAAAATTGTCAAAGCAAAAAAAGATAGAACAAAAATATTATCTAAAAAGCTCATTTACATAGAGGTTCACACTATCAAAAGATTTATCTGCATTCAATACTATCAGAGACTTCAATTGTGGGAAAAATCATCAATTTCTCTTCTTCTCAAAATTACATATTTCTGGAAATATTTGATAAAATTATCAAATCAACAGAAGAAAGATTATCTGTTTGTGTGTGTGTGTGTGTGTGTGTGTGTGTGTGTGTGTGTGTGTGTGTGTATGAGAGAGAGAGAGAGAGAGAGAGAGAGAGAGAGAGAGAGAGTGTGTGTGTGTCCTTGGTGATTTTTGTCGTTAAGCTTTGTCAGATGTCTTCAGTTTTCTCTAAAAATATTTTCTCACATAGAGGTATATTGCTACCAAATGATTTCTTTACATTCAATACAACCAAATACGTCAACGTGGGGAAAAATCTAAATCACATATTTCTGGAAATATAAACCTGTCAATCAACAACTGATACCGGTAAAGAAATATTACCTCAAAATCCTTTTTACATGGAGGTCTATTACATAATGGATTTCATCAAACTTGTTACAATTCATGACTTCAATTTTGGAAAAATCATCATTTTTACCTGATAATCACATATTTCTGGAATTACAATACACAAGCAGATTCAGAGAATCGTGGTCCTCAGCTCAGCATATTTGACTTAGAAAAATTAATTTCTTTACGTAGGTCAAATATCTAGGCGAAGGTCAGGAGGTCAACGATTTTGGAATGCACATGTAAAATATGAGAGCTCTTCAAGTTCAAAAGTGATAGCCAAGGTTAAAGCCTGTAGAAAGGATTTGTTACAAGGAATACACATGTGAAATATCAATACCCTATCACTCACCAAAAAAAGGTTATGAGGTGTGACCTCTGTAATTGTGATGATTTGAAGGCAACAAAAATATTATTTATCTCAAAATCTTTTTAACATGGAGTCCTATAACTATCAAGGCGACACACATTGCTCGCCTAGAAATGACTTGAAGATTTTGTGAAATATCATGCAGCAGTTGCAGAGGAGATATTAAGAAGGAACCGCTTGAGACAGCATGACCGGATTGCAAATCTGCACCTTTTCCATTAAAATCCTTTAAAGATGTAGGTCAAGCTCTGGTCAAAGAGAAATATCAGAGCCATATACCTCACGGATAATAAAACAAAAATGACTTTTTGAAAAGTAGGTCAAAATCCAAAGTTACTTGGTCAAAAGTTGTAGTATGAAATGGAAGTTCTCGTCATCGGCAACCTACGAGTAAAGAATTAATTTTGTACTCCTTAAGGTTGTTGACAATTTGCTTCAACCAGATACTTTTACCAAAATGCTGACAGACGCACAGATGGACAAACGGATGGACTGATAGACAGATATCGTGTATCTAAAGACCAGAATTGCTTTGTTATCCAGCCACAAATGTGTCCTCTAATTGGAGCTTCTATACGGCAATAAATGATGTTCGTGTGTGTATATTTATGTATTTACCTCTTCGACTTGAAAGGTTGTTGCAGACTTTTGCGACGCGTGTTTTATGCAACCAGGGGACGCTTACTCCTCCCGGGCACTTGGTCTCACCTCGATTGTATTGGGATTGTCATTTGTCTGAATATGACACTATACACGATATTGTCCTTTTATTCCATGGACTATGAGATTTGGTTTGCCCTCTGGTACATCGT
The DNA here is from genome assembly GCA_035048485.1 of Pteria penguin. Taxonomy (NCBI): domain Eukaryota; kingdom Metazoa; phylum Mollusca; class Bivalvia; order Pterioida; family Pteriidae; genus Pteria; species Pteria penguin. The sequence continues at coordinate 9,004,553 of CM068584.1, forward strand.
CGTTCTTTACTTCCAATAAGGTAGAAAATACAAACTCGGCATTAATAAAAGCTTGAGTAATTAACTTTTAAGATGTCATGTTTGTATAGCACTTATCAAGTAGTTGAAATTGTGTCAGCTGATCAGAGCCCATGACAACCATCTTTAAACTGCAAGTAAGCTTAAATCCATTCCTCAGTTTTGATATCACTTTCACTATCACTGCCATCAATCAAATTTTGTAACTCAGCAGCATCTTCATGATATTCATATCAATACTGATGTCCTTTTACAATACTTTTGTGCCTGATATTACGTGATATATAATACTAACGTTTATTTATTTTTTTTTCTTTTTCTGTCTGTTTCATGTACCACGCACATAGTAAAAAAACCCAAAATAATAATAACAGTAAGACATGCCCGTGGTAGAGTATTTTGGAAAAAAATTACAAAAATGATTTTAAATCTTGTTACTGCATGTCCTAGTGTGTCATGAGGCTGAAATATTGTCGCAAGAATACACTACTGAAAGAGCTGAGAGTAAGGTGATAGGGATCAAGATGTGTATTGATAGATATTTTGAGTTTGACGTAAGCAATTTTGAATAAATGACAGCTCCTATGTAGTATAACAATATACATAAATCGCAGAAAAAAATAAGCGGTGGGATGTTTGCAATGATTTTTTAATTACAAAGGAAACAACAGAAAAAAAAACTATAGTCTACGGTCTACTGATGTGAAGGAATCGCAGCTGTTAGGAAAACACGGAACTGTTCACGTTATTCCGATACGGATTACTGAACCCACTTCTTTTTAAGCAACTGTTACATTTTTTTTTATCGATTTTTATATTGCCGTTTTTACTTCTCAGGGGTATTTATTTCATTTACAGAAACGCACTGGGGAAAGGGGGATATGTTTTTTTTTTTTTTTTGCGACCACCTTAAATTTAGCCGCTTTAGCTGAAAATACGTCTCATTTTAAATGGTTTCCGGTTTTGAAGTGATTTCAAAGAAGCGTAACTCTTAAAGGAAAGAGAAATTTATCAAAATAAAATTGGAATTCATTTAATGGATGCATCGTTTCACATATTTCGACTCAATTAGTATGGCCTTTACAACAAACATTTATCTTTGGGCCGAAAGTGGCTTCTAATGCCCCTTGCTCTTTTTAAGGAAATATTCATACCACAAATCAACCGTGGCCAGATTAATTTTGTATTTCTATATCACCCATAAATAGCTTTGTAATCACATGAAATATGATGAATGAAATAGTGCAAAATGAGTAAAATTGTCTTAAATTTCAATTTAAGTTTTATTGTCCATTGTAATTTTAGAGTGCATGTCCTTGGCGATTTGTGTCATACAACTTTGTCAGATGTCTTCGGTTGTTTTCTTCTCCACTGTAATGATAAAGAAAACCATAAGCGATATGATAAATGAAAAGTCCTGTTGAAGGAATATATAGTTCCGAAATAATGACCGCACTTTGTAACATTATAAGATCATTTATTACATTGTCATTCTCGTTATACTAGCATGAGCATGGTGTACAAGGGGCATTATTATTTACGTTATGATATTAACTTTATCATTTCTACAGATGATAAACTTTTTGAAATTGTCTTTGGTTACATTAGAGAAAAGAGAGTTTTCCTATCAATGATCGAATTTGATAAAACTTAGACAAAACTTCCTATTTCGCTCTTTACTTTTTCATAAACATGGACTGCTATCTGGCATGTTGAAAGGCACCTATTTAACTTATTTATGACAATGGTGTAATTGTACAATTTTAACTCAATGACGTTTCACATACATGTGTATTTGCACCATTAATAAATGTCCAAAGCGCCCTCTTTTCCCATGAAAACAAGTACATAGATACAAACAAGACAAACATTTATTAAAACTTTTATGCCCTGCTTACATGATATGCTTTTAGTGCAATATAACGCATTTTACGGGTGACATGACCGAGTTCAGAATGTATCTATAAACCGTGGTATATTTGGGTTTCAATTATTTTACATTTTTATAATCGATAATACAAAATAAAGTAATTTAAACGATTAAGTGTTAAACAGATTCAAAAGAGGTAATATTTATACATTTTTTTGCATGCTGATGTTGTTAACGGCGACTAATAAAGATTAGACATAAATTTGAAATCCACATTTAAAAAGCGAAAACAATTTGTTATACACACGATCACTTATCTATTTTCATTTTATTATCATTTTTAACCCTTACTGAAGTAGCTAATTCATCCAATTTCGATTTATATCGCATTTCCCTTGATTTATTATTTATTTATTTATTCAGAGGGTGAGGGGGGGGGGGTGAATACCAGAGAAAATTGAGATTTTATGTTGGATAAAGTACCATTCTATTTTTTCTATAGACAACTGCAAGTAGCCTATGTCTCTTGTTAGATAGAAATTAAATAGTTTTCTGTTGCAAAAGGGGTATACGAATACTTAGGTGTCTGTTCACTCATGTGTCTTTAGCTTTCTTTGACTGATGTACTCCATTTTAAACAGAAATCATATTAATGTAAGTTCACAGCATTCTATTGGTGAATGTCAATTAAGCTCTTTGGCATAAAATGTTTATTTATAGATATTATTCATGATTGCATTGGAAAAGATTCAATTACACTAAGGAGTTGAAGGGAAGCAATATTCTTTAATATTTCTTTCCTTTTTTTCCTTTGCAGGATAAGGGTTGGGTGGGGTGCAATATTCCGGAATAGAGGAATTTTAGACAAGGTAAGGGCAAAGGAATGTGCTAAGTGCAGGGAGGGCCAAAATAATAATTTTGTAAAGTAGTAATAGAAATGATATCAAGGAAGGGCATCACAATTTTTCTAGGAAGAACGTATCACATACATATATAATACTAGATATACCCGTATTCCCTACGACTTGCAAATTAGTATTTCAATTCGTTTCTCTGGTTGATCCAACCACTACGTAATTCATCTCAATTAACATGCTTCTTTATTTCAGAGCACTAAATGTTACTTTTCTCTTAGTTGTCAATCAAATGATCGGCATTCTTGCAAAACTGACACGCCTCATGCTTTTCTTTCGCTGACGTTGTAATCGTGACTTAATGATTTTCAGAATTTCACTGCAATAAGAACTGCATCTCATAATTATGCATCTTTATACAAATTTTTTCATGATGGTTTTCTTTTTATCAGATATATCTGGAAGCAAGTACTATCTGGCATATATAGACACTATATATAATAACTATTTGATATGGACTTCAATGGTACGTATTAACATGGATTGTTTAGTCCACTGTAAAAGGAATAGTGAATGCCATAGTGCCGCATACACACCACATGGACAAGTATGCTCTCTGTACAGAATCTGTCCATCTACCAAATACGGCTCGTTTGCGTCATCTCCAGGGACCAAGATTTACTGTGAACAAGGTAGGATGATACATATATAATTACGTTGAATATGTCAGTGGACCTAAAACGAAACTGGGCCTGTATTATATTGCAATCTCTAGATTGGGTTACATAAAAGGGTACATGGTCGTTATTATTGTGTGAGTGATGATCTTTTGAATAGTCACAGTTGCCATTTCACAAAGTATAAGAAATCAACGTCTCAAGAGGATTAAAACTTGAATAAAGTTTAAGTATAATCGTATGAAAAAAGTGGAATTCTAACTGCACATTGTCATTGCATTCTATAAGACTTTAAAATACTAAAACGAAAATGCTATTGCTCATCATTTTATCTCAACTGTGCCAATTGCAAGGTATTTCTAATACGGTGATGAACGTTGGCACGTAGATACGTTCTTAGCAGAAGTTTGATTTAAGTGATATGTTAATCCCGCCTAGGGGTCTACATATCTAACAAATTGTCGAGATAATGGTTTTATGTTTACATTTTCCTGTATTGTACATATCTACTCCGACATATTAACCCCCCCCCCCCCCAACAATCTATTTAGATGATATATTCTTAAAACAGATTTATTTTAAATTTGTCGAAAGATATTCATAACGGTAGCTAGTGTAAGTCTAATAGATAAACGAACTTTTTTTCTCAAATCATCAGCCATGTGGCATTTTACAAGTGAAAATAACATAAAAAGTGTAAGTGTTTGTTACAACATCTCAGGATATCAGCAGTCGGTTACGTAAGAACCAAAAGATTTTTACATATTCCGAGCAACACAAAGACTTTCAAACAGCCACCATTCCTGACTCCAATATTAATGATACACTGATTTACCCCCCCCCCCCCCCAATACAGAACAAACAAACAAACAAAATTAGAAAAAAAAAATAACATGTGTAAATGTCTTGCACAGAGTCGACGACACAAATACTACTGGGGTATATAATGTAGACTCTGATGCCCAAGGTTCCCAATACAACATAATATACCGGATCATTGATAATAAATGTGACAGAATTATATATGTAGAAGAGACAGAAAGGACTCTAAAAGGCAGGCTGCTGGAACATTTGCATGACATCATAATGCTGATCAGAAAGCAATTTGGAGAACCATACAGAAAAAAAGTTGTTAGGTGCACTCTTCTACAAAAAAAAAAAAAAGAAAAGAAAAAAAGAAAATAAGCGGTAGTGAAAAAGAAAAGGGAAACAATTTTTTCAAAGCTGTATGACACAGATCACCCAGGACATGCACACAAAACATAATAACAGTAGAATATACACGGAAAAAAGACATTACAAAATATTCGATTCTGCTGCGGTTACGATACCAACTTAGGACGGTCAATTGAAGTAACAAACATCACTAAATTGGTTTGGTTTACGGGCGCCCGTATAAATCCTCCATATAGAGAACAATGGCAAACATGTTTCTCAAGGAGAGGTCATAGAAATGTATTACACACAAAACGTTCATAGAATAATATGTTGCTTTCAAAATATGTAAGGCGACATCAACATAAGTAAACATGCTCTGCCCGTCTGCCCGTCTATTAGCGAGCTCAGTTCCTTGATCAATAGCAGCCCCGACTAAATTTAGAGAGGATGAGGATCAGCACCTTTCCTCTGAAAACGTTTGGATAATGCCCGTCAAAGAATCCTCACTGCCCTGTCCGTCAAGTAAAAGTCTGCATTGGTTTTAGAGGGGCACAATACAAGACCTATGGTCTTATCGATGATCGTGGTCGATGTTGAAGGCGTTTAATAGTTGTAGAACCCGCAGATTAGAAATTAACGGAATCTTTGACCCTTTCAAATACATTTCGGTTATTGGGTTAGGGTTAGGGTTACTAAAACTCAAAACAAATTTATTAATATGGATGCAACAGTCAATGAGACCGACAGAAGTATGGAAATAAACAACTCTTCAGTCCTTTGTAATGCGGGATGACAAGGATGTCATGCATTAGCGCCAGACATTGACGCCGTCATCGATAACGGCATTTTGTTTAAAGTTGTAAACTCATCAACACGATACCAAGAAGGATATCACATAGCGCTTACCGTATTTATGTTATTCTCTCTTTAATAGACCACGTGACTGAAAATATGAGAATAAGCTTTCACGCTTTACTTTCAAGCCTACAATCCATAGAATTAAAAACCATGTTCATTTCCGCAGTAATAGATGCAATGTCTCCATGAAAACGAGAACAAAACATATCCTTGAAACACGCTTTCGGTGCATTCCAATTATTCATATTAATTGCATACTTTAAAAGTCAATACACATAATTGATAAAATGTCTACAGCTCATATCTTGGTGCAAGTGCAGCTGAATAATTATAAGAAAGAAAGAAAAAAGAAAGAAAAAAAGAGGAGTTACCGGCTCAGTTATGCGGCAGAAGGTACAAAGGATAATTACCTGGATGATTATAGTCATAAGATAATATCTAGCAAATTACAACGTACAATAGTTTTGGAACTAAACACAGTAGGAAAATGTTACTGACATGAAAGTCGATTTATATATATATGTATATTAATGACTATGAGCGGACCTCTGATTTAACAGGTAATATAAGACGTCTTTTAAAATGCATGCTGGTGAAAAGGTAACAAGTACTGATTGTCCTGGAAATCTTATCATTTCTTATCTAATCAAAATCAGAATATACGAATGTCGTAAATTATGTCTCTAAGTTATATAAATATTTGAAGAATAAAGTAATTAGATAAAGGTAAATTTTAGATCGGTATAGACGTATTTTAAAAAGAAAAAGACGACAAATGAGTAGACGTAGACAACTATGATTTTCATCTAGAGAATTTCATCAAAGGGTTCAATTTCTTTAGTTTATAGTGATTGCAAATCCATCCATGCTTCAGGCGTAGACAAAGATGACATTTACAAAATTCACCCATTCCTTCCATTCGACTACAGTCCAGTATTGGTGTACTGCAATATGTTGTTTGGAGATGGCGGATGGACGGTATGTAATATGTCCTTCTTTTTGTTGTTGACTATATAGTGAATGAAAAGGGTTATCGGAATTCAGTTCTTTTTAGGTATTCATTGCAAAACATGGAAAAATGTAGGCGACTAAATTTAAACTACTTACACAGAGAAATGAAATAAAACGCATAGAATTGAGAAACGGAGAAATTCTGTGGTCGATACAAAGAAAGATTTTCGCAGAAGACGTTTCAGTGGGAGTTCCAGTATGTTATATTATACCGCAGAATGCGATCATCAACTGTCTATCAATCAGACAATTAACTATTTGACTTTAATGTCGAAAACGAGAGGGTTGTACCAAACACTTGCAATGGTAAAATATACAAGCAGGAGATTATCGCTCCTTCCTAAAACCTGGTCTCATCATAATTGAGATTCGCAATTAGTCTTGCTCTAAACATCACATCCTAATATGTATTCTTTTAAGTGGTCAAATGTGAGTATCGGACATTGCATGATATATTTACAAATTTACATTTCCCTTTTTCTTATTATACTTCTTGGCTAACGATTTAATTATATGTATGATTAAACCTTCCTGGTATATAAAATATTCGATACATGAGGGTGTAGGCTACCATTTATGTATTTTATGGAAATTAGAAGGGGATTTCCGAATTCTGTGTCAAAACTTCAGTTACACGGAAATGTTTTCACACGTGTTAGCCTACACAATGTCATTATAGCCACAAGATAACCTTATCTGATTCATTTGAACTAAGTTATCTCTGTGTCAGCATCTTCGTGGAAAGCAGTTTAGTCCTCTGAACAAATTTTTTGCAATAAGAATATTCCCTATTATAGCCAAAAAGTTATGAAAGGAAAGAAAAACTCTATACGCATACGTGATATTTTTAAAAATTATTATTATTTTATTTATTTTTATTTATTTTTTATTTATTATTTTTTTTTTTTTGGAGAAGGGGATGGAATGGAAATTGATTTGGGGGTATTTTTATTTTATTTTTTTTTTCATTTATCACTTTTTCCAAAACTTAATTTTATGTTTAAAAATCGTCATCTCATTCTTCAAATAAGTCTCCTACATTATTGGCAATCGTCTTTCGGCATTACAAAAAAAAAAAAAAAAAAAAAAAAAAAAAATCGGTCTGATATTCGGTAATTACATACGAGACTTATAGGGAAGTTAGATTTTTTAACGTTGATTAACATTTTATTTTGAGTTAACGTATCACTGAGAATAGATCCCGAATTTAATTCACGGTAGTAGTTGGTTGACATCTTGTTCTCTGGACAAAACAGTGAAATTAGACGCCCCATGTTTCAGCTATCTTTGGTACAAGACGATTCCTCAATTCCATTGTTAGGAGTGGTAATGTGTTATTGTATCGATTGATCAAGACATTGAAATAAATAAATTACAGCTTGAAGAATTGTTGCAGGATTTTTGCGACGGGTGTTGCATCGCTTATTCCTCCCGGACACATCTTCTTACCTCAGTTTAAATTGGGGTTCGCGTTTGTCTGAATATGACACTTTACATAGTATTGTCATTTTAATCTTTGGACTACGAGACATGGTTATCCCTTCAGTACTTCTTCATTGTTTACTTGTACAATTACCAATGACTTCGCAATGATGAGCAAATCAGAAATGAATGGTAAATAATATAATTGAATTGTCATTATTGTACTTATGTTTGCTTTTAAATATCAGAATGCATTATATTATTATTTATGTTTAGTAGAGGTATTGAAATACATGTGAAATTCAATTTAAAGTGCGGTTTCAATTTAATATTATATTTATATCTTACACCATTGATTTTCATACCATAGGTTATCCAAAAGCGACAAGATGGTACGGTGGATTTTTTCAGAGATTGGGATTCATATCGCCAGGGGTTTGGAAATGCGTCAACTGAATATTGGATTGGTAACCGTATTTAGATGTGGTTTACATGTGTCTGTGTTAGCAAAGCTGATATCAAATCAGTGATCTTTGGACAATGCAAATACATTTAAAGATAGAAACATGTAAATTATTTAAAGATATCGAAACTAACTACACATATCGAAAGTTCAGAAAAAAAGTGGTTCTTATAATATCATTACCGTATCACTTTGCTAATGGATTAAGCTGTATGACTCGCATATTTACGACAAAAATATAAACTTAGAAAAAAGTCATTGTACCGTAAAGGTATATTACTTCATCTGTAGTTTTCAGACATCATGATAATTATATTGCTTGGTCAACATTACTTTCAATGCAGGGAATCATAGTACAAGGCTACAGACGAGGTAGCTAAGTCTGCATAGGCGCACACATGTTAGCAATATATAAAGAGGGACAAAGTGGAGGGTAAATCAAAATGAAAGCGGGTATCATTCTACAAAAAGGAGAGGGAATAAAAGTTGTTCAATAAACACATAAAGAAACTCGTAATTTCTCAAGATTCAGAAACTGCGGTGTCATAATTGAATAAAAGAGGAAAGAAATATGCATGAAAATACTCATGCGTATACTAGATAAAATAGAACAACAATCACCACAAGGAATGACCAAACGAAAGCGGGGTGGTCACAGGAATTGAGCGAAACACCCGTCCGACTCCCAATGGCAAGCATATTAAGTTGAAACAAGAAGGTAGAGAAAATAAAATTTACATGAGGAGTTATCAACCCCATTGCACCGCCATCCAAATTAGTATATGTGTCTTCATTTATCGAAAGCTAGTTATTCAGTTGTGTTAAGGCAATGCACAATTAAATAATGTTGCAGAAAACCCGCTAAAATAGCATGACCTCAGTGTGACGTCACAATGGCTCAATTCATTATATGAAGTGGGAGAAACTGCGACTACCACAATGCCAAGAAAATGCTATAGTACAACTTTTTCCTCAATTCCGTATGTTGTGTAATTTCACATAAAGGCTGTTCTACATCTAATTGAAATGCGTCGTGCTAGGCCTAGCTTGTAGATTTTACAATATAAACAGAATTTCAATTCAATTGTCCTTCATATGGAGGATTATTTATAAATATTTAAATGTGTGTCCTTTGATTGTGTTGCTTTTGCGATGAGTGGGAATGTTGGCGCCCGTAAACCGTTTGTTACTTCAATTGACCGTCCTAAGTCGGTATCGTAAGCGCAACACAATCGAGTATTTATTGTAATATCTTTCTCCCGTGTACATTTTACTATTATCATATTGTGTGCATGTCCTTGGTGATTTTTGCCATACAGTTTTGTCAGATATCTTCAGTTTTCTATTTTTAAACTGTTTAGGTAACCGTGCAATCCGTGCCCTGACAGCCAATATTGGTTCCAGTTTACATATCAGCCTCAAAAGCGCTGAAGGAGTCTCTAAATATGCACATTATGATTCCTTTTCCATTGGACCAGAATCGGACCTCTACAGACTGCACATTGACGGATATACCGGAACAGCAGGTAAAGATGGGCATTTTGCCATTTTTATTGTTCCGAATAAGTCCATAAAGGTTTGAATTATTTCTTATTGATATATCATTCTACGACAGAAAATGTCCGCTTTTCAAACTTTTTTTCCTTTTTGACGAAGATAAATATTAGTAGTCAACAAGGGAAATCCATTACATTAGACAGAATACAGATATCTGGAGAACCAGGTGTTGGATCCGGTGCTATGGGGGAGTAGGCAGTCCTCATCTGACCGGGCATGATATTATAATATATACAATATGTACAAGGTGAACAGACCATAATATAGAATGAGAGTGAACAGATGTCATAGTAGAACTATATGTTATCATTTCTTTTTTTACATGATATATACAAACATCTACCCAACTTCTGTAATTCGTTTACATTATTAACACTAAGTAACTGAACTAATTTAAATACACTGGGTGTACACTAGTATGGCTTGATATACAATTGTCTTAAATCATGATAAATGGACAAGTGAGTATAAAATGAACTTCGTCTTCAATATCATTTAAATTACATAATGTGCACAATGTATTAGATCTTATTTCGTTTCTATAATGTCCATTTTCAATATTAAGCGTATGAAATGACAATTTGGAACGTGCTATGTATATACTCTATAAATGATCAACTAGCTTACATAAATAATATTATATACAAAAAATGTCGACTAGATGTTGATACATTTCATCTTTTGACGTGTTATGAATTATAGATAAAATCTCTTGTTTATATACATCAAAAATCTTTGTTCAATTATCTTATATAAATTGTTATCAGCATGATCTTCCTCAAAATATATCCAAGCCCTAGTTAACATACATGTAGCTCTGCTTTAATATTAAGCACCCAATCACCACCGAATGATACTCTGTCTTGCAAATGAGATTTAAAGGGGTATAGTCCGGGACTGGAAAATTTTAGCATGAAAAGGATAAATTACGACAATATCGTATTTTTCCTGTATTATATAAATGATAAACTTAGTGTTAATTGCAAAATTTAAAACTAAAATCCCTCGATGTTTTCGTAGAATAAAGGTAATTGAGTCGAATTAAATTCGGCTGGTATCTTTTCCCCAAATAAGGCGATGCTCCGCCCATAATCATGCGCGTGCGCGGATATTCACTAAAGAAAACAACAAAAATTGTTCACATGGAGGAAAACGAGCACGAGAAAAGCAAAAGTGTGGTAGAAAATAACTATACACAGTCTCAAACGCCAAAAAGAAAAAAAGTCGAACAAATGTTAAAATAGGGTAAAGTTCAAGTTTCATTGTCACGTGATTTCCTCTGAGCGATCTCATCAATATTCAAGAAGTTGGCCTGGTTATGTTGCAAATTTAACACGGGTATATCTCGTTAACGACATTGAATTTTGTAACGATACTTACACATCTTAGATAATATACTAACAATCGATTGCCGTTTAAGAAATCCGTTTCCATTTTTTTTATACTTTTCCCGACTTCAATTGGACCGTGCTCCTTTAAGAATACAATTATCAATATTTTTCAGTTTCATTCAATATTCCAAGATTTTAAGTTTTTGTAAATTGTGTAAAGGAAGTCTGCCCAGTTCATAATATACTAAAGCATTACATGTAGTTTTCTTTACACCCAACACCTTTTTACAGAAAACAATATGTAGTTTCTCAACATCTAGGGCTTTATGAAAACCACATACCTCAGAAGCATAATTAAGAATACTATTTACATATGTATCAAAAATAGAACATTGTGTTTCAGTGTTAAAATTATGGTCTTTTAATTTGCTAAACTGGATTTACTTTTAGAATATTTCTACCATTATATTGCCATTTTTCGTTATCTTTTGTATGACCACCGTTTCTAAAAATCATAATTCTAGTTTTGTCAACATTTAAAGTAAGTTTTAATTGTCATTATAAATATGTAGAGAGTCAAGCATGTGTTGCAAATTATGTGGTGTTCCAGCGAACAATACCATGTCATCAGCGTACATTAACAAAAATAAGTTGACCAAATTAATTTCAATTGATTATACAATGTTCACTTATAAAAATGTGACTCACAATCATTGACATACAGATAATACAAAATCGGTGATAATACCTCAACTTGAAATAAACCGATATTGTTTTTAAAGTAATCTGATAAAACCCCTTTATGTTTAACAGAAGATTTAACATTTCCATAGAGAGATTGAATAATTTTCAACATTTTACCCTGGATACCCTGCTTTTTTAGTTTGCACCAAAGATTTGATTTACCAATTAGTTCAAAAGCCTTTTTATAATCTAACACAACAATACAGTCTACCACCCTTTTCCTTTAAAGTTTTTTAACCTTATAGTTTTTGTCCCATTCCAATAAGCTTTTATTAAAAAATGCTGTAAAGAATTTCCCCATGCAACTGATGAGTGTTATTCTTTTGTAAGTAACTGGATCATCGACATCTCCCATTTTAAAAACTGGAATTATACAACCCTTTGACCAAGACTGTGGGAAGAATCCTTATTTGAAAATATAAATAAAAAACACAACCAGGTGGGGTAAAATTATATCTTTACAATTTATCAATAATTCATTTACAATATCCCTTTGAAAGTTTACAGCTGTAGACGGCTGATGGATAAAATTTACCGATTTCTGCCGTGAAAGCTTGTTGAGAGAAAATGCGAGTGCATACAGACGCATAATAAAGTACAAGGTAACTGACGAAAGCTTTTATTGCATCAAAAAATACGGAAAGTTAGGGAAACCCCAGATCGGTGAAAAATCGGTGTCCTCCCTTCTCTTTTTTTATATGTCAACATGTGACGTCAACGATTATTTAGCATAACTGGCGTGTCCTGTGGTGAAAACACCACTGTATAAGAGACAGGCATCAAGCATCAAGTTCCTCCAACACTGCATGATCAGAAGCTTTACATTTTCATTTTAAAAATTTTTTCCGAAATTGCTAAAGTACCGGTATTCAACAAACTGGTCGAAACTTATTTTATCTGAAACACGAGTTTTACGCTTAGCAAAATATTTATGAAATTGCTTACTCAATCATATCACCTTCATGACACTGTTACTGCCTTTTCAACCTAAGCTGCATTTTTTGTATGCTGCTTTTTCTCAATTAATACAGAATGGTTTAAAGGGGATTTACATTTATTGAAGTTATACAGTGCACTCTTAGGTTCATTATATATCCGTTTACATAGTTCATTAAACCAAGGTTTATCAGTTTTGACAACATTATTATTTTTCACACTGCTTCTTTGGTGAGTATTAATACTATGTTCATGTACATCACAATAGGGTAAAACATTATTATTATTAATAGCTTCATAAAAACTATTTACACATTTATCAACATTATCATATCACAATTCATATCTATGGATACTAAGTCATTAAAACAATATATATTTTGCAGTAACACTTCTCTAATCTGTTCAGTATTTCTATCCGCCCATTTTACTGACTTAACAAACATCTACCTTCGCATGCACTTTCTTCATTGTCAGTGATACAGTTAATACTTACATCAATATCCAGTCCAAATATTATAGGTGCTTAATCAGGAAAAGTTGTAAAGCTACCAGTGAAAAGGTCTACTGTGAATTTAAAATATTTTGTCATTCTCTATAAAAGCAACCCTGGTTCCTGTCCTTGAGTTTAAATCACCCGTAATAATGATTTTACCGTCAGTTTTATATCGAATGATGGAGTCTTCTAAGCACCGAAATAGATCTACGTCAGGAGCGTCCATAGAATAGAACACAATATTATCCGGGGGAAGTAACAAAAAGCAAAGTAGGTTATACAATTAGTAGTCTGTGTATGTTTTAACCATATAATACAATCATGTATATCATCAGCGAACGCGAGGTTCTCTTTCAGTGTTTCTTTAAAGAATATAACAATACCCCCACCTCTGCTTGTTTTGCTGGGGAAAATTAACCTATTGTAATTAGGTAGTAAGACGTTGTCGTCTTTGGTGACCCAGCATTCACTTAGAATATAATATCATACATCTGAATAAAATTAACAAATTAATTATCTATCAGTTTATGACAAAGACCCTTGTCAATCTTCCATGATATGATTTTAAATACAGACTTACAGCCACGGTTACTCCCAGCGTATCCCTAGTCTCTGTGTGAATACTCCCCTGACGCCTCTGTATGCTTTATGTTCGTGTTCGGTTATGGCACATTGTGCTCATCGTATGGCTTTCCGTTCACAAAGAGCTTATGTCTTACTAATTTAACTTTTTTAACACCCAATCTCTTGTACTCTTTCATGATTGGGTAGAATTGTCGTTACCCATCTTCTATGGACTTCGGAAACTGCTCGTGAATACCGAAAGAGGAGCCACGCAATTTATATGCATTATCCTTCACTCTATTCTCTATCAGAATTGTATAGAAAACGGGCCACAATTGGCCTACACTTGCCCTGCACATATCTCCCAAAACGGTGAACATTTCCGAATTCGACATGCCTTTCAATGTCCAGTTCATAGTAGATGAAGTCACGCAACTTGTCTTCAGTAACCTCCTCTCTGGACTCACCACCTAGACCGGTAAACACAAGGTTGTACTTCATCGACCTACACCGTAGATCGAGCACTTTTTCAGAAAAACCCTTCTTCTTTTCAGTTAACAGCACCATTTCTCTGTTTAATTTCTTCATTTAAGATTTGTGTCTTTCGATGCCTGCTAATAACACTGTCATTTCGTGTTTTTGATTTTCTAAAGATATGGAGAGTTCTGTAATCCCATCTTTTTTATGTTTGATCTCATCGAACTTCTACGACACAAAGGAAACAGTCTTTTAAAATTCAGTATTTTTCTCTTCCAAAATTTGTACTTTGTTTTCCAGGCGATCAACTGTACTGCTTAGTTTCTGTAGCTTATCTTCAATAATGTCAAGTTTCTGCAATTTTTTCATAATATCTAATTTTCTAATGGTCTCGGAGAACTCGGCAGTGTTATTATATCATTAATCGGTTATGGGGTTAACGTAGTAGGTGCATTGCCATGATCAGTTCTAATAACTCCTTCAGGACTGCCGTACAACACTTTATTCACTTCACCAAGTACACCGCTCGTTGTAACATTTGCCGTAGTCGTGTTCTGAGCACTGTTCACACTGTTGACACTATCGTCTTTCTTTCTTTTCTTTCCTTTCATAAAAAAAAAAATTAGAATGGATGGGATTGCTTGATATATTATCAGATGTCACAAATAATTCACATATCTGTCCATAAATCACAGAATTTTCACATAGAGATCGGAGCTCCTCTGAAATGCGTCCGTTCACCTTGAAATCCTATTACAATTCCTAATGTAAGAGAGTATTGCTCGTAATCGTGAGGTTGTAATGGTATTACCGTAGTCACAATCTCTAAGTAATTAGTCATGAATACGTTAAAATATCTGATACTGTATGATCACATTACAAACAGTTTAACTAGGACTGCATTCAAATAAGAAAGTCAACATGTCAGACAATAAGTCTGATAAGGGCAAAGAAAGTCTTTAACGACCGTTAAATTAGCGAAATGTAAATTTAATCGTGGTATTTCCCGAGTTTAACACGGTAAATAAAACAACCATAGTCTGAATACCTTAAAGTAACCGATCAATTGAGGCATAGAGGTTACTTAAAAATCTCTAATATTTTTAGAGTTTAAAAATCTTAAGTGTTTTGTGATCGTAATATTTCCAAAATCTTAGACCACCACTCACCTCCCGGGCACCTGGTTTCACCTCGATTTTATTGGATTTCGCATTTTTCTGAATATGACACTATACACCATATTTTCTTTTTTTCCCACGGATTATGAGACACGGTTATCTTTTCGGTACTTGTTCATTTTTTACTTGTAATAAAAGAAAAAAAAAGGAGTTACTGGCTCAGTTATGTGGCAGAAGTTACCATTGAGCTATACAATAAAGGACCAAAATATAGATTACCATCCCAGATAGGCTTTAAGGTATGTCCGAATGTCGTTGACGAAGCGTTAACAACCTATTGTAAACGATGACGCAAGAAGTGTGAAATCATATGCTCTCGTTTACTACAAAGAAGAACATAAAATTGTAGACATTCGTATAGAAATTGTACTCTAAATCCCAGTTTATTTTAACAACCACCTTAATAGTCAGTAATATCAATCAAAACTAAATTGCGGCACTTTGTGATACTTTTGTGTTCTTTCTGTTGAAAATGCAGCTTATAGTATTATCACTGTTTGAAAACTTTCCCCACAGGTTAATGAAAATATTTTGATCTCTAATACACTGGTGCTCATGCAAAGTGTCTCTGTGCTTGTAATAACTCTTAATTTTTTCCAATAAACAATATGATTCTTACAAATATTGGAATTACAATATGATTTGTAAGGATATAAATTTTCTTATGGACGATATGTATGTGCAATGTAATGGTAAGATATACAGACAAATAGTGGGGATTCCCATGGGCATCAACTACGCCTCTCTTGTGGCAGACCTGCTTTTTTTTTTTTTTTTTTTTTTGTTTTGTTTTGTTTTGTTGTTTTTTTTTTGATATGAGAGGAACTTCATAATTCAACTTCCAAAAATTTAAACGTGTTGAACTTCATGATGAGTTTAACAACACATTTACATATCTGGATGATATACTCACCATCGATAATCCTGAGTTTGAAAAATACATTAAAGACATTTATCCTCCGAAAGTTCAGGGTTACAGATGCTATAAAATCAGGACATCTTTCGGAAAATTCTATAAATCTTATGCAGAACTTTCATCAAAATTCAGAAATATTATTTTCCAAGAACGTGTGTCCAACCCCATCCACATCTCTACGATGATCTAGTAAATATAAATCAGAAGGGTCAAATGCTCCGATGACTTATTGGTACCAAGTTTTAAGATAGTCAAACGCCTTCAACATCGCCAATACGATCCTTGTACCTTCGCTAAAATTATAAGTCTTGTGCTGGAAACCTCTATAATACTTTACAGAATTTGTCTGTGGCGCTGCCCTCTAACACGGTGGTGGGGACTATATGAAGGGCTGGTCTAAACCTGCTCAGAGCGGAATGATTTATATATTTTTAATTCTAATTGACTTGTTTTGTTTTGACAATTCTGATTGGTCCACACGTACGCGTGCGTTAAGACATATATAACCACAATAAACGATTCTCAAATGTATTACTACATTGTACGTTCTCTTTGTCCACATTGCCCCTGACTCCAACTATTAAAAATACTGTCTATAACAACTTCGTCCAGTGGTTTCAAAGTCCATCGTAAGTCTCGTATCAAAGACGATATGCAAGTTCAAAATACAAATACATGACGTACCACCATGCACCACGCAACATGCTTTCTAGCATATTATTTTATCTCGCCGCGCCGTAGCAAAACTGCCTTTTCAGTTGTTTAAAATGCCATTTGAATTCATGTGTGAATCCATTTGTAACTAATAATTTAATCATAAATCTTTAAGAATATGATAAAGAAAATTCTTATGTTAATGCAGTAAATATAAATTCGTTTTTCGGAATAATTTTTTAAATGGCGCTATCAGTCCTTTGGCAACGAGGAAAAAAAAAAGAGAGAGAGAGAGAGAGAGAGAGAGAGAGAGAAAACGATGTTTGTGTTACAGTAAATTAGAATCAGTATCAACGTACTGTGTTTGATTGTCTCCAAAAGGTATATCGTGGTTATACCGCTGAAAACATTGTTCATGGCGACGCTTGCGGAGTATGTTTATCCCCTAAATATATGTCCTTTAATTATTCTTTGGTTGTGAAGGGTTACCTCATGCTTCCATGTCTCGATATAACAGAAGAATTGTTGAAAGCGACTTAAATCACCAACCAACCACCATCGCTGTGATGAGCAGAAAGATAAGCCCCTAACCCGGTTAACCACGCCAATTGAGTACCTAGAGTCATTTCAATTGATCGTCCTATATCGCTGCCTCTCCTGCATTACAATTTATTTTTGCGATGCCTTTCTGAGGTTTTGGTTGTTTGTTTTGTATTTTGTTTTGTTTTTATTATTATTATTATTATTATTTTTTTTTTTTTTTTGATCAGTGATGACTTTTGTCATACGCTCTGTTTCAGACAGGTTGAGGTCAAGAAAATTATAATCATAGAAATGTAATAATAAAATACTTCTACGCGAAGATATCGTTTTACAGAGAAACTTGTAAATCCGATAAGGCAGTAAGCGTAAGTATATTGATAGATACTGCAACATATATGTGCCACACTGAAACCACACTACCACGGTACAGATCTGTAAAATATATACTGTGACAAAACTGTGTAGTTATTTTAAACCTTATGAGTTTCTCTTTTATTCCTATGCCTGTCCTAAAATGAGTTATAGCTCTTACATTCAGGTCATATCGGTAAATAGTTTGAATTGCCAATACATGTATTTATACTTTGGTATCCACATTTTCTTCCATGAGCATCACTAGAAAATCATAAGTTGGAGAAGTGCCCATTCAGTGTCCTAAATGGACACGCTATGTTTGTTTTATGTTTTCATACTGCGTATTAGTCTGCACAATATTTATGTCTAAAAACTGACCATTTGTTAATGGTTTTACACATACCATTATGTTGTACAAAATAATGAAAAATCTCAACGTAATTATAACTTTCTCAGTAAAGAAAGAAAAACAAAACATTAATAAAACATGGTATATATTCACTGTTACAATTTTATATTTAATGTTTAAATAGGCGACAGCTTTTCATCACAGGGAGATCTAGATCACCGAAACAAACCGTTCACTACTAAGGACAAAGATAACGACGGATGTTCTGACTGTAACTGTGCTGACAACCACAAAGGGGGTTGGTGGTATAGTTGGTGCTGTCGGTCTAATCTCAACGGGCTTTACTTTGGAAGTGACGACAGATTAGACAACATTTTGTGGTATACATTTAGCAATGAATTTAAAGGATTAAAGCAGTCAATTATGATGGTTCGAGCTAATTAGCTTGGATCCTATGCATTGATATTTCTTAATAGTTGGGTGTCAAGACAAAATTGCATACACAGTTTAGATTTAAAGCTGTACCAGATGTTGTGTAAGTTTGATACTGCTAGCAGCCTGGTCTCACAAGTACAATGTGATGTAAAAAGAAAATTTCATTACGTTCCTACGTGACACGGTTCATTGGTGTGACTATAATTCCAAAAAGAAGTCGGAAACTATCAAGAATGCATGATTGGATTATTTAATCCGGAAATGTTATCAATATTCTATCCGACCATCGGTTCCCAAGAAAAGGAAAATTAGATAAGACTTAATACGAAACACCATACAAATATCACATTGCTGTACAATAACAATGCCGACTTCGAAAGATTTAAGACAATGACAAAATTTTGTAGAGACAGTATTTGATAACATACAATGTTTTATTGTACATTTTATGATTGATTATATAATATTATAAGTTGATGTTTTTTAAAACAATTTTGCTTCGATATCCGTGTACTGTATCTATGATATAGCCCAACTCATTTCTTTATTTTTCCTACAGGAAAAAAGAGAAACGGATTTAAAAATAGAAACATTTATATATATATTTTCATTATATCTCATTTTCATCCATTTTACATTTCTTGTCGATATGTTTAAGACCTCTCTAATTCGCTAGTCGGTTGATCTTGATCTATATATGGAATACGATTTCTTTCTTTCTAAATGTGTATCCTTTAATTGTTGGTGAGTGAGAAGGTGGGCCCATAAAGCGGTTAACGACACCGACTGAGATTAGACAACATGTTGTGGTATACATTGAGCGATGTAAAGGGTTAAAGCAGTCAATTATGATGATTCGAGCTAATCAGCTTGAATCCTATGCATTGGTATTTCTGATTGGTTGGGTGCCTGAGAAAAAATCGCATACACAGTTAAGATTTAAAGTTGTACCATTTCAAGATGTTGTGTAAATTTGACACATTCGTTAATATATATATATATATATAATTTTTTTTTCATCTCATACATGTAGTCTTGGAATGTAGTGAAGGGCAGTCCTAACATAACATTATCTTAACGTGAAGTTTGCTTTCCTCGTGCGCTCAGGACTGCTGAGCACACGCATTTGCCTTAACGAAGATTTCCTCGTGAACTTCATTTCGAGACCGCGTTCACGCGCTTGACTGCTGCGTGAGCGTGCTTGACAGCCACGTTCGCTTGCTTACAACTTAAAACTTACATTAACATGTACATAGAGAAGGATTTAAAGGAGAATCGATATATACATTGTATATTTAAATATAAAAACAGTTTACTGTGTGCCTGTAGATAAATATTTAGAATTAAATAAAACGCTTACGGGTTGAGGGATGAATTATAAAAATATTGAATACAATTTCCGAACATTAAATATAATGAAGTTTATTCCTATTTTAGGATGATAATAATAATAATAATAATAATAATAATAATAATAATAATAATAATAATAATAATAATGATATATAATAATAAACAGTAATAATGATAATAATAACAATGATAAAATTAATAAAAAATATTAATAATGATGATAATCATGGTATTCATTTATTATGAAAAATAGCTAAATTAAAAAAAACCCCAATAACATATACATAAATAAGAATAAATACACAAATATATTATAAATAAATAAACCAATAAGAAATAAATACATAATTTAATTAATTAAAAATAAATAAAATGGAATTAGAATGTAATTATCCTAGATTCGTTATAGTATATACTGATACATAATACATTTATGCATGTCTACGCGATAATTTCCATAATCAAATTACATAATTATGAAACCAGTTAAAGCGGGGTGTCATTTTAGGTAGTGGCTATTTACACGACGGTCGTGTACCTAAGTGAAACGGCTATTTACACGACGGTCGTGTACCTAAAGTGATATGGCTATTTACACGACGGTCGTGTACTTAAAGTGATATGGCTATTTACACGATCGCTGTTTTGCTTATGTACATTGCCCGAGTAGACGAAGTGGTATACAGCTCGTACCTGTGAGGCGCTCCTTTTCTCGCAAACTTAACAATTTAGAGAGTAAAAGGCCGAGGATGCCCGAATGCGGTCAGTTATTTCATTTGATTGTTTTATATACAAATAAATTTCTTCAATGAGCAATTTTATTATTTTGAATGGAAATTTTCTTTATAAGAATACAGCTCAGTATAAATAATTCAGTAAAGTAATAGATAATATAAAGTAAGATGAAAATATTTGACACAATTAACACCCAGAGACAGGACAGGGAGCTTGAATAGCACCCCTCCCCCGTTTCCAATAGCTCTTATTTAGCAAGTCATTTTAAGTACACTATTGGCGGATTAGAGGGGGGGATGGGTTGTAACCCCCCTTTTTTGTTCGGAAACGTTTAACACCAACACCCCCTCCCATAAAAAAAGGTCATTTTCGACCATATTTTAGTGCTGCAACGTTACCCCTTTCCAGACCGATAGTGCAAAACATTTGTCATGGGAGCCTGCAACGCCCTCCCCCTTTCAAAAATTTCTAGATTCTCCTATGTACACGAGTGTAACTTCTTGTAAATAGACAAATAAACAATTATTTTGTTTGCCGGCTTTGACAGAGACATAATATATTTATCTGCATTTGATTTGTCGAAATACAATCTTTTCTAAGTTTATGTTACGATTTTCGCATATATATAGGACACAAAGTTTCTGTATCAAACTTCCCCAGCATTCGTTTGGGCACAAGGCCGGGCCTCAACAGGGAGTCTTAGGTACACCATGACACGTCGTGTAGATAGCCATACTGTATCACTTTAGGTACATGACCGTCGTGTAAATAGCCAAATCACTTTGGGTACACGACCGTCGTGTAAATAGCCATTGCATACTACCTCAGCTATTTACACGACCGTCGTGTATATAGAATACCGGTTTACGAACACGACCGTCGTGCGAATAGCATCGGCCGTCATTTTACCATTACATTTAATACACGTATACATGGCGACATTCGCGGAAATTAAATTAGATCCCTTTTATTTCCCCCACCCGTACCACTGCATAGAGAATTTCAAATGTAGGCATGTGAACGTGCGACTGGACCGAGCGCACGCGGGAATAAATTGCGTTAACGCGATACCTCCCGCGCCAGCGCAAGGAGCGCACGTGCATCCGGTCGAGCAGTCTTAGCACGTGCGCCAAAGCAGTCCTCGTGAATGTTTTTCACGTTAACGTGCATGTTATATTAGGACTGCACCCATCGGTATGTATATATCTTTTGTACGTTTTTGGCACTCACAGAGAGTGTGGCGAATTTAACAGGAGATACATAATTCTGCCAGCAGCCTGGTCTCACAGGTACAATGTGATGTAAAACAAAAATTTCCTTACGTTCCTACTGTGACACGGTGCATTGGTGTGACTCTAATTCAAAAAAGAAATCGGAAACTAACAAGAAGGCATGGATGGAACATGGCACCCGGACATTAAAAAAAAAAAAAACAACAAAAAAAAAAAAAAAAAAAAAAAAACCCCAAACAAACACACAAATCACATATGCGAGTGTAGGTGCCGGGGAAATCTTATCAATATCCTATTCGACCATCGGTTTCTAAGAAAAGGAAAATTAGATAAGATTGAATACGAAACACCATACAAATATCCCATAGCTGAACAATTACGATGCCGACTTAGAAAGATTCAAGACAATGAGAAAATTTTGTAGATAGAGACAGTGTTTGATAACACACAATGTTGTATTGTACATTTTATGATTGATTATCTCATGCTATAAGTTGATGTTTTTGAAATTTTGATTCGATATCCGTGTACTGTAACAATGATATAGCCCAACTCACTTCATAATTTTTTCTTTCCACAGAAAAAGAGAGAAAAAATATGAAAACACACACACACACACACACACACACACACACACACACACACACACACACACACACACACACACATATATATATATATATATATATATATATATATATATATATATATATATATATATATATATATATATATATATATATATATTATTATATAATTCATTGTATCTTTCTCACAAATAAAAATTCTCTGTCAAAGTGTTTGTTGGTATTCTATCATGTTAGTATTTGTTTGCTTCATTTCTTTGAAGATTGTATCAAGACTTTAGAATTTTACATTTTAACTATAAAAAGAAATGCAGAAGCGCGGAAAACATTTGATATGATATATTGATATATCTGAACAGGCTCGGAGTCAACTTTGGTTTGCATTCTAAATGTGCCTCTAGTCTTGACGTAAGCAACTTTGGCATGTAGGAATTCGGTAATTTTGACCTATGTTTTCTGGTGCAGTAAAATTCAGCCCCTTTCAATGTTGCACAGTTTCCTTTGAGGAAATACTTCTTTCTAAAATGATTGATAATATTCTGGAATGCGACTAAATATGACGTGTTCAGTGAACACCAAATATTAATTTGTAAACCAGTTTGTACTTTCGTATGTACAATTCAGAAACCAAACCTCTCGATTTTGACATGTTTCTTAAGAACTGTTGTGACGGGTGATGCATGCAAACAGGAGACGTTTACTCTCCCCGGGCACCTGGTCTCACCTCGGAATTTTTCAGTATTTCGGGTTCACAACAGTTCCTTTTTAAAACTTACAGGATTTTGTATCTGTCCTTGGACTTTGAGAATGATACACGGTTTGGTATTTCTTCGGTATTGATTCTACAACCAATACATTTAAAATGGATTTCGTAAATCCTGTTTAGATGTATCAAAAGAGAAAACAGAAGACATCTGGCAAAACTGTATGGCAGAAATCACCAAGGACCGGCACACAAAAATATTATTGCTTTTTGATGTAATACTCCAGTTATATTATAAAAATGGACCTACGGTCGCCAGCTTTTTTAAACTTAAAACTTTTCATCTGAGAAAACTGGCCGATGATCGTCATCGGCTGATATTGGGCGAACAGTTTATTATTTGAGGGACATATAAGTCACAATTAACTTGGTGATGTTAAAAGATTGCCTACTCATGTTTGTTTTCGTTGAGCAAAAAAACAAAATTATGAAGCCTTAGCATGCTTAATTCATATTTTGGTAACTTCTGAGTCAAACATAACATCTACTAGTTTGCATTACACAGCCCATTCTCTACCCAGAGTTATCTTGCTTATATCTCTTTCAACGTCTGAGAAATAGTTCGATGTCAGTGACATGGCAAATTTATAAGCTAATTTTCAAAGTTAAAGGAGTCATAAAACTTTCAATTGTCTGTCTGTAATTTTCAATGAACTATCACATTCTTTATAAGTCTCATCTACATTTAATTCCATGGTTATCTCTATTTTCAACCTAGTTTAATACGCCTAACACACGAAATACCTCCAAATGGAAGGTTATTAAACATTCATTTTAAACAATTTACATTGAGTTTAAATCATACTTTATATTAAGCATATCATCACATGCTTGGATATTCAATTTTATATTCTAACCATGGATTTTAAAACCTTTCAAAAGAATCTTGTAAAATAGCGTTGACAGTAATTTAGTGGCTTTAGCGCACGAAACACTGGGTAGAGAATGTGTGTGTGTGTGTGTGTGTGTGTGTGTGTGTGTGTGTGTGTGTGTGTGTGTGTGTGTGTAAATCAGCAGACTATAGACACGTAAATACCCTTCCTTCATGGTTCAATATCAATATTTAAATCCCTTATAGGCGTAACGACAAAAAAAAGGCTGTCTAGCATCACTATTCTTCACCAAATTATTGTATAAGAGAAAACAGAAGACATCTGAACAAGTTGTACAACACAAATGACCACGGAATTGCACAAAACAAACTAAAATATGATAGTAGTAAAATAAACACAGAAAAACGACATTACAAAAAGATTCGATTATGCTGCGGTTACGATATTGACCTAGGACGGTCAGTTGAAGTAATAAACGTCACTCAGTTGGTGTGGTTAACCGGTTTACGGGTGCCCACTTTCCCATTCACCGCAAAAGCAGTACAATCAAAGGACACATACTTTAAAATTTATAAATAATCATCCATATAGTGAACAAGAATCAACAGGTTTCTCAAGAAGAGAGGTCATAGACATTTTTACACACAAAACTTTTAGAGAATAATATGTTGCTATCAAAAATATGTAAGGCGACATCAACATAAGTAAACCGTGCTCTGCCCGTCTGTAAGCAAGTACAGATCCTTTATCAATAGGAGTCCCTACTGACAGTCAGAGGGGACGAGGATCAGGACCTTGTCTCCTCTGAAAAGGTTTGGACAAAGCCCGCCATAGAGTCCCCACCGCCCTGTTAGCGTGCAACGCTAATGTGGTAAGTAATAATAAATCAGAAATCTGTTGAAGATCTATCTTTACATTCTTTTGCTATTACTATGATATAGATGCTATTTTATACGAAAATAAATAAACTTTTATTTCCCCAACCCCTCCTTCTGACAGAACATTCAAGGATCCAGGTCCCTTAATCATACATGTATATGGGCTAAATGAAATTGAAAAGCTGAAATTAGAATAGTCTTGTAATTATATTTCTGTACTCCCTATTAATTTGAAAGTCCTTGCAAACGGCCACTTTGCCGCGAAACTTCAATGTGGTAATAAAATTAGCAATGTTGCATCCTAGTAAAGAATTTTACTGTAGACTGTTTTCATATACCAGTACAAGCCATACTCGTACCAACTGACCATCTTTATTTTACATTATATGTATGCATGCAGACAGTAGTTCAAGTGCAATTCCGACATCGGAATTCAACTTCAACAGCATTTCATACCGTGAATGGGATAATTTGATTTAGTATCCTTGTCTTCTACATATGCTCATCTGTGTGTATATATGTATTTACTTCCTGAACTTAAATAGTTTTCGCAGAATTTTTGCTATATATTTTGCATACAAGAAGGGGACGCTTACTCCTTCTAGGCATCTGGTCTCATCTCAATTTAAATGGGGTAGGCATTTGTCTTAATGTGACATGTTACTCAATATTGCCCTTTTATTCTATGAACTTCGAAATGTGGTTAAAAATTCGGTACTTCTTCCCTGTTTACTTCCACCCACATATCAATGGCAGTGCTACCTGAAATTAGAACAGAATTGAATTGAATCTTTGCACATTTTCTAAATGAAAAACTATAAAGTGAATTTCCACAAAAACTCTGGTGACTTATGTTGCAGTATCGCCTTTATGTTAGAGTTATCCTTCTTGTATCTGATTGATTTATGTAATGTGATGTTAGAGAACATTGGAGAATAAAAAGCATTGACCCCAATGTACCCCTCGTCATACATACACTCCGCAGAATCCCCATAGCCTTACAAACTAAACTCACTGATGAACTCGACAAAATGGAAGGTCAAGGTATAACTACCAAGGTCACCAGACTCACTAGTAGTGGTTAACAAACCTGATTCTGGTAAACTCAGAGTGTGTCTGGACCCTAAAGACCTTAATAGGGCAGTTTTTAGACCCCATCACTCGAAAACATTAGAAGTTGTCCTTCCAGATCTTACTTCTGCCAAATAATTTTCTAAACATGACGTAAAAACTGGCTACTGGAACATTAAACTTAATATAAGGGCATCATACTTCTCTACTTTTAATACGCACGTGGAAAGGTACAGGTTCATAAGGCCTTATTCTTAAAGGTCTACCCTCTCTTTACAAAGAGTATATTCGTGAGATATATGTTGGTCACATGGGTCTAGACAAAACCCTCCAAAGAGCCCGATCCTGTGTATTTTGGCCTGGACTCACCGCCAACGTTAACGATTTAGTCTATAAATTCTCTCTGTGTATGACCAATAGGAACTCAAATCAAAAGGAAGCTCTTACCTCACATCCCATTCCAGAGTATCCATGGCAAGTTGTAGTCACTGCAATGCTATCATAAACGATGTGAAGGCTATCTTTGCTAGATTGGGCATTCGAGAAAAGATCATATCTGATAATGGTCCCCAGTATAGCTCCCATGAATTTGGAGAATATATATATCAGCCTATGATTTTGTCCACTCCACATATAGTTCCAGATACCCTCAGTCAAACGGTGTAGCCGAGTGCACTGTCAAAACAATTAAGCACATAGAAATCTAAATCTAGTAATACCGACCCATATTTTGGACATCTGGAATATCGTATCACCCCGTACAAAGTACTGGTTACCCCCCCCCCCCCCTCGTATTACTAAAGAGTAGACACCTGATAGCAATTTTACCTACACTAACTAACCAGTTCTAACCTAAGATCAATGATTCTTTTCTTGCAAAACCATCCATGACAATTTAAAAAAATCAAAATACTACAGTGTTTCATTAAAACCTCTACCACCCCTTAATATTGGAGACAAATTCAGATTTCAAAAAGATGATAATAAATATGAACCTGCCATTATCACTGACAGAAAAGATGATCACCCTTATATCATGACCGTCGTCATTTGATAAATCCCAATGAAGAATTGGACATGTCACTCACCCCAGCTTACAAAATATATGATGACAAACCCCATCGTACCCCCACAATTGACATTAACCCAAAAGTCAAATATGTAGTCCAAAAAGGTCAAGCCCAGGTCAATATGAATGTCAATCTCAAAGTCAATCAGCCCCCACAACAATTTCTGAACCCATCCCTACTACTGGTCACTCACAAACGTACATATCCCGTAGTTGTAGAGTTGTCGAACTCAAATTCCTGCCAGATATGTAAAATTTTCTAGTTAAAATGTGATTTATTTCTTTTGTATGTAATTATATTACAATTTCATTCTGATAATTTTATTGAATTTATCCATGAGTGTACTAATTTATTGTATTTATTATACGTAAAGTGAATATTATCATGAGTATATAAATGTATAAATAGAATTTTATTTTCAGGCTATACGAAAAGACATTCGTAAAAGACATTGTAAAATTTTCATTTGTTACTATTGTCAAATTTATTACATGATCATTTCAAGATTTTATAGAATAAACTGTATTGTCACAATGCATGTATGGATTATCTTGTCATACAGATGAAAGATGAAAATGAAATCGCACACGCATGGTTTGTGTCATGATTGCCGGTCTCATCAGATCGTATTCATACCATTACAACTAAATCTGAACTAACGTAATTAATTCAACAAATACTTTATTCAGAAGAATCCACGTTTTAATGTCATTTCAAAAATAAGAGTATGTTTACAAAATACATCTTGCTTTTATTTTATTTTCCTTTTTTCTAATTATGATTGTATCCTTTTGTAAAATATGAATTTGTTGACTGAAAAGAGTCTTTAAAATACTATACTAGTTTAAGGATATCTATGTATTCATGAAAAATGAATAGCAAGGCAGTGCAAGATACAGTCGAATGTTTGTTAGGAAAAACCACAAGAAAATATTGTTAATTACTGATATCATTTGCCAGTTTCTTTGTAACATTCAACTTGTACTTAACGCTTTACATTTAAACAATTACAATATATGTATTTCTTTAACTACAACAGTATTCGATTCCAGCATTTGATATATTCAAACCTATTTCATACTATATGTCATCATTGATTTTTGTGTTTGCAATTTCTGTTTTGATGTCAATGAGGTCTACCATAAGAATTTTGATTGAGGGACAGTTACTATTTTTATTCTGATGCACAACGAAATTAACGGAGTAGGAAAAACTTTTCATATTAGACAACAATTCTATATTGATATCATATGTCTTTTGTCAAATTTATTTCATATCTTTTATCTTAATTCACTTTTATGCTTTCAAGTGCGTCTGTACTAAATTTTAATTTGACGGTTATTTATTTACCTTCCAACTTTTCGGAACATATTTTCTCCCGTCAGGCATATCAGCATGCATGTGTATTATATCTTTAATTCAAAGATTCTGTATGAACATTTTAAATTTACACTGAACAGTGTAAGATATTTGCAAACATAAATTACATCAATTATTGAATATCAATATACAAAGTAGATAAAAAGCAGTTTTAAATCGTAATTCTCTTGATATTTGGAACTTCTAAGTAGATGTTGGTTATGTAAACAACTATTACCCTCCTCTTGGTAAACTCTTCTCCTTTTCTTAAACTCTAAAATTATGCATTTAATTACTGCGTTAGACAAATAGCAAACTTTAAACATCTTCGACTGAAGTGCCCATTCATTCATTGACCTATTACTATGAACTGATAATCGTTAGAATAATCACAGCTCTGCTTATCTTAAAACTCCTGCTTTTATCCTATTTCTTTGTCGTTGCATGGAAAATCGGAAAGAAAATGTTTTCAATATAAACTGCTAGAAAAATACTCACACACTTTGAAGATATTTACCGGATGCGAAATATGCAGGGACAAAAACTAAGGCCAGGTAAACACTGGAAAATATATTTAAGACTGTCACAGTATTAATGGAAATCATCAACATTTTATACTAGGCTATGATACCAGTACATGCAGGTTTAGAAAGCATCTAAAATCGCATCATACATTCTGTACAAAACGAACAGCAAGTGCTTCTTACTCATTTTGGATTTACATATTTTACAAAATTATTGTGGCGTATATAAATAGAGGTTATGAATAATTTAATAGGTAGTAGTAAAATTAGAGTCCAAAGTGATAAATAATTCCGGCGACACGACGTCATCCAGATCTTAGTATAATGTACCAGAGGGGCATTGCGTGTCTGATAGTTTCCATAGACTTACAAGAAACTAAATGGTTTTATTTTTATTGATGATTTAGACAATAGTAAGGCTTTTGATACGGTTGGAGACCTGGCTTCATGTATTAATTACGTAAACTGACAATTGTTAGCCAATTATGTTTCACACTAAATTATTGTCACCACTACACAACTAGGTCTGTCATTCTAATTCAAATTATATACAACGTTTTCCAATTGACCAAGAAGTAAGGGTGTGGCTAATTCTTTATTTTGATGTACTATATATGGACATTTGTTTTAAATCACTATAGCTCTACAGAAGTAATACTGGGATTTTGCAAACCGATAGGTGTTATATCCGACATTTCGTACAAATATTCAATATCTGCTGTGCGTATGCAAACAAATAGCGCTTTTCTTTACAATCCAAGCTTGCTTACAAAGCTTGGGTACGGAAATTCTATGGAAAGGGCAACAAGACCCATAATTTTTATTTGCTACAAAAGGCCTTCTGTTTGTGGGGAGGGAGGGGGAGGGGTTGCAATCACCTTGGAATATATTTGACTTGCAAATACAGATAAACGATTTTTTATTTATTTATTATAATTATTATGTCATGTTAATATGTCCAATAACAAGATTATAATAATTTGCATATCAAATATACATTAAGCGGAGCCAAGAGAACTGTAAAATATCAAAGGATCATGAAGTGCATACTTATAAGCCACAAAAGTAGACAAATTATTACCGTTTCTAATTTTATTCGTTTCTAATTGAAAAGAAAGTAATCTGTCATGTCAAAGCCAGTTATGATATTAAACTTCCAGTACTTCGTAGAAAAAGTTACGTACTTGCCTTTGGTGAGTTAAAGATCTCAGTCAGGTTAATTATTTTCAACCCATGCAGCAATTACTAATATTTCAATAGATATTTAAGAAAGTTCTTAAGATAAATAGCGTGTATTAAAATAGCAAGGATATGGTAAATTTTAGAGGTTTTAACAATGTGAATTTGTCAGTCTTTTACGATATCTAATGTCGGCAGAATATCTTTTATAGGAAATAAATATCTGTAAAAGCACATTTTTTTTTTTTGAATAGCTGTGTGTACTTCTGATAGCCTATACACTAAACACATCAGGTTTTGATTTCGTATTTCTTCTATTCGTATTGATGTTTATTTATTCATTTATTTATTTCTTTACGTCAATGAAGTATTTGTACATTAAAAATAATCATAATAATGATCTAAACAAGAATTATTTTCATACTTCGACTTTAATTGTAACAAGCAAATTCAGAGAATTGTGGTCCCCCTATTTGGGGCTTCTATCAGTTAGGGTGCGTTGATCTGTGACATACAGTCATGGTTGTGCATGCAGAAACATAAGCGAAATATGAAGGCCCTACATCTCACGGTTAAAAAGTTACATTGAAGTAGGTCAAAGATGATGGTCATGGTCACATGATAAATATTTTGGTACAGACGGAAAGGTATTGTAATTAGGGCCAAACATACCAAAAATGAAGGCCCTACGTCTTCTGTACTGTATAGCTGTATGTTGACTTCTGCCACATAACTGAGTCAGTAACTCCTCTTTTTTCTTACAGGTAAAAGAAATTTTAAAAAATTAGGATTAAAGTTTTTGTGACAGACAGACGGACGGACTTCCGCTATAAGCGGGGACAAAATTGATCATCAACCTGTTAGATTCATATTTAATTAGAAAGGATATTAATCAATTTCGGTAACGGAAATTCCTTGCACAGAATCCCCTTGTATTATTGGTGCAAAACTAAAAAGTTCTCACGGACAATGCACATTCTTTTTCACTGTTTACCTCTCTTCTGAAAATGACATAAATAGATTTCATACGGAAGTGTCATTGAGAGTTTATGTTATGTTAGGACTGCACCCATCTGTAGTTGCATTGGTAATGATACACGAGTTAACTTGTACAAATCTAAGCTATTCACACCATTGGTGCAAAACTGTAAATTTTGAAAACTATTTCATTATTTTTATGTTGAAAGGGAAACATATGCATTTATCCCCAAAAGTACAATGTTGGATTATATTTTGTAGTATACGTGTGTAAAAAAAATATTTTCCTATCATATCTTAAAGGAAGGCTCTGTTTCAATAACATCTGACCACTTACCTATATTGGTGAAATTTATTTTTGGCATACCACTAACACCATTAAGGCTACATAACAAACAAACACCTGCCTGGCATAAAGCAACATCAGAGTCTATAACACGGTATGAGCAGACGGTTGACTAAAGGGAATTTTGTTGTTCCAAAATGCTTATAAATACCCTTAACAGTAATGGCTAATGCCACTTGGTACCACGTTAGAGGACATTTTTAATCTAGAAGTAGAAATTTTGACAGGTGAAAAGTCGAAATATCACTATTAAAGATGGATGTAAAATTATAAATCAAATCGTAAATGTCCTATCAAAATGCATGACTGTTATCTAACATGTATGCTAATGTTAATTTTAAAATCAGACTTATTCAGATTGTACATGTCCTTCCTGCATACGATGTGGGCACATGGCTAAAACCTACTGCGTGTACTGTAGCCACAGGCACTGTGTTACATGAAGAGTGACTTTTTTAAACTATCCCCCCATCCCTCTTTTATAGATCGTCTCGCTCCCCTTTCCCCTAAGGTAAGAAACGACGGTCAGAATGCAGCCACTTCAAAAAGTATTTCCTACAAGTTTCGATGGTAATCAGAGGAAAGTAAAGTACCAAAATGTAAAACAAAATGTCTAACCTTTTGATATCTGTCCTCAAAATTTCATTCAATCATTTTTAAATGCATCAACAAACGCAAATTCAAATGCCACAAGTCACGGACAGTTTGCTCCCTAGTCGCCATATTGATACAACATTGGCAGGTTGTAAAAGACAAGATCGGTATAATGACAAGATTGCCAAGATCGTGAGAAAAAGGGATATTAAAACCATAAAAATGGAATAAAGATTAAATGGTAATTTTGTTTTAGCTATACATTGAACTACTGCTCTCTAACGTTATTCCGGCAAACACGGTAAAGTCGGGTACATAGAATCACCGGAATTACCGTTATTCACCGGAATTATTCACATAAATGACTGGAATTAAAGGAACCGGAATTACCGTTGTGTGAGTAGATATTAATCCAATACACATAAAAAGTATAATTTTATAACACCTAAAATCTGTTTCTGATGAAAAATGACAATAAATGTTCTTCCTCTGCATTTGAGCAATTTGAGTTGGGGGTCGGGTTTGGGTTAAAGCCAACCTGACCACTGATAAAATGTAGTTCTTATATATAAACTTTTACATTAAATTTCATCTGTTCTTTCAGAAAATCATAAACTGGGATGTAAATTAACCAACAGATCGATATAAAAGTGCATAAAATATAACAGAGTTATTATATCTCCGGTAGTAGTTCACACTTCGAACACCGAACCCATTCTGTTTATACATACATGTAAACACGGTGAGAAAAATGACAAATCTTGTCCTTCTTTGCTAATATAAACTTTATATAGTATAAGTTATACTTTCTAGGTACATAGGGTTATCATCTACTAACACAACAGTAATCCCGGTCCATTAAACAGTAATCCCGGTCATTTATATGGTAATTCCAGTGAATAGCGGTAATTCCGGTGATTCTATGTACCGCGGTAAAGTCCTATTATGCAAATAAACATGCAATAGACCCTTTCACACTAATCTGCGAACCTTATGTTTTGGTGGGCAGAAGTATTTGTGGACACCCATTAGTAACACCTTTTGTGAACGATGCGTAGTTGAAGAGTATTGTGAGCTGGTCTCCGCAAACACTTCCGCCCACCAAAACATTAGGTCTGCAAGTTAGTTTGAAAGGGTGTACATATTGTTGGCGAGGAAACTGCCCGCAAGTTGTGTCTTTCGAATTTGCATTTGTTGGTGATTTAAAACATACTTAAATTAAAGTTTGAGGACAGATATCAAAAGGTTAGACATTATTATACATGTTGGCACTTTATTTTCCTCTGATTATCATCGGAATTTGTAGGAAATACTCGACCGGTTGAAGTGGCTGCATTCTGACCGTCTTTTTTTACCTTAGGGAAGAGGGGAACGAGACGATATATATAGGAGTGGGGTTAATCTTAAAAAGGCACTCTTCATGTAACACAGTGCCTGTGCTGTAGGCTGTAGCCAAAGGCTTCTCGCCGTATCGGGACCGCATGGCCGTTGCCGTGGACTGCAACTTTTGAATTTACTTCATTCAATAAAGCCATAAAAACACCAATATATGTTAAATAATACATATCAAATGGTTGTTCCTTTTGTTTTTCTTACCGTTTAAAATAGTTTGAATTTTTGAAATTTTATTGAAAAAAATAAGGGTATTTATGATTCACGATGGTATGGTAAATCTGTTCACAGTTTTTCAGAATCTCAATATAGTAGAGGTGTTTCCATATTGTTTCGTAAAAATTTGAATGTTGAAATTTTAAACACGCATTATTCGATAGATTGTAGACGCCTCATGGTAAATCTTCGCTTAGATGACAATGATTTTTGTTTTGTAAATATATACGCTCCAAATAATCCGGCGGAAAGAGTAGATTTTTTAAAAAGAATTTGTACTTGGACAAACCAACTAACTTGTAACAGGTAAAATATTATTTTAGCAGGTGATTTTAATTGTGCCATAGATAATGACAGCACAAGTGATAGGAGCGTTCATGCACTGAGAAACCTAATGAAAACTTTAAATCTTAAAGATACACGGAGAAATTTAAATACTGAATCGGGCTTTACATGGTGTGATGGTGAAGGGACACCGAGGTCAAGAATTGACTATATTTTCATATCCAAAGATTTTGTTTATATTCCATGTACTATAATAACTAGATCGGTTCCTGGCAAACATTCCAACAATACATGCACTAGAATGTCTGACCATAAATGTTTAAACTTCACTGTCGATACATGCAGTAACTTGAGGGGACCAGGATATTGGAAATTCAACACATCACTATTAGAAAACGAAGAAATAAAACGATCAATTAAACATTTTAGTAAAGAATTTTCGTCACAATTAAATAGAAATATTAAACATCGTATTGCAACACTAGAAAACAAAATCTCGGAGATAGAAGAGTTTAAATCAGAAGATATCGATATGAATTTTAAACGTTCGTTAGAAAGTGAACTTGAATCAATTTAGATAAAAAATCTAAAGGGGCTCAAAACAAGGAGGAAAAATCTCATCATATTTCTTACGATTAGAAACACAAAGACAAACATGCAATACAATAAAACAATTAGAAGATGATAAAAATTGTAATGTAACTAGCAAAGATGAAATCCTTGGAGAGATGTTCAATTTTTACAATAAAATGTACAGTTCAACAAATGTTACTGATGCTGAAATTACAAATTATTTACAAAATGTGCAAATTGAAAATATATTATCTGATGAAGATAAAGCGTTTTTAGATTCACCATTAACTATTAAAGAGTGCCAGTCAGCATTATTCGACATGAAGTGTAATAAGAGCCAAGGTTTTGATGGCATCCCCGCCGAGTTTCACAAGGCCCTCTGGGATAAAATCAAAAATATTTTTTTTGAATCTGTTACTCAATCATTTGATGAAAAATGTATGTCTTTTTCCCAAAGATTGGCTATTTTAACCTTAATACACAACAAAGGTGACAAAAATATTTTACGTAATTACAGACCGCTGAGTCTAACAAATACAGACTATAAAATAATTGCTTTTACCTTGGCCAAACGATTACAAAAGTTATTGATAAATTGATCTCACATGATCAAACAGCTTATATAAAAGGCAGATTTATTGGGATAAACGCGAGAAGAATTCTAGATATATTCGAATATTGTGAATATAATAATATTGGTGGCGTATTGCTTTTTCTCGATTTTCATGAAGCATTTGATTCTATTGAATGGAACTTCGTGTTTAAAACATTAAAGCTATCCAATTTTGGGGATAATTTTATTGAATGGATGAAAATATTGTATGAAAATCCCATTTTTAGATTAAAAAAACAATGGTTGGATATCAAAAACTTGCAAAATGGACCGTGGAATCCGTCAAGGGTGTCCAATTTCATCTATGATTTTTCTCTTTGTGACAGAAGTTTTAGCTATTCAATTAAGAAATAACAAAGATATAAATGGCTTCAATATATCAGAAAGTGATAATAATACAAGAAATATAAAAATAATACAACATGCAGATGATTGTACATTACCATTGAAGGATGAAAAATCAATGAAATTAGCCATTGATGAAATTAGAGATTTCAGCAATGTTTCTGGAATGAAATTAAATATATCTAAAACAGAGTGTATTCTTCTTGGAAGTTTAAAAAATGAAAATGTTAATACTTTTGGTATAAAAAATTAACACTACTTGCCTAAAAAGTCTTGGAATTTTTGTTGGTCATGATAAAGATTTATGTTATATAAACAATTGGTTAAGATGTATAACAAATATAGAAAAACTTTTTGAATCTTGGAAAACTAGAAATTTAACACTTTTTGGAAAATGTTGCATTGTTAATACATTGGCTATTTCCAAATTAGTATATATTGCATCAATATTGGAATTACCACACTCTAAGGAACTTAAACTCATCAATAAAAATTTTTTTTTCATTTTTATGGAATAGAAAAGATAGGATCAAAAGAAATACAATGATAGGGTCTATAGATCAAGGTGGAATTGGGATCGTGGATATTGAATGTAAATTAAAAGCCATTAAAGCTTCTTGGGTTGATAGACTGTCAAAATGTAGGAGTAACTTAAAACATTCCAATACTTTTTTGTGTAATAAAATAGGTATAGATTTCACTTACCTTACATATACAAATGAAACAAAAATTCTTCATTATAATATTGTCAAGAAACTACCTCTATTTTATCAACAAATATTTGTATCCTTTAATGAATGTAAATCTCACTTAAATAATATCAAATCAACTGAAGATTTCCTTGTTCAACCTTTGTGGAACAACAAATCCATTACTTACGATGGTAAGTCCTTATGTTTTATGGACTGGATAAACAGTGGACTTCACTTTGTCAAGGATATTGTCGATGAAAATGGTTTAAAACCACCAGAATGGATTTTTACACATTTGGTGAAAAAACACAATTGGATTTGTGAATACAATATTATAAAACAATGTTTGGGCAAAATGTTTTCAAAATTTGATATGTACAAAGCCAAATATATAAAAGAGAAATGTAAATGCAGAATATTGTTCTATGAACGTCAATATGTTAACTCAGAAACATATAATAGTAAATTTTTTATAACATCTTACGCAATAAGAAGTTTAGTACACCAATTCATCAACCTTTTTATTCAGGTATTTTTCAAATTCAAAGAAAATGTTCATGGCCTTCAATATACAAACAAAAAATATACAATATTTATGACAAAAAAGTTGCAGAATTCAACTTTAATTATTGCATAATTTGCTGTCCAACAGATATATGACGAACAAATTGGAAAACTGGAATTGACATAAATTGTACAGAATGTCCAGGTATTATTGAAAACACTGAACATTTAATCTTTTTGTGTACAAATGTATTTGATATATGGAAAAATGTTGGAAAAAATCTAAAATTTGATATAACTTGGAAATGTATAGTTATTGGTTTTTACGATGAAGTAAATGACAAAACAATTGTATTAAATAATATTTCATCATTTATAGCTTGTAGAATATATAAATATAAGATGAAATGTAGAATAGAAAATAAGGAATAAAACATTGTTAACATAAAAAATCATATAAAACATTCGTTGTAAAATCAATATTACGCTTTATCTAAAACTTCATGCAAGCAAAATATATGTATATTCAAAAAATTATCCAACGAACTGTAAAAGGAAAATATGATACACATGTATGACTTAATCTGTATGAAATGTATTTATATATGTATAATTATAAGATATTTTGGTAAAAATAGAAAGTATTGTATATATATGTGAGTGTGTGTATGTATATGCATATTTGTATGTGTGTATATGTACATGTGTGTATATGTATATATATGTATGTATATGTATATATATATATATATATATATTTATATATATATATATATATAATATATATATATATATATATATATATATATATATATATATATATATATATATATATATATATATATATATATATATATATATATATATATATATATATATATATATATATATATATATATATATATATTTGTGTATAACTTGATATGAACTTAATTTTGTCTTACATAGAAACTGACATATCTTTGTTTTGTTATTGATTTATCCTGACCCGGGATATTTTCGATTTTGTAAATGGGTTTATATAGTAAACAAATAAATATATATATATATAAAATAGTTTGAATGGCTATTCATCTGTAAAACTGTATTCTTTCTTCTTCTCGTGCTATGGTCTTCACTGTTTAACGTGCACCTGTTCTCTCGATTTCTCAAGCATTCAATCGACGCTGAACACGCAGTGCGGATGTCTACAATCTACGGGGTTCATTCACCATTTGTTACTATTCATGGGTCATCTCAAAATGTTTAAATGATTAATTGTCAAAGCAATAACTAATGGTAGAAATGAAACTTTAACAAATACAATTTTCTAAACATTATGACATATAAATTCATAATAACGAATGATACAATACGTTGCCAACATTCATGGCAACACGGGGGCTGTGACGTCGATAAAGTTACGTCGCTTTCGCGGAAAAATCTAACGTTATTTTTAAAAAAAAACCCTTAACTGTGCTGCGGTATGTAAAACATAAAGGATCTCACTGAGGAATACTCGTGACGTGAAATAGCATCATACAATCGAAAGACAAAAATGCCGTGTATGGATTGCAGAGGCATGATAAACGAATTTTATAAAGAATACAAACGAGGGAAGAGACAGTTCAGCAATACAGTAGATATCGAACATCATAAGTACATGACTCAAGTATACCACGATATTAATGAATCTGCTGATTGTGACCTTCGCCTTTTCTGGAAGCTGGTCAAACATCAGAAACCTAGGACATCGCGTATTTATCCGGAAATAGAAGATCATGTGCGTAATATACAATCCGATCCGGAAATATATCTCAAGTTTTTGCTGACTTTTTCAAAGGAATTTTTAAGATCAACACCATTTCTTCTTCCTATTCATCGTTCAATCGTACTCTCGAAGAATATTTAAATTATCGTAATCAATATGACTCTAACAGATATCTACTTCCGGGTGGACCCGTATCTTCCGAAGATTGTGCACCAATCATTGCTCAGCTCAAAGCCGCAAAGCACCTGGCACTAATTACATTACAAATGAACAAATTATGTTTGGTGGTCAATGCATGTGTCAACCTTGGTACTGTTCCAACTAAGTGGAAAGATAGTTTCACTGTACTGCTTTACAAAGGTGGCAATAAACCGAAGAAGTTACGGACCTGTTGCCTCGTTATCTGTTCTATTCAAAATATACGAAAAGTTCATTAATTTTTAAAAAGAATAAAACTCCATGTTACATACGACAGACCGTTTCCATTTTCGCAACAACAAGGCTTTCAGGAAAACATGGTTTGTTTATAATCGCTGCGTTCAATCTTCAAGAGACTATATACTGTAATCTTGAAAAAGGGCAGCAATGTTTATGTAGCTTTCTTGGACTCATCGAAAGCTTTCTACACTATGTGGAGAAAAGGACTCATGCACAAATTACACAACTTAGGAGTAAAGGGGAAAATCTGGTCAATCATCAACGATTGTCATATTGACACTAGGGGCGCTGTCGTCGTGAACAGACACAATCAAACTGGTTTTCGGTTCTTCAAGGTGTAAGACAAGATGGGGTCTTATCAAGCTTTTTGTACCTCGTATTCATTTATGGAGTTTATATATTGGAACACTTACAAAACTAAGGAATTTCAGTAATCACAAGTTGAGTTCTTTTTAACTTCATATAAGGCTAGCATCTGTAACTGAAATTGACTATAGTATTTGTTGCTGTCTGCCCATCCTTCCGGATGGTTTCCAGACAATAATTTCAGTGAGGAATTACCAATTTGCTCCAAACTTCATACAATGTTTTCTTATATAAAGATCTAATGTGGGATTGGTTTTGGGATCAAAATGTCAATTCTAAGGATCAGTGTAACTAAAAATAGACATGTGTCTTGGTTTTTCTGTTCCCATATAATAACTTTAGTTAGGAATGATTGATTTCTTTCATACTTCATATAGGGCTAGCTCATGTAAAGGTTTAGGGTGGGGTAATTTTGGGGTCAAAGGGAAACTCAAAAATCTCTATTACTAAAACTAGACATCACTGCATTAGCCAGATAATAACTTGAGTAAAGTATGATTGGTTTCTTTTAATCTTTATGTACGACTATCTTATATAAAGGTGTAGGGTGCGACTGAGTTTTGAGTCAAAAGGTCAATTCTAATGATCACTGTTACTTAAATGTACATTTATCACCGCATTTCGGTGTCCAGATAATAACTTGAGTTAAGGATAATTGATTTCTTTTAAAGCTCATAAAATGCTAGCACATGAATAGGTCGAGGGCGGGATAGATTTTGGGGTCAAATGGTCAACTTTAAGGCTCAGTGTTATTAAAGAAAAAAGAGGAGTTACCAGCTCAGTTATGTGGCAGAAGTCACCATGGAGCTATACAATAGATATCAGCACAGTTCAATTGTACTTCTTATTAGTAGAAATAGTGATTCATCACTGTTTCAGATTCCAGATGATGACTATAGATATTATACTAAATACAAATAAAACAATGCTAAACTTAACATAATTCTGTTATTTCTTATTTAATTATGCAAAAGTTTACCATGTTCACATACCTGTGTCATGTTGCTAATAAGTATTAGTCACTTCGAATGTACAGGTTACGACAGGGGACGAGTGTAGCATGCAACACTGACTGTAAACTTGTTTACATTGTGTTTGTGTGCATATCCTTGGTGTTTTGTGTTATACAGCTTTGTCAGATGTCTTCTGTTCTCTCTTTGGTTATATTTGAGAAAAAAGAGTTTTCCTATTAATGATCGAATCCTATAAAATTGAAGTCCACTCTTTCTGACAAGACTTCCTGATTTACTCGTTACTTTTCGAAACATGAGCTATTGTCTGGCATGTTAAAAAGGACTTATTTCACTCATTTATGAGACTAGTGTAATTGTACAATTTTAATTCAATGACGTTTCACATACATGTGTATTTGCACCAGTTAATAAATTCCAAAGCGCTCTCTTTTCCAATGAAAACAAGTTCATAGATACGAAAAAGACAAACATTTATGAACACTTTCATGCCCTGCTTACATGATATGATTTTAGTGCAGTGTAACGCATTTTACGGGTGAGATGACCGAGTTAAAGAATGTATCTATAAACGGTGGTATATTTGGGTTTCAATTATTTTATATGTTTATAATCGATAATACAAAATAAAGTAATTTAAATGATTAAGTGTCAAAGAGATTAAAAGGAGGTTATGTTTATACATTTCTGTATGCTGATTTTGTTATCTGCAAAGAATTCTTCTAACAACTGCTAATAAAGATTAGACACATTTAAAAAGCGAGAACAATTTCTCTACACACGATCACTTATCTTTGTTACGTTAGATTAGAAATATAGACAATTGAAAGTAGCCCAGGTGTCTTGTTAGATATAAATTAAATAGCTTTCTGTTGCAAAAGGGGTATATGCATACTTAGGTGTGTGTTCACTCATATGCATTTAGTATTTTTTTTTTTATTGTTGGACACCATTTTAAACAGAAATCATATAGCATTTAGTTTTTTTTATTTGTTGGAGACCATTTTAAACAGAAATCATATAATGTACGTTCACAACATTCTATTGGCGAATAACAACTAAGCTCTGGGGCATAACATGGTAGTTTAATATATTTATCATGACTGCATTGGAAAAGATTCAATTACACTAAGGAGTTAAAGAGAAGCAATATTCTTTAACACTTCTTTCTATCCTCTTTTTTCTTGACAGGGGGTGGGTGGGTTGGAGGTTGCAATATTTCCGGAATAGAGGATTTTAGGCACGCTAAGGGCAAAGGTATGTGCTAAGTACAGGGAGGGCAAAAATGATAATCTCGTAAAGTAGTAACAGAAATGATATCAAGGAAGGGCATCAACAGATTTCTAGGAAGAACGTATCATATAAATATATGATACTAGATATACCCGTATTCCCTAAGACTTGCAAATTAGTAATCCAATTTGTATCTCTAGCTGATTCAACCACTACGTACTTCATCTCAATCAACATGCTTCTGCATTTCAGAGTACTAAATGTTAGTTATCTCTTAGATGTCAATCAAATGATCGACATTCTTGAGAAACTGACACGCCTCATGCTTTTATTTCACTGACGTTGTAATCGTGACTTAATGATTTTTAGAATTTCACTGCAATAAGAACTGCATCTCATAATTATGCATCTTTATACAAATTTGTTCATGATGGTTTTCTTTTTATCAGATATATCTGGAAGCAAGTACTATCTGGCATATATAGACATAATATATAATAACTATTTGATATGGACTTCAATGGTACGTATTAACATGGATTGCCTAGTCTACTGTGAAAGGAATAGTGAATGCCATAGTGCCGCATACACACCACATGGACAAGTATGCTCTCTGTACAGAATCTGTCCATCTACCAAATACGGCTCGTTTTCATCATCTCCAGGGACCAAGATT
This sequence comes from Pteria penguin, assembly GCA_035048485.1. NCBI lineage: Eukaryota > Metazoa > Mollusca > Bivalvia > Pterioida > Pteriidae > Pteria > Pteria penguin. The sequence continues at coordinate 9,046,974 of CM068584.1, forward strand.
TACTGTGAACAAGGTAGGATGAAACATATATAATAACTTTGAATATGTCAGTGGACCTGAAACGAAACTGGGCCTGTATTATATTGCAATCTCTAGATTGAGTTACATAAAAGGGAACATGGCCGTTAACGTTATTACTGTGTTAGTGATAATCTTTTGACTAGTCAAAATTACCATTTTACAATGAAGTATAAGAAATCAACGTCTCAAGAGGAGTAAAGCTTGAATACATTTTAAGTATAATCGTAAGAAAAAAGTGGAATTCTGATTGCACCGACTGTAAAAGACTAAAACGAAAATGCTATTGCTCATCATTCTATCGCAACTGTGCCATATACTAGTTAGTTGTAATACGGTGACGAACGTTAGCACGTAGGCGAGTTCTTAGCAGAAGTTTGATTTAAGTGTTATGTTAAACCCGCCTAGGGGTCTACATATCGAACAAATTGTCGAGATAATGATTTAATGTTTACGTTTTCCTGTACTGTATATGTCTACTGCGACATATTAACCCAACCCCCCCCCCCCCCCCCCGCCAAAGTCTATTTAGATGATATATTCTTAAAACAGACTTATTTTAATTTGTCCAAAGATATTCATAAGGATAGATAGTGTAAGTTCAATAGATAAACGAACTCTTTGTCTCAAATTTTCAGCAATTTGGCATTTTGCAAGTGAAAATAACATAAAAAGTGTAAGTGATTGTTACAAAACCTCCGGATACCAGCAGTCCGTTACGTAAGAACCAAAACATTGTTACATATTCCGAGAGACACAAAGCCATTTTCAAACAACCACCAATCTGACTCCAATATTAATAATACACTGATTTACAAAAATGAAAAAAAAAACCCAAAAACAAAAACAAAACAAACAAACAAACAAAACAAACAAACAAAATTAGAAAAACCGTGTAAATGTCCTGCACAGAGCTGACGACACAAATACTACAGGGGTATATAAAGTAGACTCTGATGCCCAAGGTTCCCATTACAGCATAATACTACAGGGGTATATAAAGTAGACTCTGATGCCCAAGGTTCCCATTACAACATAATACTACAGGGGTATATAAAGTAGACTCTGATGCCCAAGGTTCCCATTACAACATAATACTACAGGGGTATATAAAGTAGACTCTGATGCCCAAGGTTCCCATTACAACATAATACTACAGGGGTATATAAAGTAGACTCTGATGCCCAAGGTTCCCATTACAACATAATACTACAGGGGTATATAAAGTAGACTCTGATGCCCAAGGTTCCCATTACAACATAATACTACAGGGGTATATAAAGTAGACTCTGATGCCCAAGGTTCCCATTACAACATAATACTACAGGGGTATATAAAGTAGACTCTGATGCCCAAGGTTCCCATTACAACATAATACTACAGGGGTATATAAAGTAGACTCTGATGCCCAAGGTTCCCATTACAACATAATACTACAGGGGTATATAAAGTAAACTCTGATTCCCAAGGTTCCCATTACAACATAATACTACAGGGGTATATAAAGTAGACTCTGATGCCCAAGGTTCCCATTACAACATAATACTACAGGGGTATATAAAGTAAACTCTGATGCCCAAGGTTCCCATTACAACATAATACTACAGGGGTATACAAAGTAGACTCTGATGCCGAACGATTCCCATTACAACATAATATACCGGATCATTGATAATAAATGTGACAGAATAATATATATAGAAGAGACAGAAAGGACTCTAAAGGACAGGCTGCCGGAACATTTGCATTGCATCCCAATGGTGCTCATAAAACAATTTCGAGATCCACACACACACACACACACACAAACAAAAAAAAAAAAAAAAAAAAAAAAAAAAAAAACAAAACAAAAAAATCCCCCGGAAGGGAAAAAGAAAAGATAGGACATTTTTTCAAAGCTGTATGACACAGATCACCAAGGACATGCACACAACACCTGGTAACAGTAAACTATACACGGAAAAAGACATTACAAAAATATTCGATTGTGCTGCGGTTACGATACCGACTTAGGACGGTCAATTGAAGTAGCAAACGTCACTAAATTGGTCTGGTTAATGGGTTTACGGGCGCCCATCTTCCAACTCACCGCAAAAGAAGCACAATCAAAGGACACACATTTAATATTTATAAATCCTCCATATAGAGAACAAGGGCCAATATGTTCCTCAAGGAGAGGTCATAGAAATTTATTACACACAAAACGTTTATAGAATAATATGTTGCTTTCAAAAATATGTAAGGGGACATCAACATAAGTAAACATGCTCTGCCCGTCTGTTAGCGAGCTCAGTTTCTTGATCAATAGCAGCCCCGACTAAATTTAGAGAGGATGAGGATCAGCACCTTTCCTCTGAAAAGGTTTGGATAATACCCGTCAAAGAATCCTCACTGCCCTGTTCGTCAAATTAAAGTCTGCATTGGTTTTAGACGGACACAAAACAAGACCTATAGTCTTATCGATGATCGTGGTCGATGTTGAAGGCGTTTAATAGTTGTAGAACCCGCAGATTAGAAATTAACGGAACCTTTGACCCTTTCAAATACAGTTTCGGTTATTGGGTTAGGGTTAGGGTTAGGGTTATTAAAACTCAAAACAAATTTATTAATATGGATGCAACAGTCAATGAAACCGACAGAATTATAGAAATAAGCAACTCACCAGACCTTTGTAATGCGGGATGACAAGGATGTCATGCATTAGCGCCAGACATTGAGGCCGTCATCGATAACGTCATTTTTTTAGTTGTAAACACATCAACACGATACCAAGAAGGATATCACATAGCGCTTACCCCATTTATGTTATTCTCTCTTGAATAGGCCACGTGACTGAAAATATGAGAATAAGATTTCACGTTGTATTTTCAAGCATAAATTCCATAGAATTAAAAATTATGTTCATTTCTTCAGTAATAGATGCAATGTCTCCATGAAAACGAGAACAAAACATATCCTGGAAATACACTTTCGGTGCATTCCCATTATTCATATTAATTGCATACTTTAAAAGTCAATACACATAATTGATAAAATGTCTACAGCTCATTTCTTGGTGCAAGTGCAGCTGAATAATTATAAGGTACAAAGGATAATTACCTGGATGATTAGAGTCATAAGATAATATCTAGCAAATTATAAGGTAACGTGTGTTTTGGAACTAAACACAGTAGGAAAATGTTTCTAACATGAAGGTTTTATATATATGTATATTAATGACTATGACCAGACCTCTGATTAAACAGGTAATATAAGAAGACGTCTTTTAAAATGCATGTTGGCGCAAAGGTAATAAGTACTGATTGTCCTGCAAAACTTTTCATTTCTTACCTTATCAAAATCAGAATATACGAATGTCGTAAATTATGTCTCTGAGTTAAGTATAAATATTTGAAGAATAAAGTAATTACATTAATGTAAATTTTAGATCGGTATAGACGTATTGTAAAAAAAGACGACAAATAAGTAGACGCAGACATATATGATTTTCATCAAGAGAATTTCATAAAAGGGTTCAATTTCTTTTTTAGTTTATAGTGATTGCAAATCCATCCATGCTTCAGGGGTAGACAGAGATGACATTTACAAAATTCACCCATTCCTTCCATTCGACTACAGCCCAGTATTGGTGTACTGCAATATGTTGTTTGGAGATGGCGGGTGGACGGTATGTAATATATCCTTGTTTTTGTTGTCAGTCAGTTACACGGAAATGTTCTCACAGGTGTTAGCCTACACAATATCATTATAGCCACAAGATAACCTTATCTGATTCATTTGACCTACATTATCTCTGTGCCAGCATCTTCGTGGAAAGTAGCTTAGTCATCTGACCAAAATTTTTGCAATAACAATATTCCCTATTATAGCCAAAAGTTATGAATGGAAAGAAAAACCCTATACGCATAAGTGATTTTTTTATTATTATTATTTTTTTTTTATTTTTTATTTTTTTTTTTTACAGAAGGGGATGGAATGGAGATTGATTTTGGGGTATTTTTATTTTATTTTTTTTTTTTCATTAATTATTTTCTCCAAAACTTAACTTTATGTTTAAAAAATAGTTATCTCATTCTCAAATAAGACTCCTACATTATTGACAATCGTCCTCCGGCATTACAAAAAAAAAAAAAAAAACAAAACAAAAACAAAAAAAAAATTTGGTCTGATATTAGGTAATTACATACGAGACATACTGGGAAGTTAGATTTTTTTTAACGCTGATTAACATTTTATTTTGAGTTAACGTATCGCTGCGAATAGATCCCGAATTTGATTCACGGTAGTAGTTGGTTGACATCTTGTTCACTGGAAAAAACAGTAAAATTAGACGTCCCATGTTTCAGCTATCTTCGGTACAAGACGATTCCTTAATTCCAGGAGTGGTAAGGTTTTTTTTTTTTTTTTTTTTTTTTTTTTTTTTTTTTTTTTTTAACATTTTATTAACTGTATATAAACCCATTTACAGTGTTCGATAGTATCCCGGGTCAGGATAAAATCGATAACAAAATTTATGCTTATTTCATATATAGGATACATATATTAATGCCTAAATACAACGTGTAAGTACATATAAGTATATTTTCCTGTACACCGATATAACACATTTTAAAAAGCAGGTGTTGAGATTACATTTGTCTATGTATTACAGAATTTACCTATGTATGCGATTACTTGCATTCATTTACAAATAAGCTCGTGTGGATTTGCAAGCATAAATATGTACATCATACCTGTATACAATACTTTTCTTGTATTCAATCATATTCATTTATGCATAGATATTTAAAAAAACTGTACCCTTGCACATTGAGATACACATACACATACAAACATATAAAATATAAATCACACAGATATGTGCATATAAAAAATATACTCATGCATGCATATACATACATACACAAATACATACATAGACACATGCAGACAAAACTAGACACATATCACATACATACAATACATATATATAACAATTCGCATACATGTATCCATGTTGTTATACATAGATATACAAATACATATATATACCCATATGCACACATACATACACATACATGCATATATACAAATACATACAAACATATTATTTACATGAAAATACAGAAAATAAACACAGGCGTACCTGCATAAATATGTATACATACATATATACATTCATTCATATACATTTGTATATAAAGAGCTATGTAAACATAAGATTAATAAGAGTTTGTGAAGAACTGTAAACCAATTTCCCGTTTTTTTTTTTTTTTTTATTTATTATTATTTTTTTCTTTTTAGTAACAAGCATATACCTGTTTACATATATCCCGCAAATCCAGGCTATCTGCGGTGCTCTATACATATGATTGTCTTATACTCAATACATTACCATAACCAGACATGAATTAAACCGTTATGAGTTTTGTCAACCTTTTTGTAAAAATATGTTGCATACAGTTTAGCACAACGAATTAAACCTATATTACCTAAAATAATTAATACTGATCAAAATGGCTTTATAAAAGGAAGAAACATAAGCTATAGCATTAGATTAATACAAGATATCATAGATTATGCTGATAATGTTGAAGTAAATGGTATTTAGACTTTGCTAAAGCCTTTGACACCTTAGAATGGAACTTTATGTTCACTACACTGAAATATTTTGGATTCAAAAATTCTTTTATAAAATGGGTAAAAACAATGTACAATGATATCATATGTAAAGTAACAAACAATGGATGGATATCTGAACCTTTAAAAATATCAAGAGGAATAAGACAAGGGTGCCCTTTGTCCTCATTATTATTTGTTATAACGGTGGAGATCATGGCAGCATATATGAGACAAGAAAGTTCAATAAAAGGTATAAAATTATTTCCAGGTCAAGATAAGGAGTTCAAAATTTCCCAATTAGCAGATGACACCACACTTTTTCTAAAATCAAAACAAGATATAAGTAAAGCGCTGAATCTGATTGAAGTATTTGGCAGTCTATCAGGATTAATACTTAACAGATCAAAATCACAAGGAATAAAATTAGGCAATAATAGAATTTTAATTGATAATGACTTTGAAGGGATAGATTGGAGCAGTCAAACAATTAAAGCTTTAGGAGTATTTTTTGGCACAAACATAAGTGGAGCAACTAAAAAAAAGGGGAAAATAAAATTGAAAAAATAAATAAAATAATTAATTCCTGGAAACAAAGAAACCTCACAATGATAGGTAGAATACAAATAGTAAATTCATTAATAATACCTCAATTAACATATCTAATAAAAGTTTTACCAATCACAGATGATTTCATAAAAATAATGGAACACATAATATTTAAATATATTTGGAATTCTAAAACACAAAAGGTTAAAAGAAATATATTGGTTCAACAATATGAAAATGGAGGATTAAAAGTAACAGATCTATCAGCACACATAAAAACTATGCAATCAGGGTGGATAAAAAAAGATTATAGAAAAAACAAATACCAAAACAAGTCAATGGAAAATTATACCCCAACATTGGTTTAAAAAATTTGGAAATAACAATCTAATCTTTAAAATGAATTTAGACAATTTAAAAAATATAGATAACCGTGTACAAAAAATACCAAAATTCTACCAACAATTGATAAATTCATGGATTACTGTTGGTGGAAGTCAAACAGGGACTCCAAAAAACCCAACAGAGATAGTCACTCAAGTGATATGGGGTAATAAATACATAAAACATGATAAAAAAGTATTGATTTTCGACAATTGGATTGATAGTAACATCATAAAAATACAAGATATAATCGATGATGATTGCAAAATAAATGAAAATATAATATTAGAAAAACTAATCCATAAGGAAAACTGGATAGCTGAAGTATCAATCATTAAAAAAAGCATACCACGAGACTGGCAAAATAAAATTAAAAATAAAAATTTACATCGATATCAAATTCAGAACAGACAAATTTACATCAGATTAAGAAATGGAACCAAAATAAAATTGTCAAACTTTAACAATAAAATCATTTATAAAAATCTATTGGTACAGACTGACAAACCCATTATCAACAGCTATTGGACCCGAAACATGAATATAAATAATCTGACCAGTAATAAAACCTTAAAATTTATATTCAGTGAAATTGATGATAATAAAATAAAAATGTTTCGGTGGAAATTATTTCATAGAATTCTACCAAATAAAGTGTTACTACACAAATGGAAACTAAGTGAAAACTCACTATGTAATAGCTGCAAAGAAATAGAAGATTATGATCATTACTTCATACAATGTAAATACTTTCAAAATTATCACAATACCTTAATAAATCTATTCAGATACTTAGGATTTAACAAAAACATGATTACACTTAATAATTTCATTTTTGGGTATAAAATCCATCAGGAAGAATATAATATGATAAATTACATAATAACATGTGCCTCATACACTATCTACAGGGCTTACTACATAAGTGAGCTGAAAACAAAGCCAATTAATACAACATGGCTTTTTAAAGACACCATTGGCACGCTGGCACTACTATACCGCCACAGACACCCAAGAACCCCAATCCTTATTCAAAAAACTTGTAAATTCTTAGGCATCCCATCACAGATGAAATTAAGCACAACTAAATACATTCGTACACAGCCAATATAATTCTGCAAATTAGCATCCATGTACTTATAATAAACAAGGCCACCAGTGCTGCACTCCATACACACCATATATGTCTGAAATATAGTAAACAACACATATAATATTTTACAAATTTATTGATAACAATAATTATTCCATATTTCATTTTAATACTATCACAAATTTCTTATTAATAAATGATACTAGTGCATATACATATATGCACTGACATACAATTTGGATTCACCAAACTTAAAACAAAAAGTCATCCAAAACTGGTTTTCCCCATATCTATAAATAGAAAGTCAATGCCACGTCTTGCACTGTTGCATCTAGGCCAGACACCTGTTACTTTATTGTGATCTATAGTGACATATATGTATTAAATTCTGATTTATCAATCACCTGGACGAATATGCTTATAACTTATATAAAATAAAACAGATTTTTCCTTTTCACTAAAATCTACCATAACGCATAATGCTACATTTTAAATACCTTTACTTACCTTGCATGTACACTGGTTAAGAATTTCTATTCTCTTAATACGTTGTCAACACGGCGCACATCACCAAATAACTGTATTAATTTTCATATCCACGAGGGAAAGATATATCGGGGATTGATTTATACATTCACGGGGTACTACTATTAACGAGTGGTAATGTGTTATTGTATCGATTGATCAAGACATTGAAATAAATAAATTACAACTTGAACAATTTTTGCAGGATTTTTGCGACGGGTGTTGCATCGCTTATTCCTCCCGGACACATCTTCTTACCTCAGTTTAAATTGGTGTTCGCGTTTGTCTGAATATGACACTTTACATAGTATTGTCATTTTAATCTTTGGACTACGAGGCATGGTTATCCCTTCAGTACTTCTTCATTGTTTACTTGTACAATTACCAATGACTACTTCGCAATGATGAGCAAATCAGAAATGAATGGTAAATAATATAATTGAATTGTCATTATTATACTTATGTTTGCTTTTAAATATCAGAATGCATTATACTATCATTTATGTTTAGTAGAGGTATTGAAATACATGTGAAATTCAATTTAAATGCGGTTTCAATTTAATATTATATTTATATCTTACACCATTGATTTTCATACCATAGGTTATCCAAAAGCGACAAGATGGTACGGTGGATTTTTTCAGAGATTGGAATTCATATCGCCAGGGGTTTGGAAATGCGTCAACTGAATATTGGATTGGTAACCGTATTTAAATGTGGTTTACATGTGTCTGTGTTAGCAAACTGATATCAAATCAATGATCTTTGGACAATACAAATACATTTAAAGATAGAAACATGTAAATTATTTAAAGATATCCAACTAACTACACATATCGAAACTTCAGAAAAAAGTGGCTCTTATAATATCATTACCGTATCACTTTGCTAATGGATTCAGCTGTATGAATCGCATATTTGTATATAAACTTAGAAAAAAGTCATTGTACCGTAAAGGTATTTATTTCATCTGTAATTTTCAGACATCATGATAATTATATTGCTTTGTCAATATTACTTTCAATGCAGGGAATCATAGTACAAGGCTACAGACGAGGTAGCTAAGTCTGCATAGGCGCACACATGTTAGCAATAAATAAAAAGGACAAAGTGGAGGGTAAATCAAAATGAAAGCGGGTATCATTCTACAAAAAGGAGAGGGAATAAGATTTTTTCAATAAACACATAAACAAACACGTAAAATTGCGTATACTAGATAAAATAAAACAACAATCACCACCAGGAATGACCAAACGAAAGTCAAAGGAATTGAGCGAAACACCCGTCTGACCCCCAATGACAAGCATATTAAGTTGAAACAAGAAGGTAGAGAAAATAAAATTTACATGAGGAGTTATCAACCCCATTGCACCGCCATCCAAATTAGTATATGTGTCTTCATTCCTCGAAAACTGGTTACTCAGTTGTGTTAAGGCAATGCACAATGAAATAATGTTGCAGAAAACCCGCTAAAAATAGCATGACCTCAGTGTCACGTCACAATGGCCCAATGCATTATATGAAGTGGGATAAACTGCAACAACCAAAATGCTATAGTACAACTTTTTCCTCAATTCCGTATGTTGTGTAATTTCACATAAATTTCTACATCTAATTGAAATGCGTCGTGCTAGGCCTAGCTTTTAGATTTTAAAATATCAACAGAATTTCAATTCAATTGTTCTTTACGGGTGTGTGGAGGATTATTTATAAATATTTAAATGTGTGTACTTTGATTGTGCTGCTTTTGTGATGAGTGGGAATGTTGGCGCCCGTAAACCGTTTGTTACTTCAATTGACCGTCCTAAGTCGGTATCGTAACCGCAACACAATCGAATATTTTTGTAATGTCTTTTTCCCGTGTATATTCTACTATTATCATATTGTGTGCATGTCCTTGGTGATTTTTGTCATACAGCTTTGTCAGATATCTTCAGTTTTCTCTTTTTAAACTGTTTAGGTAACCGTGCAATCCATACCTTGACAGCCAATGTTGGTTCCAGTTTACATATCAGCCTCAAAAGCGCCGAAGGAATCTCTAAATATGCACATTATGATTCCTTTTCCATTGGACCAGAATCGGACCTCTACAGACTGCACATTGACGGATATACCGGAACAGCAGGTAAAGATGGGCATTTTGCCATTTTTATTGTTCCGAATAAGTCCATAAGGGTTTGAATTATTTCTTATTGATATATGATTCTACGACAGAAAATGTCCGCTTTTCAAACCTTTTTTCCTTTTTGACGAAGATAAATAGTAGTAGTCAACAAGGGAAATCCATTACATTAGACAGAATAGAGATATCTGCTATCATGGACCCCTGGGAGAACCAGGTGTTGGATCCGGTGCTATGGGGGAGTAGGCAGTCCTCTGCTGACCGGGCATGATATTACAATATATACAATATGTACAAGGTGAACAGAACATAATATAGAATGGGAGTGAACAGATGTCATAGTGGAACTACATGATATATACAAACATCTACCCAACGTCTGTAATTCGTTTACATTATTAACACTAAGCAACTGAACTAATTTAAATACACTGGGTTTTCTATAATAGTATGGCTTGATATACAATTGTCTTAAATCATGATAAATGGACAAGTGAGTATAAAATGAAATTCGTCTTCAATATCATTTAAATTACATAATGTGCACAATGTATTAGACCTTATTTCGTTTCTATATTGTCCAGTTTCAATATTAAGCGTATGAAATGACATTTTGAACCGCGCTATGTATATCTTCTATAAATGATCAACTAGCTTACATAAATAATATTGTATACAATAATTGTCGACTAGATGTTGATACATTTCATCTTTTGATGCGTTATGAATTATAGATAAAATCTCTTGTTTATATACATAAAAAATCGTTGTTCAATTATCTTATATAAATTGTTATCAGCATGATCTTCCTCAAAAATATACCCATGCCCTAGTTTACATAGCTCTGCTTTCATATTAAGCACCCAATCATCACTGAATGATACTCTGTCTTGCAAACGAGATTTAAAGGGACATAGTCCGAGATTGGAAAATTTTAGCGTGAAAAGGATAAATTATGACAATATCTTATTTTTCCTGTATTACATAAATTATAAACTTGAGTCGAATTAAATTGGGCTGGTATCTATACCTCAAATAAGGCGATGCTCCACCCATAATTATGCGCGTGCGCGGATATTCACTAAAGAAAACAACAACAATGGTTCACATGGAGGAAAACGAGCACGAAAAAAGCAAAAGAGTGGTAGAAAATAACTATACACAGTCTCAAACGCAAAAAAAAAAAAAAAAAGTGGAACAAATGTTAGAATCGGGTAAAGTTCGAGTTTCATTGTCACGTGATTTCCTCTGACCGATCTCATCAATATTCAAGAAGTTGGCCTGGTTAATTTGCAAATTTAAAACGGGCATATCTCGTTAACGACATCGAATTTTGTAACGATACTTTTTACACATCTTAGATAATATACTAACAATCGATTGCCGTTTAAGAAATCCGTTTCCATTTTTTAAATACTTTTCCCGACTTCAATCGGATCATGCTCCTTTAAGAATACAATTATCAATAGTTTTCAGTTTCATCCAAAATTTTATGATTTTAAGTTTTTGTAAATTGTGTAAAGGAAGTCTGCCCAGTTCATAATATACTAAAGCATTACATGTAGCTTTCTTTACACCCAACACCTTTTTACAGAAAACAATATGTAGTTTCTCTACATCTGGGGCTTTATGAAAACCACATACCTCAGAAGCATAATTAAGAATACTATTTACATATGTATCAAAAATAGAACATTGTGTTTCAGTGTTAAAATTATGGTCTTTTAATTTGCTAAACTGATTTACTTTTTGAATATTTCTACCACTATATTGCCATTTTTCGTTATCTTTTATATGACCACCGTTTCTAAAAATCATAATTTTAGTTTTGTCAACATTTAAAGTAAGTTTACAATTGTCGTTATAACTATGTAGAGAGTCAAGCATGTGCTGCAAATTATGTGGTGTTTCAGCGAACAATACCATGTCATCAGCGTACATCAACAAAAATAAGTTGATCAAATAAATTTCAATTGATGTACAATGTTCACTAATAAAATGTGACTCACAATCATTGACATATAGAGAATACAAAATCGGGGATAATACCTGACTTTGAAATAACCGATATTGTTTTTAAAATAATCTAATAAAACCCCTTTGTGTTTTACACAAGATTTAAAATTTTCATAGAGAGATTGAATAATTTTCAACATTTTACCCTGGATACCCTGCTGTTTAGTTTGCACCACAGATTCGATCTACCAGTTAGGTCAAAAGCCTTTTTATAATCTAACACAACAATGCAGTCTACCACCCTTTTTCTTTAAAGTATTTTAACGTTATATTTTTGTCCCATTCAAATAAGCTTTTATTAAAAAACAATTTCCCCTGCAACTGAGTGTTATTCTCCTGTAAGTAACTGGATCATCGACATCTCCAATTTTAAAAACTGGAATTATACAACCCTGTGACCAAGACTGTGGGAAGAATCCTGATTTGAAAATAGAATTAAATAACACAACCAGGTGGGGTAAAATTATATCTCTACAATCTGGCAAAAATTCATTGACAATGCAATCTACCCCGCAGCTCTTATTTAAGTTTTAATAGCGTATTGAATTTCTTTTTCTGTGATACAAGCATCAAGTTCCTCAAACACTGCATGCTCATAAGCGTTAGTACATGTTGTATTAACATTTTCATTTATAATTTTTTTTCCCCAAATTGCTAAAGTATTCAACAAACTGGACTAAACTTATTTTATCTGAAACACGAGTTTTACGCTTAGCAAAATATTTATGAAATTGCTTAGGATTGTGATTTTTTAAATACTCAATCATATCACCTTCATGACACTGATGCTGCCTCTTCAACCTAAGCTGCATTTTTTGTATGCTGCTTTTTTCTCAACTAATACAGAATGGTTTAAAGGGGATTTACATTTATTGAAATTATACAGTGCAGTCTTAGGTTCATCCGTTTACATAGTTCATTAAACCAAGGTTTGTCAGTTTTGACAACATTATTATTTTTCACACTGCTTCTTTGGTGAGTATTAATACTATGTTCATGTACATTACAATAGGGTAAAACATTATTATTAATGGCTTCACAAAAACTATTTACACATTTATCAACATTATCCTGACAATTCTTATCTATGGATACTAAGTCATTAAAACAATATATATTTTGCAGTAACACTTCTCTAATCTGTTCTGTATTTCTATCCGGCCACCTTCGCATGCACTATCTTCATAGTCAGTGATACAGTTAATACTTACATCAATATCCAGCCCAAATATTATAGGTGCGTAATCAGGAAAAGTTGTAAAATTACCAGTGATAAAGTCTACTGTGAATTTAAAATACTTTGCTTCGGTTAGAACTTAGTCAATTAGGCTTATCCCTCTGCAACCACAAAATGAATAACTACCCTCGGGACCCCCCCCCCCCCCGGTGCCTTACATTGACTATTCTAAGTCCTGTTTATTTATATAAACTAAGTAAATTTCTACCAAAAGCATTCATTGTATTGTCAATATTTTTCTAACCCCAATATCTGAATCATTTTCATATTCAAAACTGCCCATCAAATCTCTTAATATGTCATTCTCTATAAAATCAACCCTGGTTCCTGTCCTTGAGTTTAAATCACCCGTAATAATGATTTTACCGTCAGTTTTATATCGAGTGATGGAGTCCTCTAAGCACTGAAATAGATCTACGTCAGGAGCGTCCTTAGAATAACACCATATTATCCGGGGGAAGTAACAAAAAGCAAAGTAGGTTATACAATTAGTAGTCTGTGTATGTTTTAACCATATAATACAGTCATGTATATTCTCAGCGAACGAGAGATTCTCTTTCAGTGTTTCTTTAAAGAATATTACAATACCCCACCTCTGCTTGTTTTGCGGGAAAAACTAACCTATTGTAATTAGGTAGTAAGAAGTCATGGTCTTTGGTGACCCAGCATTCACTTAAAATATAATATCATACATCTGAATAAATTTAACAAATTCATTATCTTTCAGTTTATGACAAAGACCCTTGTCAATGTTCCATGATATGATTTTAAATACAGACTTACAGTCACGGTTACTCCCCGCGCATCCCTAGTCTCTGTGTGATTACTCCCCTGATGTCTTTGTATGTTTTATGTTCGTGATCGGTGATGGCACATTGTGCTCACCATAGAACTTGCCGTTCACAAAGAGCTTATCTCTCACTAATTTAACATTTTTGAACACCCGATCTCTTGTACACTTTAATCATTGGGTAGAATTGTCGTCGCCTATTTTCTATGGACTTCGGAAACTGCTCGAAAGAGGAGCCACATAATTTATATGCATTATCCTTCACTCTATTCTCTATCAGAATTGTATAGAAAACAGGCCACAATTGGCCTACACTTGCCCTGCACATATCTCCCAAAACGGTGAACATTTCCGAATTCGATATGCCTTTCAATCCCCAGTTCACAGTAAACGAAGTCACGCAACATGTCTGCAGTAACCTCCTCTCTGGACTCACCACCTAGACCAGTAAACACAAGGTCGTACTTCATCGACCTACACCGTAGATCGAGCACTTTTCTTTAGAAAAAATCCTTCTTCTTTTCAGTCTCTGTTTAATTTATCCATTTCAGATTTGTCTCTTTCGATGCCTGCTATTAAATCTGTCATTTCGTGTTTTTAATTTTCTAAATATATAGACAGTTCCGTAATCCCATCTGTTTTATGTTTGATCTCATCGAACGTCTTCGACACAAAGGAAACAGTCTTTTAAAATTTAGTGTTTTTCACTTCCAAAACTTTGTTTTCCAGGCGATCAACTGAACTGTTTAGTTTCTGTAGCTTTACTTCAGTAATGTCAAGTTTCTGCAATTTTTTCATAAGATCCAATTTTCTATGGGTCTCGGAGAACTCTGCAGTGATATTATTAATCGGTAATGGGGTTGACATAGTAGGTACATTGCCATGATCAGTTCCAATAACTCCTTCAGGACTGCCTTACAACACTTTATTCACATCACCAAGTACACCGCTCGTTGTAACATTGTCCGTAGTCGTGGTATTCTGAGTACTGTTCTCGCTGTTGTCACTGTGGGCACTATCGTCTTTCTTTCTTTTCTTTCCTTTCATAAAAAATTTAGAATGGATGGGATTGCTTGATAATATTATCAGATATCACAAATGATTCACATATCTCTCCATAAAGCACAGAATTTTCACATAGAGATCGGAGCTCCTCTGAAATGCGTCCGTTCACCTTGAAATCCTATTACAATTCCTAATGTAAGAGAGTATAGCTCGTAATCGTGAGGTTGTAATGGTATTACCGTAGTCACACTCTCTAAGTAGTCATGAATACGTTAAAATATCTGATTCTGTATGATCACAATACAAACGGTTTAACAAGGACTGCATTCAAATAAGAAAGTCAACATCTCAGACAATGATTCTGATAAGGGCAAAGAAAGTCTTTAACGACCGTTAAATTCGCGGAATATAGACTTCAGACGTGGTATTTCCCGAGTTTAACACGGTAAATAAAAAATCCATAGTCTGAATACCTTAAAGAAAGCGATCAATTGAGACATATAGTTTACTTAAAAACCTCTAATATTTTTAGAGTTTAGAGGTCATAAGAGTTTTGTGATCGTAATATTTCCAAAATCTTAGACTACCACTCACCTCCCGGGCACCTTGTCTCACCTCGATTTTATTGGATTTCGCATTTTTCTGAATATGACACTATACACGATATTGTCTTTTTTTCCACGGATTATGAGATACGGTTATCTTTTCGGTACTTGTTCATTTTTTACTTGTAATAAAGGACCAAAATATGGATTACCATCCTAGATAGACTTTAAGGGATGTCCGAATGTCGTTGACGAAGCGTTAACAACCTATTGTAAACAATGACGCAAGAAAGAAGTGCGAAATCATATGCTCTCGTTTACTAGAAAGAAAAACAAATTGTAGACATTCGTATGGAAAAGTGTACTCTAAATCGCAATTTATTTCAATAATCATCTTAATAATCAGTAATATCAATCAAAACTAAATTGCGTCACTTTGTGATACTTTTGTGTTCTTCCTGTTGAAAATGCAGCTTATAGTATTATCACTGTTTGAAAACTTTCCCCACAGGTTAATAAAAATAATTTGATCTCTAATACGCTGGTGCTCATGCAAAGTGTATCTGTGCTTGTAATAACTCTTATTTTTTTTCCGATAAACAATATAATTCTTACAAATATTGGAATTACAAAATGATTTGTAATGATATAAATTTTCTTATGGACGATATGTATGTACAATGAAATGGTAAGATATATAGACAAATAGTGGGTATATATAAGTAAATATAAATTAGAAAGGTAAAATGCTCTGATGACTTAGTGGCACCAGATTTTAAGATAGTCAAACGCCTTCAACATCGCCAATACGATCCTTGTACCTTCGCTAAAAGTATAAGTCTTGTGCTGGAACCCTCTATAATACTTTACAGAATTTCTCTGTGGCGCTGCTCTCTAACACAGCGGTGGGGACTATATGAAGGGCTTGTCTAAACCTGCTCAGAGCAGAATGATTTATATATTTTTAATTCTAATTGACTTGTTTGTTTTGACAATTCTGATTGGTCCACACGTAAAGACATGTATGACCACGATTAACGATTCTCAAATGTATTACTACATTGTACGTACTCTTTGTCCACATTGCCCCTGACTCCAACCATCAAAAATACTGTCTATAACAACTTCGTCCAGTGGTTTCAAGGTCCATCGTAAGTCTCGTATCAAAGACGATATGCAAGTTCAAAATACAAATACATGACGTACCACCATGCACCACGCAACATGCTTTCTAGCATATTATTTTATCTCGAGGCGCTGTAGCAAAACTGCCTTTTCAGTTGTTTAAAATGCCATTTGAATTCATTAGTGAATCCATTTATAACTAATAATTTAATCATATATCTTTGAGAATATGATAATGAAAATTCTTATGTCAATGCAGTAAATATAAAACGTTTTTCGGAATAATTTTTAAAATGGCGCTATCAGTCCTTTGCCAACGAGGCGTTTGGGGGCAATTTCCAAGAGAAAAAAAAAACGGTCTGTGTTACAATAAATTAGAATTAGTATCAATGTACTGTGTTTGATTGTCTTCAAAAGGTATATCGTAGTTATACCGTTAAAAACAGTGTTCTTGGCGACGTTTGCGGAGTACGTTTATCCCCTAAATATATGCCCTTTAATTGTTCTTTGGTTGTGAAGGGTTACCTCCTGCTTCCATGTCGCGATATAACAGAAAAATTGTTGACACCAATCGTAAAACACCAATCAACCAACCAACCACCATCGTTCTGATGAGTAGAAAGATAAGCCCCTAAACCGGTTAACCACGCCAATTGAGTACCTAGCGTTATTTCAATTGATCGTCCTATATCGCCGCCTCTCCTGCATTACAATTCATTTTTGCGATGCTTTTCTGAGGTTTGGGTTGTTTGTTTGGTATTTTGTTTTGTTTTAATTTGTTTGGTCAGTGATGACTTTTGTCATACGCTCTGTTTCAGACAGGTTGAGGTCAAGAAAATTATAATGATAGAAATGTGATAATAAAATACTTCTATGCGAAGATATCGTTTCATAGAGAAACTTGTAAATCCGATAAGCCAGTAAGCGTAAGTATATTGATAGATACTGCAACATATATGTGCCACACTGAAACCACACTACCACGGTACAGATCTATATAATATATACTGTGACAAAACTGTGTAGTTATTTTATACCTTAGGAGTTTCTCTCTTATCCCTATGCCTGTCCTAAAATGAATGTTGGCTCTTACTTTCAGGTCGTATCGATAAATAGTTTGAATTGCCAATACATGTTTTTATACTTTGGTATCCACATTTTCTTCCATGAGCATCACTGGAAGTTGGAGAAATGCCCATTCAGTGTCCTAAATGGACGCGCTATGTTTGTTTTATGTTTTTATACTGCGTATTAGTCTACACAATATTTATGTCTAAAAACTGACCATTTGTTAATGGCTTTACACATACCTTTATGTTGTACAAAATAATGAAAAATCTCAACGTAATTATAACTTTCTCAGTAAAGAAAGAAAAACAAAAGATTAATAAAACATGGTATATATTCAATGTTACAATTTCATATTTAATGTTTAAATAGGCGACAGCTTTTCATCACAGGGAGATCTAGATCAAAGAAACAAACCGTTTACTACTAAGGACAGAGATAACGACGGATGTTCTGACTGTAACTGTGCTGCCCATCACAAAGGGGGTTGGTGGTATAGTTGGTGCTGTTTGGCTAATCTCAACGGGCTTTACTTTGGAAGTGACGACAGATTAGACAACATTTTGTGGTATACATTCAGCGATGAATTTAAAGGATTAAAGCAGTCAATTATGATGATTCGAGCTAATTAGCTTGAAACCTATGCATTGATATTTCTACTTAGTTGGGTGCCTGAGACAATGTGATGTAAAAAGAAAATTTCATTACGTTCCTACGTGACACGGTTCATTCGTGTGATTCTAATTCAAAAAAGAAGTAGGAAACTAACAAGAATGCATGATTGGATTATGGGATCTGGAAATATTATCAATATCCTATCGGACCATCGGTTCCCAAGAAAAGGAAAGGTAGATAAGACTTAATACGAAACACCATACAAATATCACTTGGCTGAACACTTCGAAAGATTTAAGACAATGACAAAATTTTGTAGAGACAGTATTTGATAACATACAATGTTGTATTGTACATTTTATGATTGATTATATAATATTATAATTTGATGTTTTTGAAATTTTGCTTCGATATTACATTTCTTTTCGATATGTTTAAGACCTCTCTAATTGACTAGTCTGTTGATCTTTATCTATATATATGAAATACGATTTTATTTCTTTTTAAATGTGCAGCCTTTAATTGTTGGTGAGTGAGAAGGTGGCCCAGAAAGCGGTGAACGACACCGAATGAGATTAGACATGTTGTGGTATACATTGAGCGATGTAAAGGGCTAAAGCAGTCAATTATGATGATTCGAGCTAACTTGCTTGAATCCTACATGTATGCATTGGTATTTCTGATTGGTTGGGTGCCTGAGAAAAATCGCATACACAGTTTAGATTTTAAGTTGTACCGTTTCAAAATGTTGTGTAAGATATATTTATATATTTGTTTTCACCTCATACATGTAGTCTTGCAAGACAGTGAAGGGCATTCCTAACATAACATTATCTTAACGTGAAGTTTGCTTTCCTCGTGCGCTCAGGATTGCTGAGCACACGCGTTTGCGTTAACGCAGATTTCCTCCTGAACTTAATTTCGAGACCGCGTTCACGCGCTTGACTGCTGCGTGAACGTGCTTGACAGCCACGTTCGCTTGCTTACAACTTAAAACTTACATTAACATGTACATAGAGAAGGATTTAAAGGAGAATGGATATATACATTGTATATTTAAATATAAAAACATTTCATTGTGTGCATGTAGGTAAATATTTAGAATTAAATTAAACGCATACGTGTAATGGGATGAGTTTTAAAAATATTGAATACAATTTCCGAACATTAAATATAATGAAGTTTATTCCTTTTTTAGGATAATAATAATAATAATAATAATAATAATAATAATAATAATAATAATAACACTAATAATATAAAAATAATAATAATAATAATAGTACTAAACAACGATAATAATAATAGTAACATGATAAGATTAATAAAAAAATTAATAAGGATGATAATAATGGTATTCATGTATGATGAAAAATAGCTAGATAGAAAAAAAAACCAATAATATATACATAAATAAGAATAAATACATAAATAAATTATAAATAAATAAATAATCCAATAAGAAATAAATACATAATTTAATTAATTAAAAATAAATAAAATAGAATTACAATGTAATTATCCTAGATTTTTTATAGTATATACTGACGAAGTTTTTCATAAATACATTTATGCATGTCTACGCGGTAATTTCCATTATCATATTACATATTAAACCCTTAACGCGGGGTTTTAACATTACATTTAATACACGTGTATATGGCGACATTCACGGTAATTAAATTAGTTCCATTTTATTTCCTTCACCCGTACCACTGCATAGAGAATTACAAATGTAGGCATGTGAACGTGCTACTAGACCGAGCGCACGCGGGAATAAATCCCGTTAACGCGATTCCCTCCCCGCGCGCCAGCGCAAGGAGCGCACGTGCATCCGGTCAAGCAGTCCTAGCACGTGCGCTAAAGCAGTCCTCGTGATCGCTTTTCACGTTAACGTGCATGTTATGTTAGGACTGCATCCATCTGTATGTATATATCTTTTGTACGTTTTTGGCACTCCCAGCGATGGTGGCTAATTTAACAGGAGATGCATAATTCTGCCAGCAGCCTGTTTTCACAGGTACAATGTGATGTAAAACGTAGAGACACTGTTTCATAACACAGTATGTTGTGTTGTACATTTTATGACTGATTATCTAATGCTATAAGTTGATGTTGTTGAAATTTTGCTTCGATATCCGTGTACTGTAAGAATGATATAGCCCAGTTCATTTTATAATTTTTTTTTTCACCAAATAAAAGAGAGAAAAAAAAAATGAAAACACACACACAGACATATATATATATAGACCTCTCCTATTGGCTAGTCTTTTGATCTTGTTCTAAATGAATGGAATACGATTTATTTTCAATTTTGAAATGTAATTGTTGGTGAATTTTATATATATATATATATATATATATATATATATATATATATATATATATATATATATATATATATATATATATATATATATATATATATATATATATATATATATATATATATATATATATATATATATATATATATATATATATATTTATATATATATATATAAAGCACAAATAGAATCAGTGAAACACCTGGGAGTACTATGGACCTTGGATCTCCGAAGAAATACCTGTAGAAAATAAAGACAAATTAGACAAACATATAAAGCACAAAGACACTACAGTTAAAAAGGCACCCTATATTTCACTTATATCCGTTCCCCGTCTGGGACTCGAACCCACGACCTATGGTACCGAATCACCTAGCTGCCATGCATCCGACCCTCTAACAGACTGAGCTACCCGAGCTCCACAAAAATGGAGCTTTAATAGCCAATCAATTCCGCGGCCGTGTTGTCATGCATGCGATTAGCTAATGATTGGCTATTAAAGCTCCATTTTTGTGGAGCTCGGGTAGCTCAGTCGGTTAGAGGGTCGGATGCATGACAGCTAGGTGATTCGGTACCATAGGTCGTGGGTTCGAGTCCCAGACGAGGAACGGATATAAGTGAAATATAGGGTGCCTTGTTAACTGTAGTGTCTTTGTGCTTTATATATATATATATATATATTATTGTGTCTTTCTCACAAATAAAAATTCTGTCAAAGTGTTTGTTGGTATTCTATCATGTTAGTATTTGTTTGCTTCAATTCTTTGAAGATTGTATCAGACTTGAGAATTTTACATTCTAACTATAAAAAGAAACGCAGAAGCGCGGGAAACGTTTGGAGATCATATATTGACATATCTGACCAGGCTTGGTATCAGCTTTGGTCTGTATTCTAAATGTGCCTCTAGTCTTGACGTAAGCAACTTTGGCATGTGGGAATTCGGTCATTTTGACCTATATTTTCTGGTGCAGTAAAATCCAGCCCCTTTCAATGTTTCACAATCTGTCTATAGTGTGTTTAGCAGTTTCCTTTGAGGAAGTACTTCTACAACCCATACAATTTATATAGATTTCGTAAATCCTGTGAAGATGTATCAAAAGAAAAAACAGAAGACATCTCGCAAAACTGTATGACAGAAATCACCAAGGACCGTCACACAAAAGTATTATTGCTTTCTGATGTAATACTCCAATTACGGACCTACGGTCGCCAGCTCTTTTAAGCTTAAAACTTTTCATCTGAGAAAAACTAGCCGATGATTGTCATCGGCTGATATTGGGCGAACAGTTGTTGAAGTGTTATGTACACAAATGATGAAATAATCATCGTCTACTGAGCGATCATAAAGCGACAGTCTTCTGACGCATCACTGATAACAAAACCCCTAATAATTTGGTGGATCGGTCAATGAAATTCTTAGCTTGAGAGCTTCCACTAAAACGCCACACGATCGAAAACGATTCAGGTCTTCTGGCACAGATTAAAAGGGTACAGATGAATGCGGAACCTGATGATTTCGACATCAGACGAATTTTAAAATGAGTGAATAGTTAACCTCAAAAAACCTAATGTAGCCATATTATTAAGGTGCTTACTAATCTACGAAGTTTACAACAAACTACAGATGAAAATTTCCTCTTTTTTTTTCTTTTCTTTTTCCTTTCTCTTTCTTTTCGTTTTGTTTATGGTTTTCTTTCTTTTTTCTTTTTCTTGGGGGTGGGGGGGGGGGGTTCACTAATTCACCAGCTTTCGATTAAACGTCAAATATTTCAGTTATCTTCGGGTCCAATTAAAATTACAATGGAATTAAATGGAATGTCCGGTGACCACGATATTCATTAAATGTTTTCCACAGCTGTGTAAATGTGATAAAATTTGTCACGTGTTTTCTTTGATTTTTCCATGATTTACGTATAAATGCTTGAGATGGTAAATAGAATTTTAAGGTCGTAAAAAAAAAAAGAAAAGAAAGGTGGAGTCCACAATGAATATTGAGGCTAATTTAGCCTTCTATTAACATCAGAAACGTCTTGCAATAAAAATGATTTTATTTTATTTATGACATACATACTACATGTGTTAGAAACGAAAGTACAGATGGAAGTTTATGTTTGGTGTCCTTTGTGACTCTTGCTTGAACTTAAGATGTTTCATTTTCTAAGATTTCTTGTAGGAAAACACAAAGTATTTATTCATTCATTCATTAATAACACGTTAATTAGAAATAGGAAAATTGCTATATTATCCTTTTTGTGAGGAGAACAATCTAGATTGTCACACGGTATTTTCATCGCATGGAATATAAAGACTGCTCTTCTGTAGTGTGTGGTTTTGTAATACGTAGATGAAGGTTGAATGAAGTAAGTAAAAACGAAGAAGTACCGAAGGGTAAACCATATCTCATAGTCCATGTAATAAAATGACAATATCGTCAATAGTGTCATATTCAGACAAATGCGAACCCCAATAATGTCGAGGTGAGACCAGGTGCCCGGGAGGAGTAGGCTTCTCCTGGTTGCATGCAACACCCGTAGCAAACGTCCTGCAACAACCTTTCAAATCGAGGAGGTAAATACATAAATATACACGCACGAACACACGGAGGAGACACCAAAATGAAGTCAAATTCTCCCATTCAAGGCAAGAAATGCTGCCTAACTGAAATTCCGGTGTCGGAAACGTACGTGAACAAATACCTGTATATATTGACATATTATGTCAAATCAAGTATAGTCAAAACGTTAAGATGGTTATTTTGTATAATCAGGTCCCAAAATATCGGTTAACATTCTTGAAAGAGGAATCTGAAATTGAACTAGATCCCTATATCAACCATAGAACTTTCTCAGTGACAAATTCAAACGTTCCTCAATATATCCTTGTGAGAGTAGTTTTGTGGCAAGAAGTTTCGCTCTCGGGACGATATTTTCGTATTTAGAACATGCCCTGGCATAGCGTATAAGTTGTGAAATGAAGACGCCATATGCGGGAAAGGAAGGTATGTTGCTACTCAGAAAAGGGAAGATGGTAATGAAATTGAAATCGTCACGTTTGTCATAGAGAGAGGTTACTAATGCACCATTTTCAATAATTGATAGCAGTATATCGAGGGATGAAGCAGAAGATGCGCTCTCTGTTGTATCTTTTATCTCGAGCTCCTTTGGATATATGATGTTGAGGTGATCCTTAAATACAGGGTTGTTAATAGACAAAACGTCATCGATGTATCTGTACGTAAGTTGAACCGAGATGCTGATTGTTTATTGCTTTTAGAAAGCAGAGTCTTATGAATTCTGTTTCGTAAGAGTATAAAAATATGTCAGCCAGAAGAGGCGCGCCATATGTACCCATAGGAATGGCAACAATCTTTTGGAACACTTTCTCACCAAATATCACAAAAATATTATAAGAAATTCTAACATTTGGATGATCTTTTTTCCTGTGTAATTGCTGTTGGAATCAGAGTGTTCCTTAACAAAATATATGTCGTTGTGGTCTAAAACGAGGTACTTATACCTGCGAATTGCTTTTTGTTAAAGAAGGCGTTTTGAATAATTGCTGTTATTCTGTTACAGTTTTTATGAGGAATGGTTGTATAAAGAGTCGAATAGTCAAAAGAATTTATGCTAGTGGCATTATTGAAAATAGGAGATTTTAAGTGTTCTAGAAGTTCCTTGGAATTCTTTAGGATCCACATCTGATTGATTCCACTTCTCGAGTAAGCAGTAGAGCAGTATGTCTGAAGACCATGTTTGATTTCTGTTAGAATTTTGGTGAGTAACATGGAAAGAGGCTTGGTGGAACACGTGGAAGATCCAGCCATGAAACGATGCTAATATGGAGTTTTATGCATCTTTGGAATCCAAAAAAGGTATGGTAGCTCGAGATCAGATTCATTTGTAGTAATACCGACTGAACTGAATAATGTATACTCACCGTACGTGGTCTTCCTAATAAAAAGAGAATTTTAAAGTTTGAGTTATTTTGTAACTTAATACATAATCATTAAAAAGTATAAACATTTATTACATTTCTTCAAATTTACAAAATGCCTTACAATACATTGCACCCCTGTAACAATGTCATGAATTGGAGCTACGATTTATCTAACTAGCCAAAAGTATCCAATGTGAGATTTATGACGAAGGGCATAGTCATTTCCCATGAGGTGATATTTGGAATAATAGCGTTGAAATATTATCTTTGTCCAAGACCGCGTTCATACTTGTTGATAGTTGATTCTAGTTGATATCGATACTTATTCCCGGATGAGGCACCGAGATGTAGAGACCTCTTCTTCGTTTGGTGATTATGGGACTTGTTCACCATATACTGCTTCCGGAGATGGTGATTATGGTAGACTCAACATGGGCCATACTACTATTGCTGATGAATCCGACTGTGAAGCAATAAATAAATGCGATACATACATTTCGTGGCGACAAAACAGTGAAAGATCTTGTTTGCGTTTCATTCCTTTGCCAAATCGATAAAATTTAGAGAATTGTTAAATACTGTGTACAACGAAGTATTTTTGGTTACACGATAGCATATTTTGGAAACGGCCGAGCAGTGCATGTTCAACATTAGTTCCATTAAATATACATCCGGAATAAAACGAAAACAAAGCACAGAAATTAATAATGTAACATTTAAGGGTCGTCCATCCCTAAGAAAATTCTTTTTATTTTTGTGAGGGACTTATAAGACACAATTAACTTGGTGATGTTAAAAGATTACCTACTCATTTTTGTTTTCGTTGAGCAAAAAATCAAAATGATGAAGTCTTAGCATGCTTAATTCATGTTTTGGTAACTTCTGAGTCAAACATAACATCTATTAGTTTGCATTACACAGTCTATTGGCTACCCAGAATTATCGCTCCTTACTCTCGCTTATATCTCTCTACGTCTGAGAAATAGTTCGATGTCAGTGACATGGCAAATTTATAAGCTCATCTTCAAAGTTAAAGGATCATAAAACTTTCAATTGTCTCTCTGTTATTTTAAACGAACTATCAAATTCTTTATAAGTCTAATCTACATTGAATTCCACGGTTATCTCTAAATTCAATCTTGTTTAATACTTGTTTAACACACGAAATACCTCCATATGCAAGGTAATTAAACATTCATTATAAACAATTTACATTGAATTTAAATCATACATTATATTAAGCATATCATCACATGCTTGGATATTCAATTTCATATTCTAACCATGGATTTTAAAACCTTTCAAAAGAATCTTGTAAATAGCGTTGGCAGAGATTTAGTTGCTTTAGCGCACGAACCTCTGGGTAGACAATGCTTTTTTTTTTTTTTTTTTTTTTTGTAAATCAGCAGACTATAGACACTTAAATATCTTTCCTTCAATATCAATTTTAAAATCCCTTATACGCGTAACGAGAAACGAGTCTAGCATCACTAGCTGCTAACATTATCTCCGGTGCCAATGCATCAAAATAGGAAATTTAGAACGCTAATAAGGAAAAAAAAAACAATGTGAATAAATCTCCTTCTCTGTTAAATCCTCGACATTTTCTAAGTTCAAGAGCCATAAATTTGGCAAAGCCAAGTCAATCATACTGAAATGCGAACTAGTACCTAAGCTCATTGGTATAAAGCTCTATACCAAGTATCAATCAAACCTTGAAAGACTGCAGAAAAAGTCCAGGAAACATGAACTCGGACGGATAACGTCATGCCATTATACATTCCGTCTATCACGGGCATATAACAAGGTCAAGAACCTGTGTGTGAAGTATCAAAACCCTACTTTTGTCATCAAAATAGAGCTAAACACGAGATTAATAAGCCATAAGAAAAATTAGCTTTGGTAATTTAGGGTTATTTTGTCCATGGACGCATGTAATTATTTGGAAAAACCTAATGGTAATATTTCATCTATCAGATATTCAAATAGTCATTTTTTTCAAAAATAAAAAAGAGATTTAAATGAAAGCGTTCAAGCTTTATAAATTTCTCTGTTGAAAATGCCTTATTTTTGTCTTTTTCACATTCCGTACTTCAACCAGGATTTTATCCCGTTGCCATGACAACAACGAACTTGCAATATTGATCTAACGTACTCATATATATTTTCAGATGTATGAAGATAAATATATAATAATAAAATTATGTTGATTCAGGTCACAGAATATGAAAATAACCATGATTTTTATTGCAAGAAGGTGAGAAAGAACAAGACGATTTTCAGACTAAGAATACCTCCATTTCTAGAGGAGAGTATTAGTGAATAATGAAAGTCATTTTTTGAACGTGATATTACTTATATTTCTTCTGTAACTATCTTCTCTTCATTTTTGATTAAAAATTGACATTTAGAAAAATATCGGAAATTGAGATATTTGACTAATCCCTGGTTCTATCGTAGACTCTTTGTTAATAAACTAAAGAAATACGTTTGTATCCAGGTTAGATTTCGTGCAAAGTAAGATTTTATTGTCCTTACCCCCTATTCTTTACCAAATCATTGTACAAACAATGAGAGGGCAGCTCTTATCGAGATGAATTATATATGTGGTTCATAATTTTACACTGCACACTTTCTACAATATCATATGTTTCCTTGAACATACATATTTTAATATAACCATACTAAATTTAAATATAAGCAAAATAAAAGAACACCACTCTCTTATTTAAACACAAGATTTATACAAAAGAGAAAACAGAAGACATCTGACCACGTTGTACAACACGAAAAATATGATAATAGTAAAATATAAACAGAAAAACGACATTACAAAAGATTCGATTATGCTGCGGTTACGATATTGACCTAGGACGGTCAGTTGAAGTAACAAACGTCACTCAGTTGGTGTGGTTAACCGGTTTACGGGCGCCCACTTTCCCACTAACCGCAGAACCAGCACAATCAAAGGACACATACTTTAAAATTTATAAATAATCATCCCTATAGAGAACAAGATCAACAGGTTTCTCAAGATGAGAGGTCATAAACATTTTATACACACAAAACTTTTATAGAATAATATGTTGCTATCAAAAATATGTAAGGCGACATAAACTAAAGTAAACCGTGCTCTGCCCGTTTGTAAGCAAGTACAGATCCTTTAAAGTTTGGAGTCCCGACTAATAGTCAGAGGGGACGAGGATCAGGACCTTGTCTCCTCTGAAAAGGTTTGGACAAAAGCCCGCCATAGAGTCCCCACCGCCCTGTTAGCGTGCAACGCTAATGTGGTAAGTAATAATAAATCAGAAATATGTTGAAGACCTATATTTACATTCTTTTGTTATTACTATGATATAGATGTTATTTTGTACGAAGATAAATAAACAAACTTTTATTTGCCCAACCCCTCTTTCTGACGGAACATTCAAGGAATTCAGGTCCCTTAATCATACATGTATATGGGCTATATGAAATTGAAAAGCTGAAATTAGAATATTCTTGTAATTATATTTCTGTACTCCTTATTTATTTTAAAGTCCTTGCAAACGGCCACTTTGCCGCGAAACTTCAACGTGGTAATAAAATAAGCAATGTTGCATCCTCGTAAAGAATTTTACTGTAGACTGTTTTCAAATACCAGTTCAGGCTGTACCGTAATCCATACTCGTACCAACTGACCATCGTTATTTTACATTATATGTATGCATGCAGACAGTAGTTCACGTGCATTTCCGACTTCGGAATTCAAGTTCAGCAGCATTTCATACTGTGAATTGGATAATTTGATTTAGTATCCTTGTCTTCTACATATGCTCATCTGTATTTATATATGCATTTACTTCCTGAATTTAGATAGTTTTCGCAGGATTTTTGCTATATATTTTGCATGCACGAAGGGGACGCTTATTCCTTCTAGGCATCTGGTCTCATCTCATTTTAAATGGGGTAGGCATTTGTCTGAATGTGACATTTTATTCGATATTGTCCTTTTATTCTATGGACTTCGAAATGTGCTTAATCCTTCGGTACTTCTTCCTTGTTTACTTCCACCCACATATCAATGACAGTGCTACCTCAAATTAGAACAGAATTGAAGTGAATCTTTGCACATTTTCTAAATGAAAAACTATAAAATGAATTTCAACGAAGAACTCTGGTGACTTATGTTGCAGTATCACTTTCATGTTAGAGTTATCCTTCTTGTATCTGATTGATTTATGTAATGTGATGTTAGAGAACATTGGAGAATAAAATGGTTTGTGTTGTGATTGTCAGTCTCATCAGATCGTATTCATACCCTTACATGGTGTTAGAAACAACTGGAATTGTTCAGCGATGGATCGTACAGGCCTACCGATACCTAAAATGGATAAACAGTCGACTAATCTCCCGGAAACATGAAAAATGCTTGTTCCACAGCCACGTGATTTGTTTTTAGACGGGCCTCTGTTGGACAAAGATGAAGAGATCAAAGTTAAGTATCTACTGCTGTGGGTAGTTGATCGGTGTAGAGAGATATTTGCAACGTGGTCAGACCTAGAAGGGATAGAAAGAAACTTCAGCCACACTACCATCGGTTCAAGAGGTACGCACAACCCAAACTAAATCCGATCAACAAAGACATGCAAGGCACCAACTCAGTAGAACAGTTCGTAACGAAGTTGAAATCTATGGTTAAAGACTGTGCGTAAAATAAGCCTTATGAGAATTGTGTTTGGAAGCTCCTCGCCAAATGTGAGAGATAAGCTCACTAATGGTATTGAAACGCTCACCTTTGACAAGGCAATCCAAATTGCCAAACTTACAAATACTCGTAAAGGCATTTAAAAATATTAGCTCCCAAGTAGTGCACACTGTGGGTAGCCGCAATCTGAAGAAAACGTTTAACAACGATGGAAGACGATGCAAATTCCCTCAGAAATCCGCAAATGCTGATACGAGTGAAAACGAATTCTGGGCAAGGTAACCGACGTTCACGAAGCTCGCGCCATGATGGCCACCAAAAAAAAAAAAAATAAAAAAAGCAGGTAAAACAGTTCCAGAAACTCAATGCGGACGATGTGGTATGAAACCAAACCACAAAGGCGGACAAAATATCCAGCGAAAGAGAAACAGTGTTCCAGATAATATCGGTGTATTCGTTTTGCTGAAAAATGTTACGTCAATGTTTATGAATTGAATGTTAAGCAACGAGACTCTTTCACTTAATGATGATAGTAATTATGCAATAATGCTTCATATTTCAGCAATCCAGACTCAGAGTCTGATGAATGTTTTATTGATGGCATTGTACCTGTACTAACACTAATGATGCAAACCAAAATATTGTTGATCAAGCATTCTGTAATATGCAGATTGGTACTTATCCTGTAAAACTTAAATTAGATACTAGTTTACAAGTAAACATGTTACCTAAGAGTTTATATGATGGTATGGCGTTGACTGTTCCCATTACCTCAAATGATGCAAGGTTGTCTGTGCATGGAGGTCAAGGATTAACCACATTCGGTCAATGTGAACTCGAGTGCTCATATAAAGACAAAAAGGCCAAAGATTTCCCTTCATATCTTGGATACCAAATTCACACCTATTTTAGGCATGAGAGATTGTATCAAGATTAGTCTGATTAAACTAGTGCACATGTGTGACTCGTCGGCGTCGCCCGTAAAAAATAGTACCCCCGTGACTAACGACCAAGTTCTTTCTGAATTATCAGATACTTTTTATTTGGTTTATTTTGAATTTGGTTTATTCCCAAGGGAGTCCATTATAAGCATTGACCCCAACGTACCCCTTGTCATACATACACTCTGCAGAATCCCCATTGCCTTACAAACTAAACTCGCTGATGAACTCGACAAAATGGAAGGTCAAGTTATAATTACCAAGGTCACCAATTTCGCTAGTAGTGGTTAAGAAACCTTATTCTGGTAAACTCAGAGTGTGTCTGGACCCTAAAGACCCTAATAGAGCAGTACTTAGACCCCATCACCCCATGAAAACATTAGAAGTTGTCCTTCCAGATCTTAGTTCTGCCAAATAATTTTCTAAACTAGACGTAAGAACTGACTATTGGAACATTAAACTTAATGTAAGGGCATCATGCCTCTCTACCTTTAATACACACATGGAAAGGTACAGGTTCCTAAGGCCTTATTCTTAAAGGTCACAAGGTCCTCATCTTTCTACCCTCTCTTTACAAGAGAGTATTCTTGAGATATATGTTGGTCACATGGGTCTAGATAAAACCCTCCAAAGAGCCCTATCCTGTGTATTTTGGCCTGAACTCACCGCCAACCTTAACGATTTAGTCAATAAATTCTCTCTGTGTATGACCGATATGAACTCAAATCAAACGGAAGCTCTTACCTCATATCCCATTCCAGACTATCCATGGCAAGTTGTAGTCACTGCAAACCTATCATAAACCATATGAAGGCTATCTTTGCTAGATTTTGCATTCCAGAAAAGATCATATCTGATAATGGTCCCCAGTATAGCTCCCATGAATTTGCAGAACATATATCAGCCTATGATTTTGTCCACCCCAAATATAATTCCAGAACACTCGAATGTCCACAAATTTTCAATTCTGTTTTCAATATTTGTTTTTAAAATTCTGTTTTTAATATTTCCTACTTGCTAAAGGCCACACGGCCGAAAATTTGTGGACATTCGAGTGTTTTGTTGTTTATTCATTACTACTTAACTATGGAGGACTTTCATATAATTATTATAATTCCAGATACCCTCAGTCAAACGGTTTAGCCGAACGCACTGTCCAAACAATAAAGCACATAGAAATCTACATCTAGTAATACCGGCCCATATTTTGGACATCTGGAATATCATAACACCCCCTACAAAGTACTGCCTCCCCCCCCCCCCCCCGTATTACTCGAGGGTAGACACCTTAGAGCAATTTTACCTACACTAACCAACCAGTTCTAACCAAAGGTCATTGACTCTTTTCTTGCAAAACAGTCCATGACAATCAGGGGAAAAAATCAAAATACTACAGTGTTTAATCAAAACCTTTACCACCCCTTAATATTAGTGACAAATTCAGATTTCAAAAAGATGATAATAAATGGAAACCTGCCATTATCAATGACAGAAAAGATGATCACCCTTATATCACTACCGTCGTCATTTGATATATTCAAATGAGGAATTGGACATGTCACTCACCCCAGCGTACAAAATATATGACAAACCCCATCGTACCCCCACAATTGACATTAACCCAAAGGTCAAATATGCAGTCCAAAAAGGTCAGTCCCAGGTCAACATGAATGTCAATCTCAAAGTCAACCAGCCCCCACAACAATTTATGAACCCATCCCTTCTACTGGTCACTCACAAACTTACATAACCCGTAGTGGTAGAGTTGTCGAACTCAAATTCCTGCCTGATATGTGAAATTTTCTAGTTAATATGTTATTTATTTCTTATGTATATAATTATATTACATTTTCATTCTGATAATTTTATTGAATTTATCTGAATCAAAGGACACTCCATGATTGTACTAATTTATTGTATATATTATAATTCTGATAGACATCAATTTAATTTCATGTTAAGAAAGGAGATGTTGCAGGATCACTTTTATATTAGAGTTATCCTTCTTGTATCTGATTGATTTATGTCGCGTTATGTTAGAGAATATTGGAGAATAAAATGAAATCGCACGCATGGTTTGTGTCATGATTACCGGTCTCATCAGATCGTATCCATACCATAACTAAATCTGAGCTAACGTAATTAATTCAACAAATACGTATTGATCTGTTTGATATACTTGAATGAACTGATCCGATCATGAGGTCTCGTTATCAGATAGAGGGACTTAAACACAACTTGACTCATAATGATGTGTACCTTTGTTTAGAAGTACTTCTCTTCTATATGTTATACATTGTTATATTGGACCTTTCCCGATTCTACAGAGGGTCTGTGGCATTATCTCAGTTTATACAACAGAACTGTATTTGTTTATAAAAAAAAAATTTCCAATACAGACTGTTTGTGTTCCTTTACTTTTTATGTACCGGACTTCCCTTTAGAGGACTTCTTCGAATCTCTATTGCTTTATTGGTTACTTTATTCAGAAGGATCCAGGTTTTAATTTCATTTTAAAAATAAGAGTATGTTTACAAAATACATCTTTTTTTATCTTTTTTCTAATTATGATTGTATCCTTTTGTAAAATATGAATTTATTGACTGAAAAGAGGCTTTACAATACTATACTAGTTTAAGGACATCCATGTATTCATGAAAAATGAATAGCAAGACAGTGCAAGATACAGTCTAATGTTTGTTAGGAAAAACCACAAGAAAATATTGTTAATTACTGATATCATTTGCCAGTTTCTTTGTAACATTCAACATGTACTTAACGCTTTAAATTTGAACAATTAAAACATATGTATTTCTTTAACTACAACAGTATTCGATTCCAGAATTTGATATAGTCATAATATATGTCATTCATTTTTGTGTTTGCAATTTCTGTTTTGACGTCAATGAGTTCTACCATAAGAATTTTGATTGAAGGACAGTTACTATTTGTATCCTGATGCACAACGAAATTAACGGAATAGGGAAAATTTTTCATATTAGACAACAATTTTATATTGATATCATAAATGTTTTGTCAAATTTATTTCATATCTTTTATCTTAATTCACTTTTATGCTTTCAAGTGCGTCTGTATTACATTTTAATTTGACGCTTATTTATTTACTTTTCAACTTTTCGGAACATATTTTCATCGATATCTCCTGTCAGGCATATCAGCATGCATGTAGATTATATCTTTAGTTCAAAGATTCTGTATGAACGTTTTAAATTTACATTGAACAGTGATATTTGCAAGCATAAATTACATCAATTATTGAACATCAATATACAACGTAGATAAAAAATCATTTTTAAATTCGTAATTATTTTGATATTTAGAACTTCGTCTAAGTAGATGTCGGTTATTTAAACGCTTATTACCCTCCTCTTGGTAAACTCTTCTCATTTTCTTAAAATCTAAAATTATGCATTTAATTACTGCGTTAGACAAATAGCAAACTTTAAACATCTTCAACTGAAACGCCACCTCATTCATTGACCTATTACTGTGAAATGAAAATCGTTAGAATAATCACAGCTCTGCTCATTTTAAAACTCTCGTTTTTATCCTATTTCTTTGTCGTTGCATGGAAAATCGGAAAGAAAATATTTTCAATATAAACTGCTAGAAAAATACTCACACACTTTGAAGATATTTACCGGATGCAAAATATGCAGGGACAAAAACTAAGGCCAGGTAAACACCGGAAAATATATTTACAACACTCTCACAGTATGATTAATGGAAAACATGTTATACTATGCTATGATACCTGTACATGCACGTTAAGAGAGCATCTAAAATCGCATCATATATTCTGTACAAAACGAACAGCAAGTGCTCAGAGAACGAAAAAGTAAGATAATAGTATGTAAATATGTTTCTTACTCATTTTGGATTTACATTCTTTACAAAATTGTTTTGGCGTATATAAATAGAGGTTTCGAATAATTTAATAGGTAGTGGTAATATTAGAGTCCAAAGTGATAAATAATTCCGTCGACACGACGTCATCCAGATCTTAGTATAATGTGCCAGAGGGGTATTGCGTGTCTAATGGTTTCCATAGACTTGCAAGAAACTAAATGGTTTTGTCTTTATTGCCGATTTAGACAATAGTAAGGCTTCTGATACGGTTGGAGACTTGGCTTTATGTATTAATTACGTAAATTGACAATCGAAAGCCAGTTATGTTTCACACTAAATCATTGTCACTACTACACATCTAGGTCTGTCATTCTCATTCAGATTATATACAGGGGTTTCCAATTGACCAAGAAGTAAGGGTGTGGTTATTTCTTGATTTTGATGTACTATATATGGACATTTGAATTAAACCATTATAGCTCTACAGGAGTAATACTGAGATTTTGCAAACTGATAGCTGTTATAACCGACATTTCGTACAAATATGCAATACTTGCTGTGCGTATGCAAACAAATAGCGCTTTTCTTTACAAACCAAGCTTGCTTACAAAGCTTGGGTACGGAAATTCTATGGAGAGAGCAACAAGACCCATAATTTTTATTTGCTACAAAAGTCCTTCTGTTTGTACTGTGTTTGTGTGTGTGTGTGTGTGGGGGGGGGGGGGGGGGGTTAAAAACGCCTTGGAATATATTTGAATTCCAAATACTGATAAACGATTTTTTATTTATTATTATTATTATTTTGTCATGTTAATATGTATGGAGTAATAATAATTTGCAAATCAAATATACATTAAGTGGAGTCAAGAAAACTGTAAAATATCAAAGGATCATGATGTACATACTTACAAACCACAAAATTAGACAAATTGATATTACCGTCTCTAATTTTATTCGTTTTTACTTGAAAAGAAGGTAATCTGTCATGTCAAAGCCAGTTATGATATTAACATTCAGTACTTCTTAGAAAAAGTTACGTGCTTGCCTTTGATGTGTTAAAGTTCTCAGTCAGTCGAATCATTTTCAACCCATGCAGCAATTACTAATACTTTAATAGATATTTAAGAAAAATCTTAAGACACACAGTATGAATAAAAATAACAAGGATATGATAAAT
Source organism: Pteria penguin (assembly GCA_035048485.1). Lineage (NCBI taxonomy): Eukaryota > Metazoa > Mollusca > Bivalvia > Pterioida > Pteriidae > Pteria > Pteria penguin. The sequence goes on from CM068584.1 coordinate 9,082,603, forward strand.
TTTAGAGGTTTTAACATTGTGAATTTGTCAGTCTTTTACGATATCTAATGTCGGTAGAATATCTTTTATAGGAAATAAATATCTGTAAAAGCAAATTTTCTTTGAATAGCTGTGTGTACTTCTGATAGCCTATACACTAAACACATCAGGTTTTGATTTCTTATTTATTCTATTCTTATTAATGTATTTGTTTATTTATTCATTTATTTTTTTTTTTACGTCAATGAAGTATATATACAATTAAAATAATCATAATAATGATCTTAACAAAAATTATTTTCATATTTCCACTTTCATTGTAACAAGCAAATTCAGAGAATTGTGGTTCACCGCTTTGGGGGTTCTATCAGTAAGGGTGCATTGACCTGTGACATACAGTCTTAGTAGTGCATGCAGACACATATGCCAAATATGAAGGCCCTACGGTTAAAAAGTTACATTGAAGTAGGTCAAAGGTCATGGCCATGATCACATGATAACAAATTTTGGTACAGACGGACAGGTATTGCAATTAGGGCCAAACATGCCCAAAATGAAGGCCGTACGTCTTACAGGTAAAAGTTATTTTAAAAAAAATTAGGATTAAAGTTTTTGTGACAGACGGACGGACGAACTTTCCCTAAACGCGGGGAACAAAACTGATTATCAACCTATTAGATTCATATAATTAGAAAGCATATTAATCAATTTCGGTAACAGAAATTCCTTGCACAGAATCCTCTTGTATTTTTGGTGAAAAACTAAAAGGTTTTCAAGGACAATACAAAAATTGAAAATTCTTTTTCACTGTTTACCTCTCTTCTGAAAATGACATAGATAGATTTCATACGGAAGTGCCACTGAGAGTTTTTATTTATACTATATAAATAATGGTCGCGTAAGTTTTGCAGGAGATATGAACAGTACGGTGAGGTGCAGTCCTAACATACCATTATGTTAACGTCACATTAACGTGAAGTTTGCATTCCTCGTGCGCTCACGACTCCTCATCATCACATTGACACTAGGGGCGCTGACTTGATGAACAGACACGATGAAACTGGTTTTCGGTTCTTCAAGGAGTAAGACAAGATGGGGTCTTAACAAATTTTTTGTACCTCGTATTCATTGATGGACTTTATATATTAGAATTTGAGAACACTTACAAAAACTCAGGAATTTCATCAATCACAAGTTGAGCTCTTTTTAACTTCATATAAGGCTAGCATCTGTAACTGGAATTGACTATAGTGTTTTTGCTGTTTGTCCATCCGTCCGTCGGTACGGATGGTTTCCAGACAATAACTTCAGTAAGGAATGACCAATTTGCTCCAAATTTCATCAGGGTCAGTGTTACTAAAAATAGACACGTGTCGTTGTATTTCTGTTTCCAGATGATAATTTCAGTTAGGAATGATTGATTTCTTTCATACTTCATATAAGGCTAGCTCAAGTAAAGGTCTAGGGTGGGGTATTTTTGGGGTCAAAGGGAAACTCAAAAATCTCTATTACTAAAACTAGACATCGCTGTATTAGCCATATAATAACTTGAGTAAAGTATGATTCCTTTCTTTTCATCTTTCTGTACGACTAACTTATATAAAGATGTAGGGTGCGACTGAGTTTTGAGTCAAAATGTCATTTCTAAGGATCACTGCTACTTCAAATGTACATTTATCACTGCATTTCGTTTTCCAGATAATAACTTGAGTAAGGATAATTGATGTCTTTTAAAGCTCATAAAATGCTAGCACATATATAGGTCTGGGGCGGGATAGATTTTGGGGTCAAATGATCACTTTTAAGACTCAATGTTATTAAAAATACATATCAGCATAGTTCAATTGTACTACTTATTACTGAAAATAGTGATTCATCACTGTTTCAGTTTCCAGATGATGACTATAGATACTGACGCTAAATACGAATAAAACGATGCTATATTTCTGATATGAACTTCACAGAATTCAATGTTATTTCTTATTTAATTATGCAAAAAGTTACCAGTTTCACATAGCTGTGTCATGTTGCTAATAAGGTATTAGTCACTTCGAAGGTACAGGTTATGGCGGGGGCAAGTGTAGCATGCAACACTGACTGTAAGCTTGTTGACAATGTGTTTGTGTGCATATCCTTTGTGGTTTGTGTTATACAGCTTTGTCAGATGTCTTCTGTTTTCTCTTTGGTTACATTTGAGAAAAGAGAGTTTTCCTATCAATGATCGAATCCTATAAAACTGAAGCCCACTCTCTCTGACAAAACTGATTCGCTTTTTACTTTTCGTAAATATGAGTTGTCGTCTGGCATATTAAAATGCATTGATTTATGACAATGGTGTAATGGTACAATAATAAACTCTATGAAATTTCACATACATGTGTATTTGCGCCAATTCATAAATGTCCAAAGCGACTTCTTTTCCCATGAAATCAACTTAACAGACACAAACAAAACAAACGTTTATGAACACTTTCATGCCCTGTTTACATGATATCCTTTTAGTGCAATGTAAGTTATTTTACGAGTGACATAATCGAGTTAAGAATGTCACCTCTTCGGGTTTCAATTATTTGAACCTACAATCGATAATACAGAATAAAGTAATATAAACTACTTTCTTATTGAAAACATTTTAGTGGTGTTTGGAGGAAAAGTTTTTCAACAAACTGTAAGCATTCTAATGGGCACTAACTGTGCCCCGCTTCTGGCTGACATATTCCTTTACTCATACGAAGCTGAATTTATTCAGTCTTTGCTTTCGCAAGGAAAGAAACGATTGGATCTTGGCTTCAATTTCTCTTACAGATATATAGATGACTTGCTTTCAATTACTGATCCCTTATTCGCGGATAATCGTAGCATCATCTATCCAAGTAATCTGGAGGACAAAGAAACCACAGAAAGTAGTAATTCTATTTCGTATTTACATATTATGTTCTCTTTTGACATTAATGGTCAAGTGAACGCCTCATTCTATGACAAACGTGACTATTTCAATTTCGCTATCACAAAATTTTCTTTCATAAGGAGCAACATTCCATCATCATCTGCACACGGCGTATTCATATCTCAGTTAATGCGTTATTCCAAAGCATGTTCAAATTACAATGACTTTGTTCTGAGGGCTAGGCGAATTTTGCCTATGACATTGAGATCATCAAAAAGACTATAGGTCTTGTATTTGGCCCCTCTACAGCCGTATGCAGACTTTTACTTTAACGTTGCACGCAGACTAACAGGGCGGTGGGGACTATATGACGGGCCTTGTCCAAACCTCTTTCAGAGGAGACATGGTCCGGGAACTCCTACAGATCTAGGGTCTTAGCTCGCTTTCAGACTGGCAGAGCACGGTTTATCATGTTGATGTCGCATATGTTTTTATATCATTATGTGTTTTAAAATACCTTACGTGTTTATATTTTTATGACCTGTCAATATGCGATACCTGTTGACCCTTGTTCTTTACATGGGGGATTATTTATAATTTTTTAAATGTACGTCCTTGGATTGTTCTGCTGTTACGGTGGATGTGAAGGTGGGCCCGTAAACCGGTTAACCACACCATTTGTTTGGCGTTTGTCAAATTAAATGACCGTCCTAAGTCGGTATCGTAATTGCACTACAATCAAATATTTTTGTATTGTGTTATATGTGCTAGCATATTATTTATATTCATGTATTGTATAGCTCCGTGGTGACTTCTGCTACATAACTGAGCCAGTAACTCCTCTTTTTTCTTTAGAATAAGGTATTCAACCAGGGTAATACATGTGGTACACTAGCAACGTCGCTGAGGAAGTTTTATGGTCGTACTCTTATCATGCCATATGATATCTCGTTATCCAGTCTTTTAAATAATATTCTGGACTGAGACCGATTCCGATCATTTTACACAGATTTGACACCTTCTTTACCAGAAGGTTACTTACTTTGACTTCTCCATAAATATATATGGCATTTACACGATTTGGTTCTTTCTACTTGATGTATCTGACGGGTGTTGCTAGCAAGCAGGAGATGCTCACTCTCCCCGGAAACCTGATCTCACTCCATCATAGGGATTCACATATGCTCTTCAAGTAGACATATTTTGTTATTTTCCACTTGTTTTTCATTTTCACTGATTTTGTATGTCCTCTGCTTTTGTGATTTTCAGACTTATGGTTTGGATTTATCCATCATCTTTACATTAAGTGTTCAACAGATAAAAGAGAAGTAAAGGTTTTATATTTATTTATGCTTATTTTGTTATCAGCAAAGCATCATTCCAACAGCGACTAATAAAAATTACAGATAAATTTGAAGTCCACATTTAAAAAGCGAAAACAATTTGTAATGCACACGATCATTTATTTATATTCTGTTTATTATCATTTTTAATACTCACAGAAGTAAATAATATATCCCTATTCGATGCATATTGCATATCCCTTGATTTTGTTTTATTTATTTATTTTTCGGGGGAGGGTGAGTGCCAAAGAAAGTTGAGATTTTATGTTGGATATGGTTCCATTTTATTTTGTTACGTTAGATTAGAGATATAGACAACTATCTCTTGTTAGATAGAAAGTAAATTGCTTGGTGTGACAAAAGGGGTATACGCATACTGAGGTGTCTGGTCATTTAGGTGTATTTAGTTTTCTTTATTGGACACCATCTTAAACAGAAATCATATTAATGTTAGTTCACAACATTTTATTGATGAATGTCCACTAAGCTCATAAGCATTAAATGTCAATTTATAAATACCATTCATGATTGCACTGGAAAAGAAAAAGATTCAGTTAAACTAAGGAATCAAAGAGAAGCAACATTCTTTAATTATTTTTTTTTTTTTTTGGAGGGGGGGGGTGCAATATTTCCGGAATAGAGTGTTTTAGGAACGGTAAGGGCCAAGGTGTGTGCTTTGTGCACGGAGGGCAAAAATGATAATCTCGTAAAGGAGTAATAGAAATGATATCAAGGAAGGGCATCAAAATTTTTCTAAGGGGAACATATCACATAAGTAAATAAGAAATAGGTATGTCCGTATTTCTTGCCACTTGCAAATAAGTAATCCAATTTGTTTCTCTAGTTGATTTAACCACTACGTATTTAATCTCAATTAACATGCCTCTGCATTTCAGAGTACTAAATGTAAGTTTTCTCTTAGTTGTCATTCAAATGATGGACATTCTGGAAAAACTGACAAGCCTCATGCTTTTCTTTCGCTGATGTTGTAATTGTGACGTTGTTGAATTTTAGAATTTCATTGCAATAAGAAGTGCATCCTATAATAATATATCTTTATACAAATATATTCACGATGTATTTCTTTCTATCAGATTTATCTGGAAGCAAGTACTATCTGGCATATATAGACACTATATATAATAACTACTTGATGTGCACTTCAATGGTACGTATTTACATGGATTGCCTAGTCCACTGTTAAAGGAATAGTGAATGCCATAGTGCCGCATACACACCACATGGACAAGTATGCTCTCTGTACAGAATCTGTCCATCTACCAAATACGGCTCGTTTGCGTCATCTCCGGGATCCAAGATTTACTGTGAACAAGTTAGAATGAACCATATATAATTACGTTGAATATGTCAGTGGACCTAAACCGAAACTGGGCTTGTATTATACAGCAATCTCTAGATTAAGTTACATAAAAGGATACATGGCCGTTATTATTGTGTTAGTGATAATCTGTATCGATGCTACTCACAAAAATATTATCAGAAATTAAATCTGGCCTTCATAGATATTGCTAAACAGTATATTCCAGAAGTGGAATTAATCAAATGTGGATCCTTAAAAATTCAAAAGAGTTGTTAGAACATCTAAAATCAAAAAGTTTTACTAAAATTCACTCCATCAAGTCTTTTGACTTTTCGACTCTGTACACAACGATCCTTCATCAGAAATTAAAAGACAGATTAGCGGAAATTATTCAAAATGCATTTACTAGTAAAAACGGAAGCCGCAAATTCAAATATATAGTAATAGGCCACGATAAAACTTACTTTGTTAGGGAAAATTCTGATTCCAAAAATAAATACACTAAAACAGCTGTCATTCAGATGTTGAACTTTCTAATCGATAACATTTTTGTGGTGTTTGGAGGTAAGGTTTTTCAACAAATTGTCGGCATTCCAATGGGCACTAACTGTGCTCCGCTTCTGGCTGACATATTCCTTTATTCATACGAAGCTGAGTTCATTCAGTCTTTGCTTTCGCAAGGAAAAAAACAATTGGCTCTTGGCTTCAATTTTACTTACAGATATATAGATGACTTGTTTTCAATTAATAATCCTTCATTCGCGGATTACCTTAGCATCATCTATCCAAGTGAACTTGAGGTCAAAGAAACCACAGAAACTAGTAATTCTACTTCGTATTTAGATATTATGTTGTCTTTCGACATTAATGGTCAATTGAACACCTCACTCTATGACAAACGTGACGATTTCAATTTCGCTATCACAAACTTTCCTTTCATAAGTAGCAACATTCCACCATCGCCCGCATACGGCGTATTCATATCTCAGTCAATACGTTATTCCAAAGCATGTTCAAATTACAATGACTTTGTTCTGAGGGCTAGGCGACTTTCAGTTAAGCTGCTCAACCAGGGTTATATATGTGCTAGACTAGCATCGTCACTGAGGAAGTTCTACGGTCGTTACGAGACTCTTATTACTCCATATGATATCTCGTTATCCAGACTTTTAAATGATATTCTGGACTGAGACCGATTCCGATCACTTTACACAGATTTGACACCTTCTATACTAGAAGGTTACCTACTTCGACTTCTCCATATATAGATACATATGGAATTCACACGATTTGACTCTTTTTACGGGGTATATGTGACGGGTGTTGCTAGCAAGCAGGAGATGCTCACTCTCCCCGGGCACCTGATCTCACTCCATCACAGGGGTTCACATATGCTCTTCAAGTAGACATATTTTGTTATTTTCCATTTGTTTTTCATTTTCACTGATTTTGTATGTCCTATGGTTTCATGATTTTTGGACTTGTGGTTTGGATTTATCCATCATCTTTACATTTGATAAGTCAAAGTTGCCATTTCACAAAGAAGTACAAGAAATCAACGTTTCAAGAGGAGTAAAATTTGAATAAAATTTAAGTATAATCGTAAGAAAGAAGTGGAATTCTGATTGCACCGACTGTAAAATACTAAAACCAAAATGCTATTGCTCATCATTCTATCGCAACTGTGCCAATTACATGTACTAGTTACATGTAGTTATAATACGGTGATGAACTTTAGCCGTAGATGAGTTCTTAGCAGAAGTTTGATTTAAGTGCTATGTTACAGCCGCCTAGGGGTCTACATATCTAACAAATTGTCCAGATAATGATTTTATGTTTACATTTTCCTGTATTGTACACACCTACTCCGACATATTAACGCCCCCCAAAAAGTCTATTTAGATGATATATTCTTAAAACAGATTTATTTTAATTTGTACAAAGATGTTCACAAGGGTAGCTAGTGTAAGTCCAATAGATAAACGAACTCTATTTCTCAAATTTTCAGCCATTTGGCTAACTGCAAGTAAAAATAACATAAAAAGTGTAAGTGATTGTTACAAAACCTCCGGATATCAGCAGTCCGTTAAGTAAGAACCAAAACATTCTTACATATTCCGAGCGACACAAAGCCTTTTTCAAACAGGCACAGATCCTGATTCCAATATTAGTGATACACTGACTTACAACCCCCCCCCCCCCCTTGATACACTGACATACAACCCCCCCCCCCCCAAAGCAAAAAAAAAAAAAAAGCAAAAAGAAAACAAAAACGAAAAACATGTGTAAATGTCCTGCACAGAGCTGACGACACAAATACTACAGGGGTATATAATAAATATAGAACATATATACATTTTAATTTTGTGCACCATATGCGCATTTCGACAAGTTATGTCTCTTCAGTGATGCTAGTGGCCGAATGATTGGAATCATCAAAATATATAAAAATATGAAGAGCAGAGTTAAAGCCAAAATGACCGAAAAGTGAACCAAAGAATCTATCTATGGACAGAGCTATGCGTGAGGGACATACTCCTTAGTTTTAAAGTGATTTACTTAATTTAATGACTGAAAATTTGAAATATATATTTCATGTCAGTACAAAAGACTTATGATGCCCTCGGGGACTATCAGTCCACCAGCAGTGACACCAGCCTAGTGGTTATAATAAATATTGAACATATATACCTTTTAATTTTGTGCACCATATTCGCATTTCGACAAGTTATGTCTCTTCGGTGATGCTCTCGGCCGAATGTATATATATAAAATATATATAGAATAATACTGCAGGGGTATATAAAGTAGACTCTGATGCCCAAGGTTCCCATTACAGCATAATACTACAGGGGTATATAAAGTAAACTCTGATGCCCAAGGTTCCCATTACAACATAATACTACAGGGGTATATAAAGTAGACTCTGATGCCGAAAGATTCCCATTACAACATAATACTACAGGGGTATATAAAGTAAACTCTGATGCCCAAGGTTCCCATTACAACATAATACTACAGGGGTATATAAAGTAGACTCTGATGCCCAAGGTTCCCATTACAGCATAATACTACAGGGGTATATAAAGTAGACTCTGATGCCCAAGGTTCCCATTACAACATAATACTACAGGGGTATATAAAGTAAACTCTGATGCCCAAGGTTCCCATTACAACATAATACTACAGGGGTATATAAAGTAGACTCTGATGCCCAAGGTTCCCATTACAACATAATACTACAGGGGTATATAAAGTAGACTCTGATGCCCAAGGTTCCCATTACAGCATAATACTACAGGGGTATATAAAGTAGACTCTGATGCCCAAGGTTCCCATTACAGCATAATACTACAGGGGTATATAAAGTAGACTCTGATGCCCAAGGTTCCCATTACAACATAATACTACAGGGGTATACAAAGTAGACTCTGATGCCGAAAGATTCCCATTACAACATAATACTACAGGGGTATATAAAGTAGACTCTGATGCCCAAGGTTCCCATTACAACATAATACTACAGGGGTATATAAAGTAAACTCTGATGCCCAAGGTTCCCATTACAACATAATACTACAGGGGTATATAAAGTAGACTCTGATGCCCAAGGTTCCCATTACAACATAATACTACAGGGGTATATAAAGTAGACTCTGATGCCCAAGGTTCCCATTACAGCATAATACTACAGGGGTATATAAAGTAGACTCTGATGCCCAAGGTTCCCATTACAGCATAATACTACAGGGGTATATAAAGTAGACTCTGATGCCCAAGGTTCCCATTACAACATAATATACCGGATCATTTATAATAAATGTGACAGAATTATATATGTAGAAGAGACAGAAAGGACTCTAAAGGACAGGCTGCCGGAACATTTGCATGGAATCCGAATGGTGCTCCTCTTAAAGCAATTTCCAGATCCACACAGAAAATGCTATTATTTGCGCTCTTCTACAAAAAAAAAAAAAAAAAAAAAAAATGGGCAGTGGGAAAAAAGAAAAGAGAAGACATTTTTTCACAGCTGTATGACACAGATTACCAAGGACATGCACACAAAACATAATTACAGTAGAATATACACACAAAAATAAACGACATTACAAAAATATATTAGATTTTGCTGCGGTTACGATACCGACTTAGAACGATCAATGGAAGTAACAACGTCACTAAGTTGGTGTGGTTAACGGGTTAACGGGCGCCCATCTCCCCACTCACCGCAAAAGCGGCACAATCAAAGGACACACATTTAAATATTTATACATCCTCCATATAGAGAACAAGGACCAACATGTTTCTCAAGGAGAGGCCACAGAAATTTATTACACACAAAACGTTTATAGAATAATATGTTGCTTTCAAAAATATGTAAGGGGACATCAACATAAATAAATAATGCTCTGCCCATCTGTTAGCGAACTCAGTTCCTTGATCAATAGCAGCCCCGACTACCGGTCAGAGAGGATAAGGATCAGCACCTTGTTTCCTCTGAAAAGGTTTGGATAATACCCGTCATAGAATCCTCACTGTCCTGTTCGTCAGCGTGCAACGCTCAAGTAAAAGTCTGCATTGGGTTTTAGAGGGACCAATACAAGACCTATGGTCTTATCGATGATCGTGGTCGATGTTGAAGGCGTTTAATAATTCTAGAACCCACAGATTAGAAATTAACGGAACTATTGACCCTTTGAAATACAGTTTCGGTTATTGGGTTAGGGTTAGGGTTCTTAAAACTCAAAAAAAAAGAAATTATTAATGTGGATGTAACAGTCAATGAAACCGACGAAGTGTGGAAATAAGCAACTCTACAGACCTTCGTAATGCGGGATGACAAGGATGTCATGCAATAATGCCAGACATTGACACCGTCATCGATAACATCATGTTTTTGTACCAGGATACCAAGACGATACCATTTTTTTTTAGTTGTAAACACATCAACACGATACCAAGACAGATATCACATAGCGCTTACCCTGTTTATGTTATTCTCTCTTGAATAGACCACGTGACTTAAAATATGAAAATAAGATTTCACGTTTTATTTCCAAACAAAAAATCCATAGAATTAAAAAACCATGTTCATTTCCTCAGTAATAGATGCAATGTCTTCATGAAAACGAGAACAAAACATATCCTGGAAATACGCTTTCGGTGCATTCTCATTATTCATATTAATTGCATACTTTAAAAGTCAATATACATAATTGATAGAGCGTCTACAGCTCATTTTCTTTGTGCAAGTGCAGCTGAATAATTATAAGGTACAAAGCATAATTGGATGGTTAGAGTCATAAGATAATATCTAGCAAATTAGAACGTACCATGGTTTTTGGAAATAAAAACATTAGGAAAATGTTATTAACATGAAAGTCGATTTATATATATGTATATTAATGACTATGAGCGGACCTCTGATTAAACAGGTAATATAAGACGTCTTTTAAAATGCATGTTGGCGCAAAGGTAACAAGTACTGATTGTCCTGGAAAACTTATCATTTCTTATCTAATCAAAATCAGAATATACAGATGTCGTAAATTATGTCTCTAAGTTATATAAATATTTGAAGAATAAATTAATTACATTAAGGTAAATTTTAGATCGGTATAGAAGTATTGTAAAAAACATGACAAATAAGTAGACGTAGACATATTTGATTTTCATCTAGAGAATTTCATAAAAGGGTTCATTTTTTTTTAGTTTATAGTGATTGCAAATCCACCCATACTTCAGGCGTAGACAAAGATGACATTTACAAAATTCACCCATTCTTTACATTCCACTACAGCCCAGTATTGGTGTACTGCAATATGTTGTTTGGAGATGGCGGGTGGACGGTAATATGTCCTTCTTTTTGTTGTTGACTATGTAGTGTATGAAAAGGGTTATCTGTTCTTTTTAGGTATTCATTGCAAGACATGGAAAAATGGAGGCGACTTAAATTAAACTACTTACACGGGGAAACGAAATAAAAAGCATGGGATTGAGAAACGGAGAAATTCTGCGGTCGAAACAAAAAAATATGTTCACAGTAGACGTTTCAGTGGGAGTTCCAGTATGTTATATGATATCCCAGAATGCGATTATGAACTGTCTACCAATCAGACAATTAACTGCTTGACTTTAATGTCGAAACGAGAGGTTTGCACCAAACAATTGCGATGGCAAAATATCCTAGCAGAGATTATCACTCCCTCCTAAAACCTGGTCTCATCATAACTGGGATTCGCTATTATTCTTGCTGAACACATCACATCCTAATATATATTCTTTTAAGTGGTCGAATGTAAGTATCGGATACTGCATAATATGTTTAGAATTTATACCTCCCTCTTTCTTATCATACTTCTTGGCTAACATTTCAATTATATGTATTACTACATCTGCCTGGTATAGAAAATATTCGATATATGAGCCTGTGGGTTACCATTCATGAATTTTATGGAAACTAATAGGGTATTTGCGAATCCTGTGTCAAAACTTTAGTCACACGAAAAATTCTGACATGTGTTAACGTGCACAACGTCATTATAGCAACAAGATAACCCTATCTTATTCTTTTGACCTAAATTATATTTGTGTCAGTATCTTCTTGGAAAGTAGCTTAGTCCTCTGGCAAAATCTTCGCAATAGGAATATTCCCTATTATAGCGGAAAAGTTGGGAAAGGAAAGGCTCCATGGGATTTTTTTATTTACATATTTATCTATTTATCTATTTTTAGAGAAGGGGGATGGAGATTAATTCTGATTGTGGGATATTTTTATTCATTTTTTTTTTCATTAATTATTTTATCAAAAAATTAATTCTATTTTAAAAAACCGTCATCTCATTCTTCAAATAAATCTGCTACATTATTGTCAATCGCCTTCTGGCATATTAAAAGAATTCTGTAATAATGTTCAATAATTACGTACGAGAAATACTGATTTACACAGACACTATTCTGCATTAATTAAAAAGATATAAGAAGGCTACCTCTCATGATAATCACATAAATGTACAATGACATTTATTTTGGAAAGTTTTTACTCTTTTTAATTTTGTTCATCTCGGATCTTAGCCAACATTGTAATTCATGCCCATTGTATCTATCCATCGGTAAGTTTTTTTTTTTTTTTTTTTTTTTTTTGTCAATCAAGTTAATGATATATAAATGAATGTTAAAAGAATGCAATGTGTTTCTGAGAAAGCTTTGATAAGAATATTTGCCTTCATCAAGCAAGTTTTACCTTGACAGGAATGACAGCCTTCTGAATTATGAAAAGAACAGACACTTCACAGACATAGACAGATATATAACCAAATGATTCCTACATATCTTCCTGCATATTTCTGGTGTTTTAAAATAAAAAGAGATAAGACATATACTTATTGATATTTATTATTTTCTAGTCTGTAAGGTGCAATAAAAGTGGCACAGACAGAAAGTTGATATAATTTATGGCTGTCCTAACAGGACAAAATACCCACAACAACCAATTTGTCAAACAGGCATAAACTTTGTAACAAAGTCACAGAATAACAAAATGTATGTTAGATACAAAATCTGAGGCAAGTACCAGTCTAAGCACTTCACGATATGTCAATAATACAAGTTGGTATGTATGACATTCAAGATAAACCGGACGGATGGACAGACATGGGGTTACATGTCATGGTGATTCCAGTATATCCCCAAACAGGGTTGCAGGGGAGGGGTATAATTATACAAGTCTCCACTGAAGTAGAAACTTGCATATTTCAGGTATAACACTATCATTTTACATGGCATATATCCTATGACGATAAACACTTTTATAATATAGGTACAACACTACCAATATACATGTACATGATATGGGTATTCATATAGTTGGACACCTACATAATACACCTTTTTCCTATTGATCTCATATTTCATTTTAATGCCAAACAAACGATAATTATCGATACCCCCCCCCCCTTTGCACAACTCGCCGTCCACTCATTCGGACTAAACTTTTACTACATATGACCTTTCCTATTCCAGGACAACACGCATCACAACCGTCGATGTTCTCACATATATGGCCCGATATACAATTATGATAAATTAAAACATCCGTACTGTCCTGCATATTTTGAGTGATTTTCGATTTTTATGTAACGCCCCGGCCGAGTTTACTTCTCTTTCGTACGGGCGCCGCCATATTGACAAACGAAGGAAGGGGGGGGGTTATTATTATTTTTGTTTGTAAGTATTAAAACTATATTGCACAGTATTAGTATATGAAGTATTAGTAAATGTGTCTTGATTCCTCGAAAGCTTGTTATAGGGCATGAATGAATTACCTCTGAATTCTTTTTATGACCGTGTTTTATAACTGAATGAGAATGTATTCCGACACAACTGCTTAGCCCTTTAAGTTTAATGTCTATTGTATGGCCAAGTTTTAAATTTTATTAATGTGTTTTATCCATCATCTTTACATTACATAATCTATAATACAAACGGGCAGATAGTGAAATATTCGGAACTGCTCTCCTCGTGAACATTCATAACTCAAACGATAAGCATATGTTTACAGTTAAAGCGTTTTGTACAGGGACTGTGTCTTTCGGGGAGAGAATTTGACGATAAAGAGACATGAGTTTACTGTTTATACAATGTAAGATCGATGCACAGTAATTTGTCATTCTAAAAAGACAGTTTCGATAGTGTCCGTCTTTTAGAGTAATATTACCCTCACCGAAAATAATTTTGGAATTAAGGTTTACTACTCAAGGAGATTTCAACGCTGACTGGTCCATTCCATATTACGGTTTGTCAAATTATAGGGCTGTATTAGAAACAATAACGTACAAGATCATAATTATGTGTGATTCTAAAATTGCGCTAGCTGTAGGAATGGTATAACGTACATGTAAATACTTATCATTAAGTTATCTCATCTATATGATCAAACTACAGAATATAGGCGTACAGGCGAATAGAATTCCCGTGAATAATTCATACCGTAAAACAATCCACATTACTCTCTGATATTTTCTAAACTTTTGGTTAATTCATATACCGCAATCTACATATTTATCTTTATCACAATTGAAACAAATCTGTCATTTTCTCTGTGAAATGAAATTTTTAAGACCTCTCTTCTTGATAAACCTGTTAATCCTTGTTCTTTATATAAAGGATCATTTGTAAATGTGTATCCTTTGACTGTGCTGCTTTTGCGGTGAGTGGGAAGGTGGGCGCCCGTAAAACGGTTAAACACATCAACTGAAAGACATTTGTTACTTCAATTCACCGCCCTAAGTCGGTATCGTAACCGCAACACGATCGAATATTTTTGTAATGTCTTTTTTCCGTGTATATTCTACTATTATCATGTTTTGTGTGCATGTCCTTGGTGAATTTTAGTCATACAGCTTTGTCAGATGGCTTTGGTTTTCTCTGTTTAAACTGTTTAGGTAACCGTGCAATCCATGCCCGGACAGCCAACGTTAGTTGCAGTTTACATATTAGCCTCAAAAGCACTGACGAAATCTCCAAATATGCACATTATGATTCTTTCTCCATTGAACCAGAATCGGACTTCTACAGATTGCACATTGAGGAATATACCGGAACAGCAGGTAAAGTCACCAAAGATGGGCATTTTACCAGTTTGATTGTTCTGAATAAGTCCATAAAGGTTTGAATTCTTTCTTCTGGACAAATAAACTTTTCAAAAAGACCATTCAGGAACATCGTTTTCAATTACAATTACTTTCGATAATAACATTTCTGAATCTACGCTGTGTTCTTGATTTTGTGATAAGTCTAAATTTGTATATCCATCTGCAGGTCACATTGTCAAGGGTGATCTTAAATGTATATTTAATTTAAAACTACTTTCATCTTGTATCCATGCAATAACGGGACGCTTGCTCCTCCGGGTCACTTGGTCTCACCTCGAATTTACTTGAGTTCGCATTTATCTGAATAAGACACTATACACGATATTGACCTTTTTTACACGGACTATGCGATATGGTTATCTCTTCGGGCTTTCTTCATTTTGTACTTGTAATTAAGGACCGAAATATAGATCACCATCCTAGATAGAATTTAAGTGATGCCCGAATGTCGTTGATGAAGCGTTATCAACCTATTGTAAACGATGACACCTGTTAAGTGTTAAATTACATGCTCTTGATGACTAGAAAGAAGAAGTACATAAAAACATACACATTCGTATGGTAAATTGTACTCTAAATCCCCATCTAAATTAACAACCATCTTCATAGTCAGTATTGTCAATCAAAACTAAAATGACAGCACTTTGTGATACTTTTGTTTTTCTTCCTGTTGACAAAGCAACTAATTACGGTTTGAAAACTTACCCCACGGGTTAATAAAAATATTGTCCTCTTATACGTTGGTGCTTACGCAAAGAGTCTCTGCGCTTCTAATTACTCTTAATTTTTTTTTCTGATAAACAATACAATTCTTACAAATATTTGAATTACAATTTGATTTGTAATGATATCAATTTTCTGATGGACCATATGTATGTGCAGTTTAATGGCAAGTTATACAGAAAAAAAAATGAGGATTCCTATGGGCATCAACTACGCTCCTCATGTGGAAAACCTGGTTATTGGTTTATTTGTTTGTTTGTTTTGTTTTGTTTTGTTTTGTTTTGTTTTGTTTTGGTTTTTTTTTTTATGAGAGGGACTTACTATTTCAACTTCAGAAATCTAAAACGTTTTGTACTTCATGATATGTTTAACAACACATCTTGATATCTGAATGATATACTAACCATCGATAATCCTGATTTTGAAAAATACATTAAAGACATCTATCCTCCGGATGCCCAGGGTTACAGATGCTATGGAATCATGACACTTTTCTGAAAATTCTATAAATATTATACAAAACTTTCACCAAAATCCAATAATATTACTTTCCAAGAATATGTGTTCAATCCCGTTCACATTTCTACGATGATCTAGTAAATATAAATTAGAAGGGTCAAACGCTCCGATGACTTAGTGGCATCAGGTGTAAAGATACTCAAACGCCTTCAACATCGCCAACACGATCCTTATACCTTCGCTAAAATTTTACTTTTTCACGCAGAATCGATTCCAACCGTCCCCGCCTCGATCCGATGAAAAATAAGGGAGATATGACGTCATTTACAAAGTATGACGTCATTTTCAGGAATTTGGCTCCATGCCAAATTCCTCTTGTCAGTCGGTAGATATTCTCAATCTCTATCATGCTACCAAATTTCACACCTCTATCTTCCTCAATAAGCGAGCTATAGGCGAAAACATTTCATGAATAATTAATGAGTGTTGATGACGTCACAAACATCACTTTAAAGGGGGTTGTCATGTTCAAACGCAAATAACTCGAGAACCGTAAGAGTTAGCGAAAATCTGAGAACACTTTACTGGTAGGTATTTGAACGCTCTATCGAATGGAAGAAACCCGATCAAAATCCGACTGCAAATGAAGTCGCTAGACCTTGCCAAAGATTTGATTCGAAAATTTTCAATAATTTCAAAAATATTGGCAGCATGCCATTTTCATTCTAGAGGTAGATTAAGAATGTGGAAACATGTTTAGATATAAAATTTCATGCCGATATCTCATTTAATAAGAGAGATATTAACGTATGAATATTTAATTAGCTTTGATGACGTCATAGCGAATTTTCCCACGCTCATTGTGACTTTATTTATGGTCCGATTTCAAAAATTTTTCATATTCCAAATCAGACCATTAAAATCTTTCATCCTACTGTCTAAAATCTAAGATTGAAATATTTTTTTTGAAATGAAAACAATCGGGTCAAGGTCAACTTTTTCGGGGTAGAGCTACGAAATTGACGCAGTGACATAAAATCTTGCATCTCCTTTTCTGAATCGAATGCTGAAAATTTCATTCCAATCGGACAAATAATAAGGAAGATATAGCGATTCAAAATTTTGGCGTCGTAGGTGGCGCTGCGCGCTTATAAGCGGTAATTTAGAAAATCAAAAAAATCAAATCTTGAAAATTCTAAAACGGCGGTGAAGACTATATGATGGGCTTGTCTAACCCTCCTCAGAGCAGAATGATTTATATGTCTTAATTCTAATTCATTTGTTTTGTTTTGACAATTCTGATTGGTCTATACGTAAGCGTGCATTCAGACATGTATAACCACGATATACGATTCTCAAATATATTACTATATTGTACATACTCTTTGTTTACATTGCCTCTGACTCCAATTATCAGATATACTGTCTATAACAACTTCGTCCATTTTTCTCGAAATTCATCGTATCAAGGACGATTTGCAAGCTCTACCACTCAACTGCACAATAATTGCAATGAAATTGAACCAACATAACTGACAAAATACATAACATACTACATGCCCCGGGCAACATCCTTTCTAGCATATCATTTTATCTCGCCGCGCCGTAGCAAAACTGCCTTTTCAGTTTTTACGATGCAATTTCAAGTCATGTGTGTATAAATTTGTGACTAATAATCTAATCATAAAACTGAGAATATGAAAATGGTAAAAATTCTTATGTCAATGCAATAAATGTAAATTCGTTTATCGGAATAATTTTAAACATGACGCTATCCGTCACTTGGTAACGAGGAATTTGGAGGCAATTTCAAGGAGAAAAAAGATGATTATGTTACAGTGAATTAGAATGAGTAGCGCATCTGGTGCACAAAATTAAAATGTATATATTTTCTATATCTATTAACGTACTGTGTTTGATTGTTTCCGAAAGGTATACCGTAGTTATACCGTTGGAAACAGTATTCGTGGCGACGGTTGCGGAGTACGTTTATCCACTATATATATGTTCTTTAATTGTTTTTTCGTTTTGAAAGGTAACTTCCTGCTCCCATGTCGCAATGTAACTGAAAGCAACGTAAAACACCAATCAGCCTACCAAGCAACATCATTGTGATGAGTGGGAAGATAAGCCCTTAAACCGGTTAGCCACGCCAATTGAGTAACTAGAGTTTCAATTCAATTGACCATCCTCACCTCACCTGCATTACAATTAATGTTTACGATGCCTCTCTGAGTCCTTGTTTGTTTTGTTTTTACTCTCTCTCTCTCTCTCTCTCTCTCTGGTTTTTTCTTTTTCTTTTTTTTTTTTCGTCAGTGATGGCTTTTGTCATACGACCCTGTTTAAGACAAGATGAGGTCAAGAACATAATAATAAAAATGTGAAAAGAAAATACTTCCATGTGGATATATCATTTTATACAGTTAGGTGCAGTCCTAACCTTACATAAAGCACACTTCAAGTTAAATTTATGACTGCTTTTCAAGTTTACTTGGCGACAACAGAGTAAACTTGGAATCAAGTTTAGTAGCTTTCAATTAATAATCCTTCATTCGCGGATTACCTTAGCATCATCTATCCAAGTGAACTGGAGGTCAAAGAAACCACAGAAACTAGTAATTCTACTTCGTATTTAGATATTATGTTGTCTTTCGACATTAATGGTCAATTGAACACCTCACTCTATGACAAACGTGACGATTTCAATTTCGCTATCACAAACTTTCCTTTCATAAGTAGCAACATTCCACCATCGCCCGTATACGGCGTATTCATATCTCAGTTAATACGTTATTCCAGAGCATGTTCAAATTACAATGACTTTGTTCTGAGGGCTAGGCGACTTTCAGTTAAGCTGCTCAACCAGGGTTATATATGTGCTAGACTAGCATCGTCACTGAGGAAGTTTTACGGTCGTTACGAGACTCTTATTACTCCATATGATATCTCGTTATCCAGACTGTTAAATGATATTCTGGACTGAGACCGATTCCGATCACTTTACACAGATTTGACACCTTCTATACTAGAAGGTTACCTACTTCGACTTCTCCATATATAGATACATATGGAATTCACACGATTTGACTCTTTCTACGGGGTATGTGTGACGGGTGTTGCTAGCAAGCAGGAGATGCTCACTCTCCCCGGGCACCTGATCTCACTCCATCACAGGGGTTCACATATGCTCTTCAAGTAGACATATTTTGTTATTTTCCATTTGTTTTTCATTTTCACTGATTTTGTATGTCCTATGGTTTCATGATTTTTGGACTTGTGGTTTGGATTTATCCATCATCTTTACATGAGTAGTAAACTTGATTCCAAATTTACCCGAAGTGCACTTCAAGTTTAGTTTACTTTCTATATACATGTACATTTACTATATTTTTCTGTTAAAACAATTTTTTTATGTAAAATATGCAATTGTACATAATAAGACAATTATTTCTATCGTGTTATACGAAACTGGATCATTGTAATAAACAAACGTGAAAAGTAAACTTGGTGTCACGTGATAGTAAACTTGAAAAGGGAATTACTTTAAAGTAAACTTGATATCAAGTGCACTTGACTAAACGTTATGACTGGTTTTCAGGACGAAAAACTAAACTTGAAGTGCACTTGTCACGTGCACTGGAATGTAAGGTTAGGACTGCACCCAACTGTAGAGAGAAGTATATGTCTGATAAGCCAGTAATCGTAAGTATATTGGTAAATACTGCTTCATACATGTGCCACACTGAAACCACGCTATCAGGGTACAGATCTACATGGCGTGCACAAAAGAACTTAAAGATGGAAGGATATTTTCTAATTGTCTGAAATTGCCCATGACAGTGATGTTTGGATGTGTAGTCTGTCTGCTATGGTAATGTCGACCCAAAATATAAAAAATGATAAAAAGGTGCAGTTATTCGAAACCTGGTCAGTTTTTCTCTCATTTCTATGCATGTCTTAAAATGAGTTTTCGCTCTTACTTCCAGGACATATCGGTATCCACATTTTCTTCCATGGGCATAACTGGAAAATCATAAGTTCATGAAATGCCCGTTTGGTGTCCTAAATGGACACGCTATGTGTTTTCTGTTTTCGCAGTGCGTTTTAGTCTGTACAATGTTTATGTCTAAAACAACTGATCATTTTTAATGGCTTTACACTTACTTTTATGTGGTACCAAATAACGTATTAATAACTTTCTCAGTATACAAATAAATAAATATATGGAATATATTCAATGTTAAAATTCTATATTTAATGTTTAATCAGGCGACAGTTTTTCATCACAGGGAGATCTAGATCACCGAAACAAACCGTTCACTACTATAGACAACGATAACGACGGATGTTCTGACTGCAATTGTGCTGACCAGCACAAAAGGGGTTGGTGGTATAGTTGGTGCTGTTGGGTTAATATCAACGGGATTTACTTTGGAAATGATGACAAATTGGACTGCCTGTTTTGGTATACATTTAGCGGTGAATATAAACGATTAAAGCAATCAATTATGATGATTCGAGCTAATAAGCTTTGCAATGATATTTCTGATTAGTTGTGTGCCTGAGCCTGAGACAAAATTGCATACATAGCTTAGATTTAAAGTTGTACCATTTCCAGATGTTGTGTAAGTTTCGTTTATATTTGCAGTTTTTCATCTCAAATGTGTTGTATTCGAATATTAGATCGCGCATATCGGATTAATTGGGATACATAAACACCGTACACAGGTGATAAAGGAATGTTGCTACTAGTATATGGAAAGATAACAATGGGGAAATTAAAGTGATCACGTTTGTCATAAATTGAAGTAGTAAGTTTACCATCTCGGTCGATCTCATTAAGTAGATCTAAATATGAAGCACACGAATTAGATATTGTAGTGTTCTACAATAAGCGAGTGTAGGTGCCGGGGAAATATAATCTATCGGTTCCCAAGAAAAGGAAAAATTAGATAAGATTTCATACCCAACGCCATACAAATATTCCCTAACTTCAAAAAATAACGATGCCGACTTCGAAAGCTTCAAGAGAATGACAACAATTTGTAGATAGAGACAGTACTCGATAACATAAAATGTTGTAATGTACATTTTAAGATTGATTGAAAATAGTGCAAGTTGATGTTTTTGGAAATTTTACTTCGATAGAAGTGTCCTGTAACAATGATATAGACTGAAGAAAGAAAAAAAAAAACATTTATAGTATTTTTTTTCAAAATACTTCATTTTTGTCTAATATACATTTCTTGTGGATATGTTTTAGACTTCCAAAATTTGCAAGTCTATTGATCTTGATCTGTATTTATGGAATACGATTCATTTCTTTTAAAATGTATATTCTTTAATTGTTGGTGAGTGAGAATGTGGGCCCATAAACGGGTAAAGACAAAGATTGAGTAATTAGCGTTATGCCAATTGACTGTATTCAACTGCATTACAATTCCATTTTTGTTGACGTCTTTCTGTCTGTTTGATTTTGTTGTATGTGATAACCTTTGTTGTACAACTGAGTCAATTATCTTATGTTTCCTAGTATGTTAAAAATATGTAATGTTTCAATAATACTTTGTTAGTTCTCCGCACCACAGTGTTGTCTGTAAATACTGGATAACGTCTAATATTAAACAGTCCGTTACATCGTTGTAGAATTCTAAAATTTTCACAGGAACCTACATTTGGTATTTCTCGTCGCTGAAAATTATGGACTATATGCGTAAATATTCTCATTTCAAATTTAAACGTTGATTGTTTTCCCTTGACGTTATTTATTGTACCAATAAAACTAAATGGAAGATGTTAAATGGAATGTAGTCAAATCATGCACATATTTTAAAAAGATCTGTACATATATCGAATTTGCTATAATAAATGCTATCATTATAAATGCATGACATAAATCTGCATTAATGTTCCACAGACATTAAGTAAAATACATCATAATTAGTTTTTGTATATATATATATATATATATATATATATATATATATATATATATATATATATATATATATATATATATATATATATATATAATATATATATATATATATATATATATATATATATATATATATATATATATATATATATATATATATATATATATGTATGCACTTATCTGTACTATTCATTTTCTCTTTCTCACAAAATGTTAGTATTTGTTTGCTTCAATTCTTTGAAGATTGTATAAAGACTTTAGAAATTTACATTCTAACTAGAAAAAAAAAAGACCCACGTAATCGAGGAAAATATTTTGGGATCATATGGTGACATATTTGACCAGGCTCCGAGTCAACATCGGTGTGCATTCTTAATGTGCCCGAAGTCTTGATATAAGCAACTTTAGCACGCAGGGTAATTTTGGTCTAGGCGTAGGCGCAGTGAAATCCAGCCCTTTTCAATTTTTTCATAGTCTGGCTATACTGTGGTTAACGGTTTCTTTTGAGGAAATACTTCTACATACAATAATTTGACAAATCCTGTTTAGATGTATCAAAAGTATTTTTGCTTTTTGCAATAATGCTCAGTCAAATTATAAAAGATGGACCTACGGTCGCCAACTCATTAAACTTAAAACTTTTCATCTTTTCAACTGGCCGATGATCGTCATCAGCTGACATTTGCCGAATAGTTGTTACAGTACTATGTACTCGCATTATGAAACAATCTTCGTCTACTGAGCGATCATCAAGCGACAGTGGCCTGACGCCTCACTGATAACATAACCCCTAGAAATTGGTCGATCGTTCAATAAAATTCTTAGCATGAGAGCTTCTTCCAAAAAGGTCAGTTGATCGAAAGTAATGAAAGCCTTCTCGGACCGATTTAAATAGTACAGCTGACTTCGAAACCTAGTAATGTCGGTACCCTGAAATTTAAAAATGAATGAATAGTTAACCTGGAAAAAGAATAGTAATGTAACCTTTATATTTAGGTGCTTACTAATATCAGTAATTTACAACACACTACAGGTGCAAATTTTCTCTTGTTGTTTTGTCTTTTCTTTTTCCTTTCTCTTTTCTTTTTGTTTTTGATTTGGACAATGGAGGGTGTCACTTTAGAAGAAAAATAAAACAGGTATCGAAATCACCAAATCATTGCATGAGCATAGGTGCTGAAATCACTTGGTTAAGAATTCACCGGTATTCGATCATCAAATGTTTCAGTTATCTTTAGGTCCTATTAAAATTACAATATTTACGTCGAATGACCCATGACGACGATGTTAATAAATGTTTTCCACAACTCTAAATATGATAATATACCTCGGTTTTCCCTGATTTTTCCATAATTTGTGCATAAATGCTTGAGATGGTAATCATAAGATCGTAAATCGTATATTTGAGAAAATGAAGATGGAGTCTGCAATGAGTATTGAGGCTAATTTAGCCTTCTATTAACATCAGAAACGTCTTGCAAAATTATTTTATCTTATTTATGACATACATGCTATATGGGTTAGAAACGAAAGTACAAGTCAGAGAGGAAATATGGAGTTTATGCGTGGTGTCCGACTCTGGCTTGAACTCTAGATTTTTCATATTAAAAAATTTCTTATAGGAAAACGCACAGTATTAATTAATTGATAATGTTAATTAGAAATAATTATTTTTCGATAGTACTCAAAGTTGATTTTCATACCTTTAGCTACATATTCATACCACACCAATTAACTCCGACCTCTTCCTTTGAATAGAGAATCAACGAATTTATTTCTTTAGTATTATAGACACACTACAGCTGTATTCATTACAGTTTAATTCTTAAAAGAAATTTAAATTTATCTTTACTCAAAAAATACTTGTCATGATTGATGATTGTTTCAAATTATCTTGATTACTTGATTTGAGACACTTGATATAGGAAAATGCCTTTATTATCCATTTCGTTAGGAGAACAATCTAGATTGTTTTCAAATCAGTCACACAGTTTTTTTCCATTGCATGGAGCTTAAATAATGCTCCTCGGCAGTATGTAGTTTTGTTATACGTAGATGAAGGTTGAATGAAGAAAATAAGGTATACTCACCATTTGAGGCCATGCTAGTAAGATGAGCATTGTAAAGTTTTAGCTATGTCCTAACACATTGCGATGTACCGAGTCTATCATTATAATAAAAGCTGTACACAAGATAATTTAAAAACTGAATATTGTTATGTAATTGGTTTGATAGTTATACATTTTCAAAACGAAAATAGTAAAGTGGTTGGCTGTAACTTTACAGACGAAACCGTTTCTATAAAAAATTGTAATGAAATTTATTTATGCTAAGAATAAAACCACAAAATGACATCAATAATAATAACGTTGGAATCTGAAGACTAATAATCCAAGACAAAAATAGGAACTCTGGGCTATCACGAATCTTTTCACTATTCAGGTGTAGAGCTACATGTGCATGAAGGTGTCATCTAAGAGCCACTTAAATGCTGACCAGTCATACGTTCAGCGATATTATGCTTATCAAAATAAAATGTCACTTTAAGTACAGGCAAGACTATCAGTGATCATCATGGCGGAACTGTCGGATGCATATGTCACAGTTTTTGTTTGTTTTGTTTTTGTTTTTGTTTTTGTGTTTTTGTGTTTTGGTTTTTTTTTTTTTTTTTTTTTTTTTTTTGATAAATAAAAAGGAGCCACTTGACTCTTATAATTGTGAAATTTATGTACACATGCGTTTGTGTGAGTTCGTAACTGTAATACAATAATACATCGCAACTAAAGTAGAAATAAAGATTGACTGTTTGATCGATTAGAATTAAAGTTACAATTTTGAAAACAAAAATACATTTAATAATGTGTTATATATGTTAAATATATAATGTTAAACGTAGTTAAGCAAACCGTACCTTAGGTTACCCTGGTAATCGTCTGTAAAATATAACAAACCCATTTAGTGGTCCGTGATCCAGAAACACTTTAGCACTTTAACACATTACATTTTGACCCTCTATGATATGCTCCTTAATGTAATTGCATATTAAGCCGAATGCGTTTTTGTGGACAGCATCAGACTTGTATGCTTCAGAATCTGTGTGAGGCACATTCCTAGTATCACTTCGTGGTACTATACTTTCATCGACAAGCATTGTGATACCATGCTTCCCTTGCAACAAGATCTTGGTTTAAAACTTTACAGAAAAGCTGATCGTCACATTTATTGACAACTGGGGCTTTGATTGACTCTTCGGCGCATTTTGTTACACATTTGGTAAGTTTTCGTTTAGTACCTTTCACCTTTATTGTTTCCTTGGTAAAGAAGAGGCATTTGTTGGCTGGAAATAAGAAAGTGGCAGGAGATGAGAGTCTTTGTGACTTTGAGGTACTAGGAGTGCTCTCATCATACGAGACAGAAGTTGATTTTCTTTTTTCTACCATGCTTATACTTTTGAAGTTTTGATAGCATTTCCTGTGAGTACCATGTTTTGAAGGGTCTAATTTGTCTTAAATATTTAAGAACATATGCTCTAATCTAACTTTAACGGAATTATACTTCAGTCTTTTGCTTGCCACGTCCTTTATCTTTTCAAAACCAGCTTTTGTAAGACTTCCCACCTCTTAATACAATGTATTATCAAAATGAACAATGCAAGTCCTACCTTACTTAAAGGTAGAGAAACTCCGACTTTTTGTTTTTGTCTTAATTTCACTTGTTGTTCCATTCTAAGGGAACACGGTTATGTAAAAGTCGTATATAATATCTAGTACAGGTATGTATTCAATGTAAATAGCTTTCCTTGCTTCTGCATTAATTAAAGATCTTTGCATTTAATGATCATTTCACAGACTGCGTGCTGAAAAGTCAGAGTTTTTAACCATAGATTTCGTCACCGAAATTCTAAAATTTTGTACATTCTAACCCCACCTACAATGGATATAAAGACGGAGGTTAACAGAATTCCAGCTCCTATGTTAAAACATCATGATCATTTCTCGGATGGTTTTCTCTTTTCCAAGTTTTCTTTTGTTTTTTGTTTGTTTAGTTGTTTGGGTGATTTTTGTTTTGTTTTTGTTTGTTTGTTTTTGTTTTTTGTTTTTTGGTTTCTTTTTTTTCTTTTTTTTTTTTTTTTTTTTGGGAGGGGGTGCCTTTCAAATTGCAATTTGTGTATTTGCAAATTGTATAGAAATTCCTAGAACATGATGCATTTAAAACTCATAAATGATAAAACGTAAAGGATTTATAAAGATTTTCCAATTTTCAGCGATTTTCATAATCGGCATCACTTTAATGGAAAATATTTTCAATATCTCTTTTCTATAATTCATGATTGGGTAAATGGCATATCATAAGATAAATTAGACATTGTTTTATCATTCCATAACCGTTAAAACAAATATTTGGACCTACACTAAAGCCGGATGGACGAAATGGAATAAAATAAGAAAAATATCTATCAATTTTCCTAAAAAAAAAAAAAAACACATTTAACCCAAAAAACAACATGTTTCATACATAATATTTTTTCTGAAACCTTTTATATTTGATAGATCATATCAAGATCTATAAGATTACATATTTTTTATTCATGAATTTATTGAGTTGTTGACATTTTATTCAAAATTTCAAATTTTCAGCAATTTTTGTTAAAAATCTTATGTTTTTGCCCCAAAACAACGGCCAGAGTGCAGACAAGGCTCATTTTGTAGCACACTTCTAATAAACTTTCAGAAAAATATACCCTCGAAAATTCCTCCTGGGGGGGGGGGGGGGGGGGTTATTGCAGCTCAAGGTCTATAAGTAGATACAGATGCAATAACTATGCTGGATAATACGACAAATAAATTATTCTATTGTAAGAGTTCATTGGCTTCAAGTCATGATAGCCAAATTATTTTATACGATAAAAAAGAAAAAAAATCTCATTTTCACAGCTCTCTTATGAAAATCCATCTTTTGATATCTCTCCTTGTAAGCATTGCGTAGTAAAGCTGTTAGACGCTTTTACCAGATACTGTGTGCAGTCTAATGGTTTTATACTTCTCCTTTATACTTTGTTTCATTGCATTTATGGCTCATGATTATTGCAGATGCTCTATGATTATCTATTGGTACACAACACTTTGAAATCTTATTTCCTTATCATGAAGAGAATTCTTGCCGGATGGCTGATTAAAGGCTTTTATTTGCTTTTAACAATCCTTAGTCATGGTAATAGAAGCAAAGCAATGCAACAAGGGAGCCGATTTCGGATGGTCTACATTGTAACAAGAGCGCTACAAGTCACTTTACGTGGGGTTTAAAAGAACTGTGTGTTAACTGAACTGAACGGTCAACTCAACACTTACAAAAACTACTTACCGTTTCCCTTGCAGTTATTATTTATTTCGGATTATGTTTGGTGCTTTGTGGCTCTGAATTAAATGTGCATTATGGTTCTGTGTGCATTTTTCGATCTTTCCAAGTCATGTTTATGATATTAAATGACACAATTGATCGTTCATCCATGGAGGGACAGTTCATTTGTCATGCCCTTTAATATAGACTCTCTGATGTTTATCTGTATAACTATAAAAAAGATGTACATACATCAAATCTATTACCTGAATTGACTTCCCTTTTACGTTTTTATCCCCTTGTGACGGAATTTAATTCTAGAACTGATGGATTATAAAGGACACAAGGAAATATTTGCATAATTTGTTTACGAATATAGGAAAACCCGCAAAAACCTGTTCATATATGTGTACTGCATTGATGATTCATATGTTATCATCCGTGTATTGATTAGATACTTTAAAAAATTTCAATAATACAGTAGTTGAACCGAAGGGTTAATACCTCCCTTCTCTCTTTGTAGAACAAAGACTTTATGAATTTGGTTTCGTGTGAGTAAAGAAATATTTCAATCAGCAGCGGGCGCACTTGGTGCCCATGGGATGCCAAAGAGTTGTTCAAAATGCTGACTATAAATCTATATATAATAGGGTATTGTGTTCATACCAATCGTTAGATAATTAGAACAGATTTACGGTTGTCAGTTACTTCTAAAATGGAAATATCTAAAATAAAAGCATTAGTAAAATTTGCTAGAACAAAATTTATATCTTTTTCTTTTATTCGGTGGTCAAAAAATATCTTTACATGTAAATGAAAGGAAAAAGAGGAGTTACTGGCTCAGTTATGTGGCAGAAGTCACCATGGAGATATGAAATACATGAATATAAATAATATACTAGAACATATAACACATTACAAAAATATTTGATTGTAGTGCAATTACGATACCGACTTAGGACGGTCATTTAATTTGACAAAAGCCAAACAAATGGTGTGGTTAACCGGTTTACGGGCCCACCTTCCCACTTATCGTAACAGCAGAACAATCAAAGGACGTACATTTAACAATCTATAAATAATCCTCCATGTAAAGAACAAGGGTTAACAGGTATCGCATATTGAGAGGTCATAAAATATAAACACGTAATGTATTGTAAAACACATAATGGTATAAAAATATATGTGACATCAATATGATAAACCGTGCTCTGCCAGTCTGAAAGCGATCCTAGATCTGTAGGAGTCCCGACTAAGAGTCAGAGGGGACGAGGTTCAGGACCATGTCTACTCTGAAAGAGTTTTGGACAAGGCCCGTCATATAGTCCCCACCGCCTTGTTAGTCAGCGTGCAACGTTCAAGTAAAAGTCTGCATAAGGCTGTAGAGGAGCCAAATACAAGACCTATAGTCTTTTTGATGATCTCAATATCATATTGTCTATTTAGAAGACGTTTGACTATTTTATTACATGATAAAATAACGCTATCGGAACCTTTTACTTTCCTTAGTTTATATACGAGATCACCGCAAAAATTAGGATGGGAAATTCCATTGGATACATACCGTTGAAAAGAAATATTTCCAAATTTAGATAGAAGTTCTGAATAAGATCTGAATAAAGCATATTTCTAATCCACATCTGCTCTTGTAACCACATATGTGTATAGTGCTCTTTTATGACATCAGAACTTTAATTCTTGTTCGTATCTACTGTTCTAAGTTACACCAACAGTTGTTTCCAAAATCTTTAACTATAAACAAAATTTGAAATGTGTAGACCTGAAAGACTTTCACAACCCAATAGAGTGTTCGTGTTCGTCTTCTGAGTTTAAATATAATATATGTGGTCATGTTGTGACAGGAGATCTCCATGTTGTTCGCAATGAAAATCCTTGAGATCTTTTAAGTAAAGGCCCAAAATATAGAGAGCCACGGTCATTTACATGGAGTCAAAATTTTAATAGTATTATGAACTCATGTGAAGAGTATGCCAGACATTGGACTAAAAGAGAACTCTTTCTGAATGGCTAAAGTCGATCAGAAGTCTGCTAAAGAAAAGAGTTAGAAGAGTTTTTCAAGAACAAACACTATTCCATATTTCGTTACTCCAGAGTTTCTCGACTTTCTCGACTTCACGAAAATTCCATTCCTGCAGATAAGGCAGCTAACAATTACACAATCGTATGTAAGGCATATTATATTCAATGTCTTATAGAAGAGCTTGGTCTTCTGTCAACGCCTTGTAATCCAACTTACACAGTTACAAATCTGTCTTTTTCAGAGGTATTGGATAATCACAAGTCAGTTCTCAGTTCATTCGATACTACTACAATTGAATCTGATCTCGACCTACCATACTGTTTTGGATTCCAAATTGCATAAAACTTCTTCTAAACATCGATTCATAGCTGGATCTTCTAAGTGTTTCACCAAGCCTCTTTCCATGTTACTCACCAAAATTCTACCAAACTTAAATACGGTCTTTAGAAATACTGCTCTGCTGCGTATTCAGAAAAAAGATTGTCCAAATGTTAGAATTCTTATAGATAATACTTTTGTGATATTTGTTGGGAAAGTGTTCCAAGAGATCGGCCTCTTCTGGCCGACATATTTTGTACTCTTGCGAAGCAGAATTCATTCAGTTTTTGCTCTCTAAAGGTAATAAACAATTAGCATCTCGGTTCAACTTTACATACAGATACATCGATGACGTTTTGTCGACTAACAACCCTGTTTTTAAGGATCACCTCAACATCATATATCCAAATGAAATTTAGATAAAAGATACAACGGAGAGCACATTTTCTGTTTCAGACGTCGATATACTCCAATCAATATCTTACGATAAATCTTTAATAACCTCTCTCTATAACAAACGTGACGATTTTAATTTCATTCATTCCAACTTCTCCTTTCTGAGTAGCAACATACCTTCCTCTCCTGCATATGGCGTCTTCATTTCGCAACTGATACGCTATGCCAGGGCATGCTCTAAATACGAAAATATCGTCATGAGAGCGAGGCTTCTTGCCACGAAACTACTCTCACAAGGATATATTGAGGAACGTTTGAAATTGTCACTGAGGAAGTTCCATGGTTCATATGGGGATCTTGAGTAATTACCGATTCCTCTTTCAAGAATGTTAACCGATATTTTGGGACCTGATCATACAAAATAACCATGTTAACTTTTTAACTATACTTGATTTGACATATATAGACAGACATTTGTTCACGTGTATTCCGACACCGTGATTTCAGTCACGCAGCATTTATTCCCCTGAATGAGAACGTTTGAATTAGTGTTCTTCTCCCCTTCATGTGTTCGTGAATGTATTTTATGCATTTGCCTCCGCAAATTGAAAGGTTGTTGCAGGACTTTTTCGACGGGTGTTGCTTGCAACCCGGGAATGCTTACTCTTCCCGGGCACCTGGTCTTACCTCGATTTTATTTGGGGTTCGCGTTTCCTGAATATGACACTATACACGATATTGTTCTTTTATTCCATGGACTGTGAGAAAAGATTTACACTCCGGTACTTCGGTTTTTTACTTATGAATTGATATATATATATATATATATATATATATATATATATATATATATATATATATATATATATATATATATATATATATATATATATATATATATATGCACAACCACTAGACTTGCCTGAGGTAAAGCATTCAAGACCTATGTATTTTATTTCTGTTTAAAGTACATAGATCAGTGACGTCATAACGCCCCATATTTAACCCAATTTTCAACACAGAGAGCAATTTGGCAGACTTTTGATTGTTAAGCTAAGGACGTCATATGAAAGGTTCGACATTTCCAACCTTGCGTGAAGTCATTAAAGTCGTATTTTGCGCTAAAGTGCTTAACATTCGACGGAAGTATGTCATTCTGGATAAATATTACTTTGTCATGGGACACCGGCTGTTTCTTTCAATTTTTAACTTCTCTTCGAAATGATTAAGGGATATAGTTTATAAATAGGAAATGGAACTTTCCAGTATGATATTTTGGCGTTAAAAGCGCATATATATAGAATAAGTCTCTTATTTTGTGTTTTCATGCAGGAATAAAGTAAAATGTCTGATGCACTTATGAGCATTATATCTAATAAATGTATCAGTCAGTGTACTTTCTTCCTGCCTGAAAACACAAAGTAAGACTTATTCTCTCTCTCTCTCTCTCTCTCTCTCTCTCTCTCTCTCTCTCTCTCTCATATATATATATAAGTATATATATAAGCACAAATAGGAAATATAACAACAACGTTCACTATTCAAAAATGCCTGATCAACCGTGGGTCAATGCAAGTCGCTAAAGAATATAATAGGTCAAATATGTAAGCACAAAAAAGCGACAAACGACACTAAAATAAAAAAAAGTCATTATGGTCAAATTTTCGGGGCAATCTGCCCCTTCCTCAGGACAAAACAACATAAAAAACTACATGAATAGAAATATGAGAAAAGAAAGCTCTATACAAAGCACTAGTCTAATTATGCGGTGATATGGGGCGTCAGCTACATATGTTGCTGATTTGTAGTTCGCTGTCCAAATGTCCAAAAAAAAAAAAAAAAAATATATATATATATATATATATATATATATATATATATACAAATGACTCATTACAGTTGATCAATAATGATCCCTTATTTGATATTCGTTTATCCATTACACTAGAAAAAAAACCCACCCAAATCAAGTTGCACCGATATCGTATACTGCAATGTATTCTTAGTAACTGTGCTCACAATATGATCACGTCATATACATATATGAACAGCTTAAACGAAAAAGGACATATAAAGTGATTGACACTACAGTAATCCGTATTCATAGAAACTACAACGCCTCTCGAATTTTCCATAACTGACGATGTAAAAACATTGATTCTTAAAGACAGACATAGTAACACTCAGTAACATGCTTCTGTTTCGAAACATAGAAGCAATGTTTTTCTTTCTACCTCTCATATCTTGTAAGAAGTATTATGTTATGTTTTTCGACTTAATTTATAATAATTATATGATCTGGAACTCGTCCGTACGCTTTAAAACGGAGTGCATTGCCAAATGCAACATCCACAGTATGTGTCATAGTGTTGCATACAGGCCACAAGGGAAGATATGTATTTTGTACAGTATTTGTCCGTCACACGATTATGGTTCGTTAACATCTTCGTCAGGATCGAGAATCTACTGTGAACAAGGTAAGCGATGATTAAATAATGTACTGCTTGAGTAGAACAAGACAGGAAAATATCAAAACACTTACTATGTAAGCATGGAGCAAGGCATGGAATAAAAACTTATTGTATGAGTAATGCAAAGAAGGGAAAGATCAGAACACGTCTTGTGTTAGATCGCGAAAGCTCAAACATTTATTGTATTAGTTAACCCAAATACGTAAATATCAGAACACTTGTTTTATTAGTAGAGCAAGTACTCTGAAAGATCAGAACACAGACTGTAGCAGTAGAGCAAGACATGACATGGACATATAAAACGCTTAGTGTGGAAGTAGAGCGAAGAACAGAAAGATCAGAACAAATACTGTATTAAACAAGAGATGACAGAAGGCAGTTAAACCGACCAGTATGACACAAATCACCAAGAACATGCACATAAAACATGATATAAGTCAGATAAAAACAAAAAAGACAGAGATTTCGAACGATCATTTATAGTTAAAAAGTCACCCATTATCAATTGGTGTGGTGCAGTTTACGGTTTTACTCACCAGCACAAGCAAAGAAAAAAGAGGAGTTACTGGCACAGTTATGTCAACCGTGCTCTATCATCTGTAGGCGATCCTTGACCTGTAGGAGTCCCGACTAACAGCCAGATAGGACAAGGCTCGTGGCTTTGTCTCCTCTGAAAAAAATTGGACAAGACCCGTCAAAGAGTCCCCTTCGCCCTATTAGCGTGTCAGCGTGAGCTAAAAATGTAAAACGCTGTAGAGGGGCCAAAAAGCAAGATCGGGAACAAGGAAAGATCAGAATATTTCGTGCACTAGTAAATCCAAACAAAAAAGATCATACCAATTACTGTATCAGTAGCTGTTTAGTATAACAAATCAAGGAAATATTAATGAACTTATTGACTAAGGACAGCAAGGCAAATATAAACAAAATTACGTACTATTTTAGTATTAATTTAGCCATTTAGTTCAATATTAAATATTCATTACTGTCATAGAGAAATTGTTCTTTAAATATAGGTATATCCGGAGTTTTGTTTTTCAATTTTAATAAACAATGCACTTCTAGTGCACATAATGAATACAAATATGTAAGCTTTTTATACAACACTTACTCTATGAAAGGGAAAGGGAAAGACATCTAACTTAGCTGTAGGGCAGAAGGTACCTAGGAAATGTACAATAAACTTGGTAACAAGTAATGAAATACATTCAATGACATTATAAAATATTCATTGTACGATAGATGCGATACCATTAACAAATGGTACTCATTTAATGTGGTTAACCGGTCTACGGCCTATCTCCCCATTCATTGCAAATACAGCACATTAAAAACATACACACACACACACGTTCAAAACTTTTTAAATAATCCTCCATATAGAGAAAAAGATCAACAAGTATCTCAAGTTTTAAAATAGATCATAAAAATATTTGAACACAAATACTAATTTAGAGTAAGATTATGATATCGAAAATGTATACATGTAGAGCCCCTTCAACAAGAGGTAACTGTCTTTTACTGGTCTGGAAACACTCAGAGGGGACGAAGTTCGGGACCATGTCTCATATGAAAGGTTTAGACAGGGCCCGCCCTGGAATCCTAACCGCCCTGTTATTGTGCAACACTCATGAAATAGTCTATATAAGGGCCCAATACAAGACCAATAGACTTAGCGATGATCTTAGGCTCATATTGTCGATGTAAATCCGATCCGGACAAAACGAAGTTAACAAAATATCTGATTATCCTTAAGTTGTAAGCTAGATCATTGAGTTGGAGTGAGATATTCCACTAGATACAAATTGCAGAAAACTAAAATTTCGATTTTAGAATTTTGAATATGATCAGTAAAATTTTCCAAAAGTGTTTCTAAGTTTATGGTATTTGTATCCCTAAGTCAACAGTTTCGAAGTAATTTGTAAATTTTTAGCGTGAAAGACTAAAACCTTTGTGCAAGCTCTAGCGAACCTGAGAAATATAATTGTCATACGATGGGAGTCTTGGTGCAACGCCATCCAAATAAGGGAAATTTACGAAAGGAAAACCAAAGTCTTCACGTTTATCATAGATGTAGGTATGAAAACTGTTATCAACAATTTTAATGTTTAAATCCAAAAAAAAGGTGTTTCTTTATCACAAATATTAGCTTTATTCAGTTGAAGTTGAGATGGACGAGTAACACAACGCACCGCACATGTAGGAAATAATCAGAGGAATAAAGTAAAAATTGTGAAAAAGTATTCTAATCCTTTGCTATGTACCACCATCACTTGACACCAGTTTCGTATTTTGTATTACATATTTTACTGAATATTGGCAGTAACAGCAAATTTACTATTTTACCGTATGACAGGGAAGAGCATTTCATTTGTGCTATGTTTATTTCTCATACACATTATGAAGCAACTAACGTGATATGCTAGAGCATCTTCTGAGCACGATTCCTTCATTTACCAACACATCCTAATGAGTAGAAATGGAAAATCTCCTCTAAAGATTTACAATTTTATTTACGGCATTGATTGACGGATTTGTTGTAAGTATTGCATCACTCCATGATTATGTCACGGTTGTATGACAAGTATATCTGCCTGATGTTCTTGCACAAAAATCCTTGTCTGACATGTTTGTCCTCCTTACTTGATTGTAGTCCTTGTTTGACTGTATTGTAGTAAGACAATACAACCCCAATATAATTTTTTTCCAAATATGACGACAACAGTTACCGTTTCTACCTAAAGGAATTACATATTATACTAGTTAACATTACCTTTTGATTTTGCGGCGGGATTCGCCGATCAGCTGCAGATGCTTACTCATTTACTGTACTTTATCATACCTTTTGATTATCATATTTTCTATATCTTAGCATTCTACGTAGATTTTCACTGTGAAGTCATGTATAATTTGACATGCCAAAACTTTGTCGAATCTCTAATTGTGGCACATAATTTTAAGGTTGCATCCTTACAAGTCGAATACAATTTATACATATACTGTCACTTTGATATTTTACTTAGTCCACTCGTCATTATTCTCCGCATTTTAAATCACTCGTTGTAGCTCGTAACAAAATAACGGTGACCTTATTTGAACGAGTTCATAAATGTTTAATGAGAAATACCTGTCAAGTGATATGACGCGCCGGGAGTGACTCTAAATTGATATTAAGTCTGGGACCGAAGACTGTTAGCTTCAGAAAAGGTTTCTAGGTGTAACTGTTCAAAGGATTCGTGATTTGTTAGAAACACTGCCTGACTTTATAATGCTAATGTAATCCAAGTCTGACCTAAAGTGATTAAAAACGTATATAGCATTCTCAGATCTTGGGTGAATAAGCAAGGCAAAGAAAATGTACTTATAAAATCCAGGGCAATCGTAAAACTAAGCGTACTAATACATAACGAGCATTGACCTCATTTCACTAGGTACTACCGACGTAAACCTGTTTTTATCGCATACAAGGTTTACCTGAAGGCGCCACTACCACTTGTTTCACAAACCAATAAAACTAAAAGAAAAGAATAAAAACATTCAGATGTATGAGAAAAACACCACGTACATGCGACATAACAAAAATATACAATTATATTGACTAAGGACGGTCAATCGCTGCATCACTCCCCACAAAATCAGTACAATAAAAGCACACACATGAGAAAACTTTTTAGAATAGTAATACATAGAAAGAGTACTGACAGAGTGTTGAGAGGTCATAATTAAATCAGAGCGAATATTATATATAGAATAAGTGTCTTATTTTGTGTTTTCATGCAGGAATAAATTAGAATGTCTGATGCATTGATGAGATATAATGCGCTTACGCTTATTCTATATATATGCGCTTTTAACGCCAAAATACCACAATGGAACGTTCCATTTCCCATTTTTTAAACCGCATCATTTAATCATTCTGGAGGGAAGTTATAAATTGAAAGAAACAGTCGGTGTCCAATGACAAAGTAACGTTCATCCAGAATGACATACTTTCGTCGAATGTCAAGCACTTTAGCGCAAAATACCACTTTGATGACGTCACGCAAGATTGGAAATGTCGAAAATTTCATTATCACGTCCTTAGCTTAACAATCGAAAGTCTGAAAACATCGCTTTCTGTGCTGAAAATTGGGTCAAAAATACGGGGCGTTATAACGTCACCGATCAATGTAATTTATACAGAAATAGAATACATAGGTCTTGAAAGCTTCATTTGAGGCAATTACAGTGGTTGTGCATATATAATGGAATAAGCATTAATACCTAAAACATTATGTGACAGAAATCAACCGCAGAGGTTGTAGTGGGGTTCAAAAAGACTTACCGTCTTCGAGATGATCTCAATGTCGTATTTCGATGTCAAAAGCATTAAAGCGATTTTGAATTTTCGACCTCGAATTGTGGGCTATTTAGAGTATACTATATATTATGTTCACCCTTTTAAAATCTTTTAATAATAAAACGGGATGTTATTTATAACTGAATAATATGTAAAGACGATAGATAAAACCAACTTACTATTCTGTTCATGATACCAAAGGGTATACAAAAGCAACAAAAACAAAAACAAATTTTAAAAACTCCAGAAGAACATCTATAAAAGAGCGTACGTGAACCTCCAAAACGGAGTAAAATCAGGTATCAAAAAAGAGTGAGCATCTTCTGATTGCTGGCAATATCTGCCGTTCGTCATCAAAATATGACAATACTCGTCCATGCCGCAGAACTCAAAATTATCAGATAATTATTGCCAACACAACTATTCTGCATCTGTCTATATCGATGGAACCCTACGGGTGATTTCAGTAGCATTGGTTATACCGCAAAAGAAACGGATTGCAACTTGTTTATACAATTTGCTACAAAGCAATAAACCTTAATCTATATTATTATAACAATAACCGTTATCTTCATCGTACATTATTTCATTTATTTTTAGGATTTCACAAAGACTGCAAATCGTTGCTTGCCTCGGGTGTGAAAGATGACGGCATTTACACAATCTTTCCATTCCTTCCATTAGACTACACACCGGTATATGTGTATTGCGACATGGTACTGGATGGTGGTGGATGGACGGTATGTATCATTTTGTATTTTAGTTCATCATTGCCAAGGACAGAGCTAGGTATGTTAAAGAAAACAATTGAAGGTCTACTGCTTTGATGAATTTATCATAAGACGATTTTTCCGTCTTCTTTTGGAAGAAATAATAATTCTAAAATGGGGGGGGGGGGGTTAAACATTTACAAGTCCACCCACCTGTCATTTAAAAGTTGATGAATTGTTCTCGATTCAACTCCGAATTTCTAAATACACAAATGTTTTAACTTTCAGTCTGTGTGTTTGTAAAGAATTGCGTTATTTATCATAATTTTGATGGACTAAACAAAAGGTAATACTAGAATAATACTATATATACATGTATGTATTCTTTCGCCGTGATTTGGAAACATGGCTTGGTCATGTGGTAACGATTGCAAACATTGGGAAATGCAATGCAGTCGCTTTGCCTTATTGATTATAAAGGAAATGCAGTCGAAATATTAAAATAGGATCATAATTTATATATAATATTTTGATGCTAAAACAACCAACGAAGATAAAAGATAACCATTGATCATCCGTAATATGAATAAGAAAATTATTCTACGCGGGGCATTGTGATTCGCTTAGTACTTTCTATGCTTGAAATTAAGTGTTATTAATTGGCGTATACTGTTGTTCTGATATCGTTCCTGTGACATACCCTGTACAAATTTTTGTGTTTGTGATTTGAGAATTCTATGCAAGTACAGCTAGTCAACAATGAGTCATATACATCGAGAAACTGAAGACTCAAGATCAACTGATGAAACTTTTAATGTTGTTATAGTGTATTTTTAGTATTTCTGATTTTTTTACGATATTGCTATAGTCAATGTATATATGTGTCTAATCCATGAGAGGGATTATACTAAAGTCTGAAATATAGTTTGTAAGCAGTAAAGAAACATTTGTTTTGCATGCAGATAGTCGATTAGCGAGCCAGCGCTCCGTCTTCTCAACAATAGTTCTATCGAATTTCTAGACCGAAGAGATATAAATAAACATATGTACAATATACCAGAATTCTCACCGTTCGAATAGGCTTCATTGTCGCCAACACGGTATAAATATTAATGAATATATATAAAATCCCCTCAGTGAACCCCTATCACTCAACCGTCGTTGTCCGTAATGTAGCGTCGTTATTGATGCAGACAGTCCATAATATGGAATGAAAACTAAGATCCAATATTTAGATAATTTGCATCAACCAATTTAGAAAAAAAAAAATGGTTATGTTTAATTCGTCCGATTTCTCACACACACACACCCTTAATCTTGCATCGTACTCTATCTACGGTATCAAACCGAACGCCTGCTATCTCGTGGTGAGTTTTTAGACCTAGCTTATATTTTAGTACATTCCATCTCTTTATGTGGTTTCCAATGTACACCTTTCCTTTTGCAATTCCATGCTCACTGGCTTTCTTTATTCTTTTGGTTTCAGCATCTGTTAAGCTACGTTTTCTCCTTTGCTTTCTTGGTGGAAACTTCTCCATCCGACATTTTAAATTGTTTATTCCTTTCCGTATATAGATTGTTAAAACTGCTCATTTAAAGTTCCTTTCCTATGTATATACTACGCTCTTTTGGGTGGGAATGAATTTAAAATTAAGGTATTTACGGGTTCCTCAGAACTGCTGCTAGCGAGAAAAATAAAGGCTTCCGCCTTTATTGTTCCTTAACATATTATCTAAGGGGGACACAGCGTCTTAAATAAATTTGTGGAGGAGAAACAAATAACGCTTGTATTTAATCATGAAATTGAACTGTTGATATGGATATTTGAAAACTGTATTGTACCACCTGGACTATATCCTTTAGGAATGGGGGTATATCTTAACAAATTGTTACATCTTACTTTACGTTATAAATTGATTTAATGTTTTTGTGTTTTTGTTTGTTTCTTTTTTATGTCAAGCAGACTGATTTCGACAGGCGCAATAAAAAATAGGAATGATGATATGTTATAAATAACTTACTACTGTTAAACGGCCAAATTTTGATTCGAACACACCATTTTCCAGGCTGGGGAATACAATGAAGTGTAGAGATTTCACTTGGTGTCCACCAAACAATTATTGGCGATAATTTAGTACTCTAGCACACCCTGCTAGTGCTTAGATTTGGTCACAGCATCGAATATTTACCTCAGTGAAAGTTCTCTACAGCATTCAAGGAATTCCACGTACACTATTCTGGACTGAGACCGATTCCGTTCATTTTACACAGATTTGACACCTTCTATACTAGGTTACCTACTTTGACTTCTCCATTTATAGATACATATGGAATTTACACGATTTTACTCTTTCTACTGGGTATATGTGACGGGTGTTGCTAGCAAGAAGGAGATGCTCACTCCCCCGGGCACCTGATCTCACTGTATCACAGGGGTTCACATATGCTCTTCAAGAGGACATATTTTGTTATTTTCCACTTGTTTTTTATTTTCACTGATTTTGTATGTCCTCTGGTTTCATGATTTTTAGACTTATGGTTTGGATTTATCCATCATCTTTACACTGATTTCATTCCTATTTCTTTTTTATTCGTGCATTTAACGGAAAATCTATTTAAAATCAGTAGACAATGTTCCCTGTACACAATGAGGCCGCCATTTTCAACCGCACTTGCAGATGACTGACAGTGGTTAATACCCTTAATATATACGTAAAAAAAATGAAAAACTAATAAAATTAACTCCTGAATAAATGTTCTGTTAAAAATTGAAGTGTTTGTTCAAACTCCTTGATTCAGTATGGCATTATCTAATTAAATGATAAAAAAAATACAGTGAGTTTTTTAAACAGATGAATGTATACAACGAACAGAAAAAGTGGAAAAATTGTGCAATGATCTAATTCCGTCGTCTCTTATTGTATTATTTTATAGCCAATTAATGAAAGATTTATCACTCACAAAATTTTTACTGTCAACATCGTTCTTTTTATTGCACTAAAATAAGCCTACTAATAGCAAATTCAATTTTACGTTAAATATACTAATGTGTCCGTTTCGTTCACACAAGATAGGTCATTCAAAAGCGACTTGATGGTACGGTGGATTTTTATAGAGATTGGGCTTCATACCGCCAGGGATTTGGAAACATATCAACAGAGTACTGGATTGGTAATGTAAAGCAATGTGTAGTTTAAACAAAGATGGCAATTTACATCGATAAAAATGACTTCTAGCAAACTTTTTTTCTTTTACTTATCACTGAGATGTCTGTTATCAACAGTATTATAAAAACATGTTCTAAAACTTACAATCCATTATATTATATAATAGATGAGAAATAGTTGTGAAAAATAAATCACTGTTTACTTTATACTAACTTAAAATAAACAAAAACATCTAAACGTACATGCTGTACAGTATTACTATACATATATCTAAAACAGGATTAACCATTCACGCTAAGGTGATACATCTAGGGTGATACATCTAATGTATCAGTTCATAATTGTTTTACTTATTATGAGTATGGAATTTTATTATGTTTTGTACATCTATGATTTATTTGAATTTACGAAAATACTATTATATTTTTACAGGTAACAATGCTATTCATGCGTTGACGACTAACGCTACTACAACTTTATATATTCTTCTTAAAAGCTTTGACGGAATCTGGAAATATGCTAAATATGATGTTTTCTCCATTGGATCAGAGGCGGACTTCTTCAAAATTCGCGTTAGGGGATATTCAGGAACAGCAGGTTATGTTTCTACCTAAGCTTGAATTTTTTATCGATCCGATCTAGTGAAACCTAGAGCTGAAATCCTTTTTTTTTTTAATTTTTTTTCCTCAAGAATGAGTACCAAGTAAATCTCATACAACACATCCTTTTTACATTACGATTTTACAGTTCCAATTAAAAACAAACCAACATAACGAAAAACAAAAAAAAATACCAGTATCTGTGTACTCTGCAAGAAAAAAGACAGCAAGCTGATGCTTTGTCGATTGTGCTCTCGCATCAATGGTTCGCGGTGAGCATGAAATTAAACGTGAGGTTTCGTGTACCTAGAAAGGTATCTTCTGTGTCACTAACCAGATCCTTATACACAGAACACCTAAGGAATACACATGTATACATATTCTGATCTCACGGCTTTTATTATAACATACTCATACATGTACCTTACATATCAAGGAAAAGTCATTTTCTTTCTACCTATGGCATTAAATACTGCATAATAATGGACAGATACTTATCGACAAATCAAATGTGATGCGACTTAGATCCCATAGGCCGTATTTATTCACATTTGTTTTAGGTGCCGTCAATATTTGAGTCGTACATGATGGTGCAACTAACTAATAAACGCGCTTACCCCTCCAGGTACCTTTTTAGAATCAAAGCATCAGGTCTGCGTATAATGAATGTACAATTTGATATAATGTATACAAGGTTTATACATAGGCTCTTCATATATAAATAATAAGATAACAAGATGATTGTGCAAAATTCGCCAAATGCGAAAAGAATATAACAAAACTTTATGAAAAAAGATACTAATCTGAACAGAAAGCTTACTATCTAAAACGTTATGTTCCCTTTTGTGAACTTATTTTTTCTCACTTTATCTCACCAGTTGCCTCTTTGGTATTTACACTCCAATATTCTATTTCATTTAAAGAATGATGACTTACATGTTGTAACGTTTGTACTTTAACAGACTTAGAATTTTCCTCGGTTTTTATTCCATTTTAGTATTAGGTAATACGATATTGTCATTAGGTATACTCTTATGCATAACAGATTGTTCCATTGTATAGCTCATGCAGGATAAA
The DNA here is from genome assembly GCA_035048485.1 of Pteria penguin. Taxonomy (NCBI): domain Eukaryota; kingdom Metazoa; phylum Mollusca; class Bivalvia; order Pterioida; family Pteriidae; genus Pteria; species Pteria penguin. The sequence goes on from CM068584.1 coordinate 9,125,361, forward strand.
TTCTTACGTGGAATACCCCATGATCAGAACTATATGGAAAGACCCAACGATTGCAATGATAGTCCTGCAACTACTACAGTAAACATTATCAAAACCTACTTTAAAATGACAATATGGCATGTAAATGATGATGTACTTCGTAATATTTTGACGTCGTAATAACACATAATTGCCTCTTGGGTTACTTGGCGGAAACAGTGATCATTTTGTCTATATATGTGGGTAGCCAAATAATAAGACGAGTTAAAGGTGGGCACTAGAGTACATGATGTTTCCAAAATTCAAAACCTGATTTTAACGGTGTTGATGTTGTTCTGTCAAGAGGGGGTGTCCCATTTATTAGTCAATGAACTGAGAACATTTAATAGATATCCTACATACCCTATAATATATATCTTACATATTGTTTTGTATATTCAAACTAAATAACCCAGACCAAATACCATGTAACTTTTGGTACCGGTTTTTTTTTTTTTTTTTTTTTTTTTTTTTTTTGTTAAAAGGCATGCAATATCAAAAATTTGTCTTTTTGTAGGCAACAGTTTTGTATCAACGCGTGATTCAAGTTTAGATCAACGAAAAAGAAAATTCAGCACACACGATAAAGACAGCGACGAATGCTCATGTAATTGTGCCACTGACCACAAAGGTGCATGGTGGTACAACTCATGCAGTAAGAGCAATCTCAATGGTTTCTATTATGGAAATGTGGTAAGAACTGACAACATGCTTTGGTATGAATTCAACAGAGAATACAGAGGATTGGAACAATCCATTATGATGATTCGAGCTAATTAACATTATTTTGACGGCCTTGATATCGATGTGGAACCCAGGGAACGAGGATGCCTATTCGGATGGATATACATATGCTTCTTTATATTGTTGATTTTTTCTTTTGTGGAGTATAAATTCGTAGTATTTCCCAGAACACTTTTTAAATCATTGTTGTTGAAGTAGATAATAGAAGCTTAATACGCATATATATTGTACACAATTCTCACATACTTAACACATGTTCATCGATAGTTTTAGTATTAAACATATTTAACCACATAGTTGATAGTGTAAAGGGTATTTATTCCAGAGATGACATTATTTAAAAATACTTTAAAAGCATAGTTAACCATTTGAATTGATATCATATATCGTTTATCCAGCAAATAAAGTAAAAGTCAATGAGTTGGATTTGGTATTTTCATTTGGATATTCATTGCTGATGCAAATAGCAAAACGATTCCTGGTTGTACGGTGTCAATGTATACTCACTGAGCTACAGTTGTGTAGTGCCACTATTACGTGACAGCTTTTAAATTTTACTTTTAGTTTAAATCTGATCACGTGGCCAGTCTCTGTATACAGATTATAATAAAGAGAGGACATTACACATCATATCACCAGTACTCGCGCAGAAAATCAAACGATTTAAGTCCGCTTCACATTGTCAAAAGGTATGGTCTATTACAACTGATTTACGTGGCAGGGTTCGAATCTTTACATGTCGTCGATATGCTTGGTCATATCATTAGTACTAATCAAACAGCGGCGAGAATTTTCAATTATTTCAAACAACAATTTGCCTAGATGGCAGCATGTCCATAATGCTGGTACGTTTTTATAACCAAGGATGATAGGGCGGTTGGCCCAGTAACTTCTCATTGGGCTTAGGATCTGAGGACCTGGGTTCGATTCCATATATCGGCTCGATTTCGGATGAGACAATATATAGTAAGATCTTGTGTCATGGTATACAATGGAACCTAAAAGATTCAACAATGCGTCAGGCAGATCCTTTGCATAGGACAAAGGTATGACCCATTGCAGAAGGGAAATGCCATCACTATATACGGGTAATACTCTTGTTGAGTAACCAATTACAACGGAAAACAAACATAACACGTGATAAAGTCGTACGCATTGTCACCATTCAACTGAACGCGTTTCTGAGTAAAAAGCATAGAAGTACCGAAGGGTAACAATTTTACACAGAGGATGCAAAGATATTGTCGAAACTGGTTGCAGAAATAAGATTTTCTTATTGTTTCTATAGCAGGGTAGAGGGCAGCTTGTGTTATGGAAATGAAACTTCGGGTTTTTACAAGAAACGTCCAGGAAGTGAATGAAGTTACTCGTAATTAGAAACAGCTAAACATATAGTGAAATTTTCGGCGAATTATAACAGTGTGATATTACATTACGACTTTGCACTTTGCACTTCACCATCGATGTTTTGAAATAGCAAGAGATAAATCATGGAAAAGGTCTTTAAGATAAAGATTTTTTTAAGGATGAAAACGTGTATATTTCAAACGTGCTTTTTAATATTTTTTCAACAGCAAGCTTAAGATTTCAATATTTAGCTTGTCTAGCATTGAAAGCAAATAACTTCAAAAAGTACACGGTTACGTCGCCAAGAATAACAATCAAAGAAGAGTTTAATTAATGATAGATGGAAGTGTTTGACTGTGCTTAATTACTAACTGGTTGGAAAATGTATAAATATTGAATGTGTGACTCCAACAATAATATATTTTTTGTATGAAATGATCAAAACATTCAAAATATGATTTAAACAGATAAGAAATAATAAGAGTACTTAAAAGCTTAGGAATGAGCACAACACTTACTGCTAGGATAGAATACGGTAGGGATAATCATAGACTTGCTGTGTGAAGAGAATGAAAGAGAAAACTGAAGACATCTGACAAACCTGTATGACAAAAATCACCAAGGACATGCACACAAAACATGATAATAGTAGAATATACACGAACAACACTTGCATGAGTAGCAGAATGTAGGATATGATCGGGCAACTTAACATATGGGTAGCACATGTTAAACGCAAAACCTTGAAAGAAACAGTTATATATGAAAGTTAATTAGTGCAGTTTAATTATATATTTTTTCAGTTTTATCCGGATTTTTCACACTGAAGTAGGTGCTGAATATTATTGTGATCAATAGATCGTTAGTTTGTCATGTAACATCACCTAGTCTAAACTTGAAAAGAAGTTTTGTCCTTGGTTATTTGATATAGATTTTAAGAATGCAAAGATACAACCTTTTGTGTTAATGCGACTCTTTACGATCCACACATGTTATAAAATATTGATGTAGACACTTTCAGAATAGCAAATAGAACATGATTGGAATGATAATCAGTTGATGGCTGCATAAATCCTATTTTGATGACGATTTTAAGTAGATTAAGATTTAATGAATTTTTCGATATAATTCGATCCCTTTCAAATATGTTAGTGGAAAAAAACCAGTTTTCAATAAAAGCTCAACATATACATGAAAATAGACTGTTCAATTTCCTGTAAGACTGTATTTGAAGGTTATACCTTGTTATGTTTTAGTCTTCATTATCCCTATAATTATTTTTGTTTAAATAATAAGATATTTCTTCCGATATTTTGGGTTCAATGTACGAGTCTAAAAATAAGTAAAACTCTGGATACCGACCTGATTTCCACACCTATAAGTCCAAATAACTTGACAATACACACACATATATAAACATATTTTTCATATTTCATTCAATATGTACTGATTATGACTTTGATTTAAATAGTATGCACTCATACTGAAAATTTGCTGAATTCTTTTCATTTAATCTGATAGAGTAGTTTGGACAGATTGGCAAGGAATCATTACTGATCCACATACTATCTGGTTAGTGTGTATATACATGTAATAACCTAATTATATGTTATTTTCTCGCTTGCATCAATGTAAGGACTATTGCTGATTTGTACTCCATAAATGCATGTTTGCCTGTCCTGTCTACTGCCTTATTTCATAGATTAGTTTGTGACACCAGTTTAACGCATGGTTCCTCAAGGGTTTTTTTTTTTTTCGGTAACGGACCATTCAATTTTGGGAGAGAATGCGTACATGCCAACGTATCGCATTAGACATATCCTAGTCGAAAACTGAAATTGAAAAACGGATTTTCCAACTAGACACCCAATCTGGTACCACTGAACAAGCTTGCTCCTCCTCTATTGTATATATGTAATTTGATGACAGAAATCATAAGAGTATAAACATATCACGTGTAAAGCGTAAGAAGTGATACGCCTGTAATACAATAATATCATGCTAGGAGTTTTTCAATAAACTTGCAAATTTTACTCCTTAGTGGGTTTGTTAAAGATAGTTGAGTATAAAAGACATTAAACAATTGTTTTAAAAAATTATTCCCATCCTTTGAACTTCTATTCTCTTATGCTGTTGAGAATGTGGGGTGTACATTTTCTATTTGAAGGTGACAAAAAGGGAAAACAAATATCCACATGCACGTATTTTCCACAGATTTGAAGAATTGTTTGAAAATACATGACTTTTTCAAAATTTGAATGTTAATTGAATGAGAATTTCGGCTAACTATTGGTCTGGTATAATATATCAAATAATGAATATGTAATTTATTTTGAGTTTGCCAATGTAATTTTTATTTTTATTACTTCCTTTCGACATCAGTAGTAAACGTCGACGCATTGGCTTTTAGAACTAAAACTGTACTATTGCTCAGGGCTGAGATGGTATGATAGAAACGTATCACTGCGAATAATTAAAAATATCCTTTTCAGAAAAACAATTCGTTCACCCTTTTATCGGGTAACATACAGACCCAATCTCGTAAACGAAACAATATACATTATCTTGTTCTGTCTTGCATCTATATTTGAGGAATGAATTTACTTCGTAGCAGTTCAAATATGTCAAATTACTAAACGGCCATTTTATTGCGAGAACCGTATGAACGCGTGAGGCGTCTATGACCAATGTACATCCCTCCCCATGTTACTAGAAAATATACTGGCACGATATTTTCTTTAAACGATGGTTTGTGTAACATGTTGTGGTTATGGTGATCCGCATGCAATACTTTGTCCACGTTAATCGATATACACATTTTTAATCCTCATGCAATTCAATGTCCACTTTAATAGATATAGAACGGGCGAAATCCGATAATGTAACAATAACGAATATGTTCAATCAACTGAAGATCAGCGTGTCTCCCGATATATATCACTATTTACAGATTAATCCAATTAGGGCAAAGGTCATCGTATCAACCCGTACAACAGTTTGTCGCAAGCGGGAAAGAGACGCCGTCTCATCCCATACCCTCAAAGTTTGTTATGCAATCATCCCATACCCTCAAAGTTTGTTATATACATATATATAGATCTAATAGGAAAATATTAGACTAGTGCTTTGTATATTTTTACTATCTTTCTTTTCGTGTCTTTATATTTATGTAAGTGTTTGTTTATATATATATATATACATGTACAGCTACATGTACCTGTCCTAGAAACTTTTAAAATTTGATTTTCAATACCATGTCACATATACTTTATTTTTGTGTTATAAGTCTTACTTACAACGAGCTGTATACCTAGGTTTCACTTTAAACTTAAATATTAAAAAAAAATGATCAAATGTCACTTTTGTAAAACAGCAGCGTTGCACGGAGAACAACCATAAAATATTGGAAACAAAATATCTGCTATCCCACGAGGAGTAATACTCTCCTGCTGGGCTAGTCACACTTACCATCAATACCAAAAGTTACATAAAAATGACAACACTATACTAGTCTGAACAAGAAACCTTGTAGTTTAGTCCTTTTATTTATAGATTCATATATGTTATTAATTATGTATCTGAAAATTGGTTTATCTCAAGTACTTTACAAGATATATGGATTTGAAAATGGACAATATCGTATTTTCATACCTTTTTTCAGCAAATCAAAATGCACGACCTTGCAATTTCATGAGTGTATACGTTAATCTGTTATAAATAGGATTAGTCATTAATCTACTCTATGTATTAAAGGTATTATAAAAATCAAAGATAAAGATATTGATTAAGGTTTTATTATCTCAAATATAAAACTTTAAACTTGACGAAGAATGCTTTTTTTTTACTTTAATGAAAATGACTGAGTCCAAATGTCCAAGGTCTTTCTTCTAAAAACATACACAAGGATTCATATTTCTAAAAAAAAAATATCAAAAATGGTTACTTATAATGACAGTTGAAGGATTTTTTACTGTATGACAAAAAAAAAAGCTCTGTAAAAGCAAAATACGTTTTACCTAAATCAGGGACAGATAACTCTTTTAGAAAATGGGGAAAACAGAGAAAAAATATCAAATACTTTTAAATTTATCTTTTTTATATTATATTCATTATGAAAAACATAAAAACTGATTATAAGTGTAATTATCTCAATTATAAACTCTACTTAAATACAAAATGTCGTAAAGTGTGGTTGATGTCAATTCCTGTTCTTCACGTCTCCTTCATGATAATCCTTCACAATGTCTCAGTGATAACAGGAAACTTGGTATTAAGTCCTTGTCTTTCTTTAATAAGAATTCCCATTTAACTGAAATCGCTAATTAATATCTTGAAAGATGATAAATGCTACGAAATGAAGGGTGATATTTGCTGGGCAAAACAGTCGGTTGATATAGTTTTACGTAATAATTTAGCCGCACAGGTGACAGGTGATCGCCCTAGACAAAAAAATGTTGCAACTTCATTAAGAAGTCAACTATTAAATATATCAGAATTCGTCTCGGGCCTGACCATGTGATTGCACATGACGGAGAGTCATCACTTTCGGTGGTGTTTTCATGCGAGCTGTACTGAAAACCACATGTTTTCGAGTGCCAATTACAGGTATATTGGGGGAAATATTTAAATCAAAATTGTTTTTATAAAGTCTTCAATACATATCTATTTGAATGAAATAACACATTACGTATTTAAAACTTTTAAATTCCATAAATTTTTAAGTCACGTGATTGGTGTTTCGTAGTACCTAACATAACTTGTTCTCTCCTTGTTATATATACAGTGGATACAGGATATATAGGGGAGGTCCCTTTTTTCGCCTTAAGTATGAGTAAAACTTTTGGCACCTAAAATGGCGGAGTATTTTAACTAATACCTCACTTTCACATGCCCCCCCCCCCCCTATCCTGATAGTGTGTCGTCCGTCGCCCGTTCGTCGTTAACTTTTTCACATTTTCGACTTCTTGTCTTAAACTGCTTTGCAGATTTTAATTAAACTTTGTATATATGATGTACTCAAGGTCCCCTACTAATATTGTGGTCGGGATCCAGATTCCCTCAGAGGTGGATCCAGGTCGGGGCCAGAAGTGCCCAAAACGGTCTCCCTCTTCAAAAACCTTCTCCTCCAGAACCAGTACATAAATGAGGAAACTAATTGCATTTCAACAATCTTTAAGACGGGTTATCAAAAAATTGTGCGCCACCATAGTCAAAAGTAGGTCGCAAAAGAGTACCCTCGTTTGACAATATTCTTCTTCATACTGGCTGTATACAAAGACAAACAGAATGTATAGAAATGATCTAAAAGGATGAGTGAAGACGTATTGGCATTTTGGTTCCCTTCCAAAATCAAATTTTAGATGTTGTTTTTTTTTTTTTTTTTCAACATTTGTTTGGACTTGGTGATCTCTATGCAGAAAAGTGTCATATTTTCTAGTTAATGGACAATGATGATTTCTTATGGACTATTGTGATCATAATCATGGTAAGGAATGTTAATTTGAAAGAATTTTGTCAATATCTCAATTTTGGGATTTTCTATGAATATTTTAAATCTTACAAATGAGGGTGTATAGGGACAGTTCTTCACATTTTTAACTTCTGCTGTTATAACATATGAAAGATTTTGATGAAACATGGTATACATGAAGTATTATAGGTCCTCTTTCAGTTTTGTACATTTCATCGAAATTTATTAACAGAGAATGCCGTCGTGTCTAAAAACTAGGTATAACAATGATACATATACCACTTGGTAACTAAATATGGAGAGTAGCGGTTCAAATCAAGCTGTTGTCTTTTTGCCCATTTCTTTACACATCTAAATAAGTTTTTAGATGTTTCTCAACACTCAACATATGGAATTAGGCCATTTTAAGTTGCATCCGGACAATATTTGAAAAAAATAATTGTTGTTCATGACCTAGCCTTGAAATCAGTCAACAAAAGGTCCCACCTAAAGAAAATGACTAACTTGTTGCCCTCAATCACATCTTGCAGAGACAAAGCAAATGCTTAATATCAAAATCACCTGAATAGATGTGCAAAAAAGTGTTGGTTTTTTTTCTCTGGTCTGAAATAAAATTTGGCATATTTCAACATTTTTGTTGACTTAGTCACAGGAATGCAAAAATAAATGAATTTTTCCTTCCTGCATGACTGATCATCTAGGTACTCATGTGAACGATATAGGCCCTCTTGGGCCTCTTGTTCCTCGTTCCTCCTTAAATATGAATAGCATGTCTCTCCCATTCCAACCCCTTTCTTTCGCAACAATAGATTTATCTGCAATTAAAATGCAAGTCTAAATTCGGAAATAGGGTACAATGTAAACCAAATGATGAAATAATGTCTTATCTTATCGCTCAGTATATAATTCTTGGTATTTATTACATTGAAATGTGTATTTCTGTACATAATAATACACGTGGAAGTCGCCAAACCAGAGGAAACTCGTGTTGAATCGTATAGTGTTAATAAAATAGCTATAAAATTAGAATAACGGATATGAAATCGTTTAATTAATGTAAAGAGCAATAATTATCAATTCGAATGTAAAAAATCGTTCACGGTTACGCCTAGTGTACACCTACACCGCTACGCCGTGCTTGAAATTTATGTATTATTAAATGATGAAATGAATTTGTTGATAGATAAAACTTTGTAAATAAAACTAAGGGCTAATTTTTCACAAATAAGATAATCATAATTTACTTTTATAGATATTGTTTTGTTATAAGTTCTTTTATTTGAGAACTTTATAATGCCGATTGTTTACTATATATGTCGATGTAATCAATAACTCGTTAACACAATATGGCGAACAGTTTGTTTTGGCAGAGAAGGTGACACTCTGTTTATTTTGAATGGACTGTAGTCATTTCTATATATATTTCTATAAAATGGAATCAGTTGAATCGGGAGAAACATATTTATCGCATATAGGTAGAGACAAATAAAAACTGAAAATAGTAGATAAAAAACATATGTGTGCCCGTGTCGCCCATCGTTTTCGTTTCAGCGATCAGCTGTTACAGGTGATGGATGTATTTCTTCATTTGAATACAATCATGACCTCGGTCAACGCCAGTGTACATATCGCTTTCATGTTGATTTATTCTAAGGGCGCCGTCGATTACTAGGCAAAATAAACACCTCGCTGTACCGCCGTGTTATCGTTAAATGTTTTAATGATTTTAGCTGTTTTCAAATTACCGTAATTTCTTTATTTCTACTCCAAATGAGATGAAATTTTAGAAGCGAGAAGAAAACACAATGAATATTTCAATGATATGATTTTGATGTACATATTAGAAATATTTCTCGATAAATCATTGATGTGAAAATAGCAAACAACGCATTTTGGTCAATTGAACTTATTCATTTGCCATGAGCTTCACTACCAATGCATTCTCCACACCCACGACGCATTGAACAAATCATGTTAAGCAGAAATGCCTGGAGAATGTTTAATAAAGACACAAGGCGTCCAACGTATGTGGGGGAGGGGATTGAGGATTTAGTTCTTGTGGTAGACGTCATTCCATTTCTTCCCAAACATGTTTTATAGGCGGTAAATCCGGTGACAGCGCAGGCCATGCTAATACATTCACGTTTTGCTGCAGTAGATAGTTACTAACAATGAGTTGTCCTGCTGCTGAATGACGTTACGTACATTGGTGTTAATGGAATGACATCTCGTCACGGTAGCATACTCCTGTTACACTACCCACTACCATCACTAAAGGGGCCGCCCTTCTATGTTTTGTAATTCCACCCAAGACCATAACACTCCCTGGCCCAAAATGGCGGCGCTGAATAAAGCAGGCATCTTTGTAACGTTATTCGGACAAGAACACGACCTTCACTGCCGTTGAGATGAAATCTCGACTCGTACGCCCGTAAACAGAGCTTCCACATAATTTCTGTTATTGAAACGATGCTGTCCCATACACCATCCTAATCGCGCATCACGGTGACGCCGGAGCAGAACATGATGGATTTTCCTTATCGCATGAGGACCGTATAACGTACTGGCACCTGTTGATGCCCAGGGTGCTTCTAACAGTCAAAGAATCGAATCCGATAATGCAAATGTGACGCCAGAATATGCGTATCTTTCCGACATGACGTCACATGATCTCGTCCTGCTCGTAGGCAGTGCCACATGGTGCTACTTTGCTGACATCGTCTCCATAAAGCATTTACAGTATTAATATGAACTTCAAACTTCCTTACCACATTGGTTTTGAGACATCTCAGCGTTCCGCATCCCAATAATACGCTACAATTTTCAATCATGCGAGATATCTCTCAACCAAAATATTAGTACAAAACCAATGTTTTTCTGTTTCAGTACAATGAATATTGCCAATGAATACAAGAAATTCTAATAGAGCACTAACAACGTTACTCGATACTGTGGTCATCAAGGCGAATCGAACACGATATTTAACAAATTAAGTACTCAGATACGTGTTCAGTATAATAAACTATGCCTTTTATACAAAAGAGAAATCAAAGAAAATTTTTATATCTTTATTAAACTTTTAAGTATACAGTTTCTTTTTCCGCCAGTATGTTTATATGCTATATTTAAAATAACTTTTCAAATAAATCAAAATGTAAATGCAAGTAACTTTCAGACCTTGACCTACTTTCCAAATACTTCCCTGTGTAATATGTAAGATACAGCATGTTGTATTCATCTTGAAACCGCAGATTCATATACATAGTTATATGCCATGATAAAACTTACTTTATTAGGGAAAATTCTGATTCCAAAAATAAATACTCTGAAACAGATATCATCCAGATGTTGAACTTTCTTATCGATAACATTCTTGTGGTGTTTGGGGGAAAGTTTTTCAACAAATTGTTGGCATTCCAGTGGGCACTAACTGTGTCCCGCTTCTGGCTGATATATTCCTTTACTCATACGAAGCTGAATTCATTCAGTCTTTGATTTCGCAAGGAAAGAAACAATTGGCCCTTGGCTTCAATTTCACTTACAGATATATAGATGATTTGCTTTCAATTAATAATCCTTCATTCGCGGATTACCTTAGCATCATCTATCCAAGTGAACTGAAGGTCAAAGAAACCACAGAAAGTAGTAATTCTACTTCGTATTTAGATATTATGTTGTCTTTCGACATTAATGGTCAATTGAACACCTCACTCTATAACAAACGTAACGATTTCAATTTTGCTATCACAAACTTTCCTTTCATAAGTAGCAACATTCCATCATCGCCCGCATATGGCGTATTCATATATCAGTTAATACGTTATTCCAGAGCATGTTCAAATTACAATGACTTTGCTCTGAGAGCTAAGCGACTTTCAGATAAGCTACACAACCAGGGTTATATATGTGCTAGACTAGCAACGTCATCGAGGAAGTTCTGTGGTCGTTACGAGACTTTTATTACTCCATATGAAATCTCGTTATCCAGACTATTAAATGATATTCTGGAGACCGATTCCGATCATTATACACATATTTGACTTCGACTTCTACATATATAAATATGTATGGAATTTACACGATTTCACTCTTTCTACTGGGTATATATGACGGGTGTTGCTAGCAATCAGGAGATGCTCACTGTCCCGGGCACCTGATCTAACTCCATCATAGGGGTTCACATATGCTCTTCAAGTAGACATATTTTGTTTTCATTTTCACTGATTTTGTATGTCCTCTGGTTTCATGAGTTTCATACTTATGATTTGGATTTATCCATCATCTTTACATATATATATAGTGTTACAGTACATTATCTTTGAATTAAACTGGTATTTTTTTTACTCAGTTTTCAAAATAAAGTATTATCCTTTTAATTATGGTGGCTGGACCGTTGACACTCCATCTGGTGATCAATGCATTAGTTCCCTTTTAATTTATCATGTGATAGTCTCATTAATATTAAATAGATACACACACCGTTTCATGAGTAATCCACTAAAATGTCTTTCAAAGTATACTTTTTAAATATAGTGTGAGATGAATATACAGTGCTATACTACAGAATATCTCACACGTTATCTTACCTATGTTGTATACTTTGATGTACGATACAAAGTACAATTTACAGCTTACTTTTTAATTACGAAAAAACAAAAATTGTCGATGAACAACATCATAATCAGTAGTAAATGACATTGTACTTCCTTATATTCATGCTTATATATGTAACCAAGTGTTCGATTGTTATATTGCAATTTACATAGCGCAATGCAGCACTCATGTTTTACTCACACCTGTATACGTATTGTCTTGTTGCACGGTTCACTTGTCCTTACTTGTCCATGTATACGTCACATTGTCCATGTCTAAGTATGTATGGTGTATGTATGAGTTGTAATCAAAGGAATGACCAATCGGACGAATGCGCATGATTTTACTAAATACTAACCCGGCTGCCGCCAAACCTCCATTATTCTAACTCTAGTTCTCCTTAGAGTAAGACGTAACATTTATTTAAAACAAGTATATTCTGTGACTGCAAAGTCTTAATGGAATTATTACCCCGACACCTGGTATGTCAAATTACTTTTATTTATACTCTATACAATATAAAATCTGTGATTTATAATTTGACAATTTTGTAATTTTTGATATAAATTAATATATTGAAATTTATTTAACTTTACCGCGAAATTGTATATCTAGATTGTTATTATAATATTGTTATACAATTTTACAGGTTTTCCTTTTATATTAAACAATCAAAACTGTTCAAATGGAGTCTTAATTATCCATCACCCGACCCCAGTGACAAAATGGCGCCCAACGTGGTTATATATCTTGTAATCTGGAAACCAGGGTCCGGCGCCATAAACTGAGAATATACTTAAGTCAAAAATTCATATTCTTCTGTTCATCAATGAATTAATAACTGGGATTTGGATTTTATCTAGTTTTATTCTACTGATAAATAGAATTAAACCATTCTGCATTAAAAAATTTTTAAACGTTTGATAATGGAATGAATTAAAATGAAATTTTTGACTTAAGTATATTCTCAGTTTATGGCACCGAACCCTAGTGTCACAAAGGAACAAAGTGTGCGCACATATCGTAAAATTACTCGGCGGTGCATTGATCCGTACAAAGATTTCAAAGCATCTTGTCCGGTGAACTCGTCGTCAGCGACTAATTGAAGTACGAGTTACGTCCCGTGCAAAGTGGGCGGTACCTGTCAGCCAAGTGGGTATTGTCCAGTCATACTCTTACGCATGCGTGGCGTCCGTTTCCGGTCAAAGTGAAAGTTGACAGTTCGCGTGGAAAACAACAGTGATGATCGTGATCTTTGAACTTTTCGACTTATTTTTTTTTTTTTTTATTAAAGAAATATTTATCGTAAGTTCCACTGTACATTTGTTACTAATTAGACTTTGACTTTGTGCAGAAGAGATTTATTTGTGCATTTTCATTATAAATAGTCCTTCTTTTCAGATATTTATTGACATTGTGCATTGACACTTCATTCAATCATTGACTGTTTTATGCATTGTAAATTTTGTTTATTTTCATTTCGTTTTTTGATTATTGAAATTTACGTGCATTTTCATTTCACTTGTGATTAGGTATTGTGTGTTTCATGTTTAATTTAGTTTGTATTGTGTAATTAGGAATATAGAAGTAGATATTAGGAGCAGTTCATTTTCTTCATAATTTCACACTGTCCTAATATCATAGGTATCTTTTGCATGTACCGTAACAGTTACACATAACAGAAGTTGACGTGAAGAGGACTGACACAGGAAGGATTGGCAGTTTCTGTAGGTATGTGTTAGAGTTAGGAATGTGTGGTTATGTTCCATGTTATATGTGTATATGTTGCACCTCCACTTTAGGATTTTATTTGATACAATTTCAGTGATTCACACAGATGTGTACACTGATGCAGGTATATTGTGAAGTGCTGTAAACCATATTAATATTCAGTGAGTCACACTAAAGTGTACACTGAAGTGGTCAGTTTATTGAGCGAGTTTCTCTTGAAACTGAGTGAGTTTGAGTTAAGTCACAGGGCATTCTGAATGTGCATTGCATGCCTGAAACCTTAGTTAGGTACTGTAGTTGTGTTGTTTATTTAGAGTTATCATGATAACACTTAGTTTACACACATTAGTATAGATATCAGCATACACTTTGTTAAGTATATCTAGCGTGTGTTGTACGCTTGCTACACGCCTGTTAGCTTCGGTCGTTTTCAGAGATGTCACGTGCGTTTTGAAACTCATTTGCATTGATTCACTTCAGTACGTTTGTCATCTTAAATGAGGTTTATTGTGGTTTGTTTACCCATATCCATATTCATTATGAGTTCACTAGAGGACTTTAATGGGCAGGATCCTGAAGGTAATCATGGTGATCTTTATACCTCCATGACTGAGAAAATGCTTGAAACACTCATGTCTAGTGGTAAATAATTAATCGAACCAAAACAAGAGTTAGGTGAGCATGTTACCAGTACTCCAGCACCAGGTAAGGGTTTAGATAGAGGTGCATTTGGATATTGCTTTGGTAGAGGTGTAAGTCATTCACCATCTCCAGGTCATATCAAGTTTAGTAATCATTCAGCTATACAAAGTAATACTTCAAGTGCTGTCCAGACTTTTGTCAAGATTTCCCAACTTTTCCTAAGGTACCACAATTTTCAGGTGATGATCCACCACAGAAAGGTGATGGCAGTTTGAGATTAGGTGTCTTAGATAGATAGATAGATAGATAGATTATTGTTTTACGTCGCACCGGGAATATTCCACCCATATGGCGACGGTCACAAGTTAACACAAATCGAATCAAATTTAAAAGGAGCAATTAAAAATATCTAGGAAAGACCAGCTCTCATTGTATGTCGTATTTACACATAAATGGTACTACTAAAATGTACATCTATACACAATTAAAATATGTTATATTTCAATATTATATTTTACTATATAAGTTAACTTCTTTTAAAAATCCAAGAACTTTCCAAATACTGACATTCTCAAATAACTCATTCATACTTTTTACTGTATAATAGTCATTTCGAATGTGTGCAGTGTCTGCACATTCTAACAATATATGTTTAATACTTAATAGACATCCGCAAGGGATACACTCTGGAGGAGGCTCTTCCTTTAACAGGTAAGAATGAGTAATCCAAGAGTGCCCTATGCGGAGTCTGTAAGTAACAACTTCATCTCGACGATTATTATGATTACATTGTAATTTATTTTTAAAAATTGGCTTGAAATCATGAAGTTTATTGTTAACTTCATGATCCCAAGCTTCTTGTGTTAAAGTCTCAATATAGTTAAAGATACAAGTTTTAAAGTCGCTACATGGAATTTTACCTACAGTATTAGATCTATATACAGCTTCTTTTGCTACTTTATCAGCTCTAACATTACCAACCAAACCCATATGTCCTGGAACCCAACAAAATGCAACCTCCAAATTATTTAATAACAGATAATTGACTTTCTCTAAAATCTTCAGAACATATAAATTACTTGTATTGAAATATTTAATAGCCTGAAGGCACGATAAAGAATCAGAATAAACTATATTTTTAGAATATTTGTTTCTTTCGATGTCAGTAAGTGCTAAAAGTATAGCTTTAGCTTCTGCAGTAAATATAGAGCTATTATCCGGTAAACGTGCGGATAGAGTAACGTCATTATCTGTTACTGCAGCAGCTGCAACTCTATCATCAACCTTAGAGCCATCTGTATAGTACGATTTATAATCAGAGTACAAAGACGAAATCTCGGAAAACATTTGTTGATATTGGAGAGAGTTAGTATCATGTTTCTTATAATCTGATAATTTAAGTATGACTGTAGGTCTCTTCATCAACCATGGTGGTGAAGAAGATATTTCATATTTAGCTATATCAGATAGCGTGATGCCAGCCTCTTCGATAAATGGTTTAACACGTAAGCCTATACTTTTAATGTTATTTGGTTTATTAAGATATTGTATTTCATATTTCGGCTTGAAGACACACTTAAATGCAGGATTTGATGGGTTTGCATAGAGTTTAATGATATATTGTAATGTTAATTTCACTCTTCTTTCATTCAAAGAAGGTTCATTTGCTTCCGAGTATAAACTTTGTACAGGTGAGGTCCTGAAAGCACCAAGACTTAATCTTAAGCCCTGGTGATGTATGGTGTCCAAAAGCTGTAAATAAGACTTTCTGGCCGAACCATAAACAATACAACCATAGTCCAGCTTCGATCGGACCAGCGATCTGTAAAGCTGGAGCAACGTTGTACTTTCAGCACCCCACTCTGTACTAGATAAAACTTTCAAAATATCTAAGGCTTTTAAACATTTGACTTTTAAAGATTTAATATGCGGTAAAAAAGACAATCGTTTATCAAAGATGACACCAAGAAATTTCACTTCGTTTACTACATTTATCCTATTACCATCCATAAAAAGTTCAGGGTCATTATGCATTCGTCTATTCTGGCAGAAATGAACACAAGAAGTTTTATTTTTCGAAAATTTAAAGCCGTTTTCTATAGACCACTGAAATATGTCATTCAGACAAAGCTGTAGTTTTCTCTCAATTAGATTCATATTTTTACCGCGACAACATATCAAAAAGTCATCAACATAAAGTGATCCATCTATATCATGTTTTAAAACCTGTGTTAAGCTGTTTATTTTGATACTAAAAAGAGTAACCGACAATATACTTCCCTGAGGAACTCCCATCTCCTGTTCAAAAGAATCAGAAACATGAGAGCCAAGTCGAACATTAAAATATCTGTCTTTAAGAAAGTTTGAAATAAATATTGGCAAACTGCCTCTTAAACCCATATCATATAGATCCTTTAAAATACCATATTTCCAGGTAGTATCATACGCTTTCTCCAAATCAAAAAATATGGAGACAACATGTTCCTTATTAACAAAGGCATCACGTATATACGTTTCAAGGCGCACAAGATGATCCATGGTGCTCCTCTGCTTCCTGAAACCACACTGAATATCAGTGAGAAAATTGTTGTGTTCCAGGAACCAGATAAGACGTTCATTGATCATTCGTTCTAAAGTTTTACAAACGCAGCTCGTTAATGATATTGGCCGATAATTAACAGGATCAGTATGATCCTTTCCAGGTTTTGGAATTGGAATTATAATAGATTGTCTCCACGACTCTGGGAAATCACCATTCAACCAAATGTAATTAAAAATATGAAGTAAAATATTTAAAGATTCTAGCGGAAGATGTTTTAAAATTTGATAATGTACTTCATCCGGACCAGTTGCAGTATCATGTGATTTTTGTAAAGACATTTGTAATTCTTCAATCGAAAACGGTTCATTATAATCTTCCTGATTATTCGACGAAAATTTTAATTTTAATTTTTCAGATTTTTGTTTTAAACGACGAAATTGAGGGAGACAATTATCAGACGAAGAATTTTTTGAAAAAGTATTCCCCAAACAATTGGCAATATCAAGTTTGGATGTTAAAATATTAGAGTTATGGTGAAGATGTTTAACATTATTTGAAGTACCTTTACCTTTTATTCTATTAATCATTTTCCATACCTTATTTGTAGGTGTATGAGTATTCACGTTAGAGACATACTTTCTCCAGGATAAACGTTTGCAGTTATTAATGGTGCGCCTGACAACCGCTCTACGTTGGCGAACTTTATTTAAATTTGACGAAATTCTTTTTCGGCCTTTTTGCGATCTTTGATGACACTTTTACAGTTATCATCAAACCATGGGTTGTATTTATGGTTAGAAAATGTAGAGGTCTTAGGAATGTTGAATTCACAAATCTGAACTAATGTATTTGTAAAAGTAAGAATAGGGTCGTTTTCAGCTAAATAATTAATTTGATTCAGACTCGTGAGGCAATCAGATTGAAATTGACACCAGTCACCTTTATTAAGTTTCCAACGTGGAATACAATTATTATTAGACGATACATTACTATGTAATATAAGTGGAAAATGATCACTCCCACATAGATCGTCATGAACTGACCATAAATAGTCGGTCAAAAGCGAGGGATCAGTTAAAGTAAGATCTATTGAAGAATAAGTACCATGTCCTGGATGTAAATAGGTACTGGACCCATCATTAAAGACACATAAATTATGTTTTGATATAAAATCTTCAATTATTTTACCTTTGGTATCAACACTGTCACTACCCCATAATATATTATGAGCATTAAAGTCACCCAATAAAATATATGGTTTAGGTAACTGCCGAACAAGTTTGTCCAATTCAGTGCAATCTAGACTTGAACTAGGCGGAATATATACTGAACAAAACGTAATAGTTTTATGCAGTGTTATACGCACAGCAACAGCTTGTAAAGCTGTATCTAATATAATATTACTATGCAAGAAGGAATTTCGAACAAAGATGGACGAACCACCCACAGCTCTTTCATTAGCACTATAAATATTATATTGAAAAAAATTCTTCAATTGAAGAGCGTCTGTGTCCTTAAGATGGGTTTCCTGTAAACAAAAAGCTGCCGGTGTAAATTGCTGGTCAAGGAGATGTAATTCATTAATATTTACTTTCAAACCTCTACAGTTCCACTGAATTATAGAATCGCGATGTTTCATGGTAGTTTTAATCTCGCAAGTGAGGGCTTGCGACCCTTTTTAGTAGGGGACTTACTGCAATCCCTAGCATTCGACGAGACTTTCTCATCTGCAGTAGCACTGCTGCCATGAATATTGTAATTCGAAGCAGATGGAGATACACTTTCCTCCATGTCTACTTCAAGCACATCATATTTATTCTTTGTGACCACATCAGGACTAGACAAGTTACAATGAGAAACATGTTTAGATGACTTTTGAAGTTGATTTTTGTTAGGTTTTTGTTTTGAAGATGAATTTTTATTTTTATTTGCGACGACTGATTTTGGTGAAGAAGATGTCTGCGAAGATGATGTTGACACTGATATTGATGATGTCGAAAAACCAGAAGTAGACGGCAGATCTGCGGACAAACCCGATATCTCAGTTTGACACGCGACAGACACCGTTTTTCTAGTAGAAACCATAGAAGCATAGCTATTAGTAGCTACTGAACGAGCATGAGTAGTATTGTAAATATTTCTCGCCTCAGAAAAAGAAATGCCCTTCTCAACCTTGATTTTAATGATGTTGACTTCTCTTTGATATAATGGACACTCTTTTGAGGATGCACAATGACTTCCTTTGCAGTTCGCACATTTTATTTCTGCACAACAGGGTTCAGAAAAAGCAAAATGATCGTCATATTCTTCAATACCAGTGTCAACATGACCACAACGATCACATGTTTTACGGCCTCTACAGTTTCGTTGACCATGGCCAAATTTTTGGCAGGTGAAACAACGAAGAGGTGACGGATAGTACAAATCAACTTTGGCTTTAACATAGCCTAATTTTATAGTTGATGGCACAGTAGATGTGCTAAACGTTAAAAGGAAAGTGCGTGTTTTTATTTCCGTTCCGTCTTTCTTTACAAGAAATCGTTTCACACCGACTACTTTTTGGCTTTTGAGTTCATTTAAAATGACATCATCTGCCAAAAGCGCTAAATTTCTGTCTTTATCTCTCAAAATACCTTGACTGGTGTTTAGGAATCTATGCGGAACGACCTTCACTGCTATGTCACCGATGTGATCACATGTTTGTAGATTAAGACTTTGTTGTTTTTTCGCACATTCAACAAGAAGGTTGCCATTTCGTTGTTTTGTTATATTCTTCACCGTCCCTGCAATAGATTGGATGGTTTTATCTACGAGAAACGGCGAAGCCTTAGCCAAAGCATTATCATCCGCAGTAATGACTAAAAACTTGTTCCAGTCGTCATCCTCTTGACAAAATTCAGGACAATCTGCTAAACGTTTCCGTTTACTGAGAGTTTGGTGGTTTGTAAGTGGAGAATCCATGAGAAAAAGAAGAAGATTCATCCCCACAACCACCCACCCTCCAGGGAGTGTCTACAAGGACCGCGCAATACACTGTGGGTCTCCAACAGCAATGCACTGGAGTGGTTGTGAGAGTATACTCGACCATAAAGAAAATAAATGCATTCAACTGTCTAAACGTTAACTCGGTAACCAGTCGAGAAAACACCTAAAACAGTAAAAACATGCAAATAATCCTCATCTACAATCGATTGGCCCATAAGCCACCGCCTACTCAAATATAACTTGGATTACAAAAATACAAAGTATGAAACTCATGGGAAAGTGATGTATAATTTACAAAATATTACGAAGCAATATATAATGAGGGCTTGGCATGACAAAGCCGATTGATCAGGATCGGGCCCATCCGACCGCCCGTCTAGCTGAAGTAAGGGCCAAAGTGGAGTGTTGGACACGAACAAACCACAGTTTGAAAATGCCCTCAGCCACCAGGATCCCGTCCTCCAACGACACGGGTTGCATCCCACGGCAAACAGGACGCCTCATTTGGTCAATGACCGCGACCAGCAAGAGGGTGCTTGGGAATCTTTCATAAGAATTCCCCGGGTGCCTCATTTAGTCGCCTCATACGACACGCAAGAGGTACGGAGGTCCTATTCTTATCACCCCGGGGACCCCACGGGGGAGGTGTCTTAGAAATGATCCGGAGGTGAGTCCTAGTCAGTTAGTTCAGGCCATCATTCCTTGAGAGGAACAGCAAGAAAGATGCCGATTCCATTGGGTGAGAGTGCTACAGTAGAGGAGATCTTTGCGAAACTCGATGCTCTTTTTGCTGATATTTCCACCAATGGTATGATCATGCAAGATTTTTTAAATTCTTATAAGAGGCCAAATGAAAGTGTTACAAATTTTAGTTGTAGGTTGGAATCTATTTTACAGACAGCCATTGAAAATGGTCACCTTTGTAGAGAAGCCAAGAATGACCTTTTGCGTCATAAATTTTGGTCGTCACTTTCATGTGAAAAGTTAAAATCTCAGACACGTCATAAATATGATACTCTTACAAAATACGATGATTTGTTGAGGGAAATAAGGCAGGTAGAGAAGGAGATCAGCCTTAATCAGAGTGGTAAGGATCAGAAGTCAGAGGATAGTAGTAAGGGAGGAGGTAAAAAGGTTTGTCAGCAAGTTATCACTAAAGATATTGATAGATTTGATTCATTAGAGAGAAGAAGTTTAACCAAAAGTTTCAAGATTTAGAGAATCGCATGAGTAGTCAGATTGAGAGTAAGTACAATACTATTTTGAGTAAGTTGGACGAGAGAAAGCAGAAGACAGGGACAGACAGTGGTAATGATGGTAATTCTAGAGGTAGGCAGAGAGGTTCATTTAGAGGTCACAGAGATCAAGATGGTTTTCAGAGGGGAAGAGGTAATGCCAGTGGATCATGTCACAGACGGACGAGAAGCGATCACCAATATATACCAGTATAAGTATAGTACTTGAACGAAACCTAGTAATTCTAACAATAAATGATAAATACAAATACTTTTATACAATTTACTACTTTACTACTTTACACAAAAGTACATAAAACAATGTCACGTGAACAACAGTCACTACACAAGGAACGATGGATGTAGAAAGTACTAGGAACAGTCACGTAAGGCGGATTCAGTGTCACTCAATGGCTACATCTTCACAGGTAGTAATGCCTGATAAGTAAAACAGACTTATAAATATAATGTATATAAACCTCACACAAAATAAATACTTTACATACACAAGAATACTTTACTATGCTGCATTGTACACGCATTTTACTATACATGCGAACATACACCGTACTATGCAAACACTCGAACACTCTAATACACTTCGTATCCATGATACGTATAAATGCATAGGAATACACAGAATTATACATGATATACATACACATTTGTATATTTTATACATGACACTTTTACTAAATTATACTCAAGCAAATATGAAATACATACTTTCTACTTTGTATGAGGTATATAAACAATATATGTATATAGGAAAAATATAGACTGACGGAGGGTTCTATAACATTCAGAGAAAGCATTTTATCTACCTCCTCATTTACTACATCTAACATTGAGTATGGCACAGGTCTTACATTGGTTCTTACAGGCATATTACACACTAGATTAATCGTGTGCTGTAAAAGGTTCGTCCTTCCGGGTAAATCATTGAGGACATCAGGGAAAGAAATTAGTAGTCCGTTTAACCTTTCAATTTCCTCTGGCAATAAATGAGAACCAATCTCAACATTATCAGATTGTTCATTGGATTTACATAGAGGCAATTCGGGTATCTCATCCTTGTGTTCGTCTATAACAGAGACACTGACATAATCAACCTGAAGTACATCTTGTATAACAGACACTTTATTTTCATGACTCACTCTTTCATTGTAAAGTTTCAAAAGATTGGCGTGAAATGTCTTGACCTTTCCATTCATATTAATTTGGTAGTCGACCTTATTGACCTTTTTCACCACTTTGAAGGGACCTTTCCACTGCATAAGTAATTTGTTATTATCAGTAGCTAACAAAACCAAAACTAAATCACCTTCTTTCATAGACCTTGACCTCGCTTTTCTGTCGTAGAAAGATTTGTAACGTTTAGCAGATTTCGCCAAATTTTCTTTGACTAAGCGACATGTGGAATCTAATCGTTCGCGTAAATCTATAATGTACTGATAAGTGCTTCGGACCTGAGGATCTTGAATTTCTTTAGTCCACAATTCCTTTAAAATCATCATTGGACCTCGGACAGATCTACCATAAATCAATTCAAAAGGTGAAAAGCCTAAACTCTCTTGAGGAACTTCTCTATATGCAAAAAGTGCGGTGTTAAGGTATTTGTCCCAATCTTTGGGTCTCTCTGTACACATACGTTTTAACATTTGCTTCAAAGTGCCGTTAAATCGCTCTACAAGGCCATTACACATGGGATGGTAAGGGGTAGTTGTAAGTTGTTTAAACGAAATAAGTCTGCTGACTTCTGACAAAAGAGTAGATGTAAACTGAGCACCCATGTCAGTAAGGACTTCACGAGGAACACCAATGCGTGAAAATATGTCAACTAGAGCTTCAGCTACTCGTTCTGTTTCTATACTGGGTAAAGCAACGGCCTCGGGATATCTTGTGGCGTAATCGACTAAAGTTAAGATATACCTGTTGCCTTTATCAGAAGGAGGATGTAAGGGACCAACTAAGTCAACTGCAACACGAGAAAATGGTTCTTCAATTAAAGGCATTTGTTCTAAAGGAACTTTTGTGATTTTGCCCTTAGCAACAGTTTTCTGACATACGTCACATGATTGACAGAAGCGTTTAACATCCGATTGAACACCGGGCCAGTAAAATTCTGAAAGAACTCTAGATACTGATCTTTTAGTTGCTAAATGACCAGACATTATTGATTCATGTGCCAGTTTCATAACAACTTCTCTCAGCGATGTAGGTACCACTAACTGAGATGTGACTGTACCATCCATAGAAATGAATTTTCTATGCAGCATACCATTTCTTATCAACCATTTAACTTGACCTTTCTTTGACCTATGGGTTTCATGATTAACAGCAAAGTTCCTAAGTTTCACCAGTGATTCATCCTCTTCCTGAGCCTTTATTATCTCAGCCGGGGATGATACATTTCTAACAATCTCGGGAACCTTGAGTTTTGACAAAGGTTTATTTTGTTGTTTTACCTGTTGCCTTGTTTGAACAGCATGAACTGGTTTCCATTCTGCATCTGGTTCACCAGGAGATCTCACATCTTTCACATTACCAAGAATGAGGTCATAGACAGGAGATTGCATACACCAAGCTTCATATGTTCCAGATAAATAAGGAGTATCAATAGTAATTAAAGCCACAGGGACATTAAGTTTGGATCCATCTGCTGATATACAAGTTTGAAATGAACCTGTCAAATTTGATTGGTCAATCTTACTTAGACGAACCACAATACCACTGCATCCTGTGTCTCTAAGGACGCTTACAGGGTTGCCATCTACGAATCCCGAACAGATTGGCATAACAGAGGACTTGTACTCACATGATGATATAAGAGTAGTACCAAAGTTAGACAGAATAGCTTCAGTATTTATGATACTATCAGAGGGAATAGTCAAGGCACCACAGATCTTGGGATCTTCTATTAACTCAGTTTCATTATCAATTTCCTCAGTTTCTGACTCATTTTGATCTGAGACAATAGCATGGACTCTTGATTTAGGATTGCATTCAGACGCTATGTGACCAATTTTCCCACACTTATAACATTGACGTTCAGATTTAGGTACAAATGTTTTCTTTTCAGAGGACTTAATCAAGTCCTGTTTTGGCTTGTTAACCTGTGGAGATATTTTATTAGTGGACTGCGAAGAACTTGCTTGTAAAGGTTTTGCTGTAAGTGACGATGCGTTAGCCCAGCGAGCTTCGCGAAATTGATCGGCCAGGTTCGACATTTCTATAATTGATACGGGAATACGTTCTTTTAAGAATAAAGACAATTCCTTATTACAAATGTGCAGAAATTGATCTCGCATGACTAGATCAAATAGGCCATCAAAAGTTTTAGTACACTTTGACATATCTATCCATCTACGCAGATAGCTACTAAGTCTGACCGAAAACTGGGCAAATGTTTCCGCGCCTTCTGGTCTAGATACGCGAAATTTACGCTTGAAGCCGTCCTCAGTTATGTCAAAACGTTTTAACAGCGCGGTTTTCAACGCTTGATAATCTGTCGCTTGATCGGGAGGTAAGAGTGCGTATACGTCAAGAGCTCGACCCTTTAAAAGTGCACTGAGGTTTGTTGCCCACATATCTTTATCCCATTTCATAACTTCCGCATATCTCTCAAACCGTCTCAAATAACTATCCATATCATCTTTCGCGTCATCGAACGAGGGCAGTTTCGGAACTTTAGGCTTTACAAGGACACTGTCTTCGGACTTTATCACTGATTTTAACTCTGACTTTTTAGCCAACAATTCAAGTGCATGGTCATGCTCTAGTTGTTTTTTATTCAACTCGGATTCAAATCGTTCTTTCTCAATAGCCACTTTCAGTTCAAGACTTTGTCTTTCTTGTTCACGCTTTGCAGCGCGCTCATCACGTAGGAGAGCCTGTTGCTCCTTCACAAAGGTTTGCAACTCTTGGTCTACATAACCAAGCTCTTTACCTTGTTCTATCAACTCACTAAGGTTTTCCATTGTAACAATAATACTCAGACTAAATACAGAGGTAATAAGGAGTAGGTACAGAATGTTAGATATGATACCTCTATTCAATTGTACTAACAACATCGAAATCTCTACTTACTTCACTTTGGCTAGCACACATACCGCATGACGGAGGCATTACAAACTGTGATGACTTCATAGATTCGAACATCAACCTTTGGACATCTAAACCAAAATACGAATAAGCAAAATTGAGAATTCGTACAAGAATGTAGCAAAAATATGAATAACAAATACTGACTATAGTAATTTACAGAATATTGCTAATTATGACAAAACTTTATCAGTAGATAATAAATAGATATGGTGAACGCTTGACGATCCCACTTCTGACACCATTATGTCACAGACGGACGAGAAGCGATCACCAATATATACCAGTATAAGTATAGTACTTGAACGAAACCTAGTAATTCTAACAATAAATGATAAATACAAATACTTTTATACAATTTACTACTTTACTACTTTACACAAAAGTACATAAAACAATGTCACGTGAACAACAGTCACTACACAAGGAACGATGGATGTAGAAAGTACTAGGAACAGTCACGTAAGGCGGATTCAGTGTCACTCAATGGCTACATCTTCACAGGTAGTAATGCCTGATAAGTAAAACAGACTTATAAATATAATGTATATAAACCTCACACAAAATAAATACTTTACATACACAAGAATACTTTACTATGCTGCATTGTACACGCATTTTACTATACATGCGAACATACACCGTACTATGCAAACACTCGAACACTCTAATACACTTCGTATCTATGATACGTATAAATGCATAGGAATACACAGAATTATACATGATATACATACACATTTGTATATTTTATACATGACACTTTTACTAAATTATACTCAAGCAAATATGAAATACATACTTTCTACTTTATATGAGGTATATAAACAATATATGTATATAGGAAAAATATAGACTGTTAACAGTAATTTTGCTTAATAGTAGAATACTGAATATAATAAAATAACTTACCTCGGTCTTGCGAGTATGTGCTAAGGAATTAAGAATGAAACTGCATGGCACAATAGCCAAGAACAATAATGGAAAGTTACAAGTTACAACCTCTCAATACGAGAGATACCGCCCAACTGAAGTGGTCAAAGCACGGACCTCAAGCAAGTAAATTTAGAAATAGAAAACCGGATTGACCACTACACGGTGAATTGAAATGAGGTACTTTAAAGGGATTAAATAAACACAAGGTGAACACAAATGAGGTGTAACACAGGTAAATTGAAACACGGGAAAGACAGAACATACATGACAAATGAATACGAAAAATTGAATGTGACAGATCAGGTACTGACCCAAAAGCCTAACCGCCTCTGCTATAGGCCAACCAGAGGTTGGTGAACATAATGGCCAAAAGATACTAGATAATTTGGTAGAATGTACAAATGACAGTGAGGTCATAGTT
Source organism: Pteria penguin (assembly GCA_035048485.1). Taxonomy (NCBI): domain Eukaryota; kingdom Metazoa; phylum Mollusca; class Bivalvia; order Pterioida; family Pteriidae; genus Pteria; species Pteria penguin. The sequence goes on from CM068584.1 coordinate 9,152,129, forward strand.
CAAGGTCAAAAGTTCAGTGCTTTGATCGACACAGGTTCTCTGGTTACCACAATTGCTGAGTCAGCATATCACAGTCTCGGGCACAGACCAATCTTATATTCCATTGACAATCTTGGTTTTAAATTGTCTATAGCTGATGGGTCACATCTCAAGTACATTGGTTATACTGAGTGTGATATTGAGGTACCATGTTTACAGAACTTTAAGGTGAGTGCCCCTGTGTTGGTTGTACCAGATAATGACTTAACTTCTGAACATCCAGTAATAGTGGGTACGAATATCATAAGGCTTTTCAGGAATAGTGGTGAGGTTGAGGAGCTGCCAGAGGCTTGGCAAATGGCTGTACATAGTTTTAATTCTAATGAATTCGTTGTCAGGTCTTTGAACAAGAGAAGTATCGAAATAGCACCATATGAGTCGGTAGTGATCAATGGTATGTCTGCTGTGAACGAGAATGTGAGTGAGGTGCTCACAGAGAATTTATCTGATGATTCAAACTATATAGTATGTCCTAGAGTAGTTAAACTTGACAAAAGAGGTAATAGAGTTAAGATACCAGTCAAACTCTGTAACATTACTGCTAGACCAATCAAGGTGAAACTAAGGTCACAGATATGTAGTGTAAGTCAAGTCAAAGTGGTGGAAAATTTTGCATCAGATGTGGTTGATAGTTGCATGAGTACAAGTACAGTTGGGTGCAGTCCTAACCTTACATTCCAGTGCACTTGATAAGTGCACTTCAAGTTTAGTTTTTCGTCCCGAAAACCAGTCATCAAGTTTAGTCAAGTGCACTTGATATCAAGTTTACTTTAAAGTAATTCCGTCTTCAAGTTTACTATCACGTGACACCAAGTTTACTTTTCACGTTTGTTTATTACAGTTATCCAGTTTCGTATAACACGATAAAAATAATTGTCTAATTATGTACAATTGCATATTTTATATAACATTTTTTTAATAGAATGAATAAAGTAAATGTAGATGTATATAGAAAGTAAACTAAACTTGAAGTGCACTTGGAGTTTAGCACTAAACTTGATTCCAAGTTTACTCTGTTGTCGTCAAGTAAACTTGAAAAGCAATCATAAAGTTAATTTGAAGTGCAAGTTATGTAAGGTTAGGACTGCACCTAACTGTAAGTCAGTTTTAAATGACTTAGGTGTCAAAATAGACAAAGAGAATTTGACTGAAAAACAGTTAGAGACTGTTCATGAGGTACTGAGTTCATGGAAACATGTATTTTCGAATGCATTAGATACAGGTGAGACAGGTGCTGTGTCTCATACTATAGAACTTGAGGATGTTAGACTATTTAAACAGCCCTATCGTACAATCCCACCTGGTACGTCAGCATATTAAAGAGATGCTTGACATAGGTGTCATACGGGAATCTAATAGCCCATACTCGTCCAATGTGGTTTTAGTTAGAAAATCTGATGGTAGCTTGAGGTTTTGTATCGATTATAGAATGCTCAATGCTAGAACCCGTAAAGATGCTTACATGTTACCCCGGTTTAATGATGTGGTACATAATCTTGCTGGAGCCAAGTATTTTTCTAAGTTAGATCTTAGGTCAGGCTATTGGCAAGTGCCTCTTGCTGAAAAAGACAAGGCCAAGACAGCATTTTCAGTGGGAATCTAGGATTCTATGAATGTAACAGGGTGGGATTTGGCTTGACAAATGCCCCCGCCATCTTCCAAAAATTGATGGAGAGTGCATGGGAGATATGCATCTCCGAGAATGTCTTATATTCTTAGATGATATTTTGATATTTTCTAGTACTTTTGAAGAGCACATAGCCCGTTTAGTGTCTGTCTTTAAGAGATTGCAAGATCACAAACTGAAACTCAAACATAGTAAATGTGAGTTTTTCAAATCTTCGGTTACTTATCTGGGCCATATCGTTTCAAAGAGTGGAATTCACACAGATCCTGAAAAATTGTCAGCAGTTAGAGAATGGCCTAGTCCCCAAAATGTGAAAGAACTACGTCAATTTCTCGGATTTGCAGTGTATTACAGACGCTTTGTGCGTAATTATTCCGAGATAGTGAAACCTCTAAATGCACATTAGAAGGTCATGGTACTGTCAAAGGTAGAAAAAGGTCTAGGTCAAAAGATGCTGCTAAGTGGACTTGGGGTGAAGAACAGGAGAGAGCTTTCATTACTATCAAAAATAAACTTCAAGAGCCTCCTGTCTTAGCATATGCTGACTATAGCCTTCCTTTTATACTTCACACAGATGCCAGTAGTGCAGGGCTCGGGGCAGTTTTGTACCAAAAGCAAGAGGGTATTGAAAAGGTAATATCTTATGCCAGTCGTGGACTCAGACCCAGTGAGAGAAACTATCCTGCACATCGGGTAAAATTTCTTCCTGTCAAGTGGGTTATTACCGACAAATTTAACGATTATTTGTACGGTATCACCTTTGATGTAGTCACAGATTATAACCCATTGACATACATTCTATCTAAAGCAAAACTGGACGCTACCAGTCATAGATGGGTTAATGATCTGGCCATTTACAATTTTACTATCACATACAGGTCTGGAAAACTAAGCTCGGATGCGGATGGATTAAGCCGCAGACCTCAATTGTTTTCTGACACGGTCAGGGCCATTTCAGTGTCTGCTATTACATGTGTACCCTTAGTGGATAGTGTCTCAGACACTCCACCATTTTTATCTCTATCAGATAGTGATTTACCATCCCAGCAGTTCTCAAATATTGAGGCAGAGCAGAGGCAGGATAGTACTTTTGCAAGAGTTATTGCACTTTGGGAAAGTGGATTTCAACCAAGGGAGAAGGAGTGTAGTAAGGAGAAAGTGACAGTACAGAAATTTTTGAGAGAATGGAGAAGGTTAGAGATAGTAGATGGGGTGTTGTACAGAAATGCTACCTTTAGATGGTGAAAAAGTTGTACAGTTAGTTCTCCCAGAGCATTTTAAAGACTTAGCTCTTATGGGAATTCATAATGATGTGGGTCACCCAGGGAAGGACAAGACCCTGTTGTTAGCAAGGCAGAGATTTTAGTGGCCTGGATTAGAGAGAGATGTGGTTGGGAAAGTAAAGAATTGTGATAGAAGTATCAGGAGAAAAGCTCCAGTCAAAATTTCAACAGAGTTAGTCCCCATTATTACAGCTAGACCCCTGGAATTACTTTGTATTGATTTTCTAAAGTTAGAGAAGTCTAGGGGTGAATTTGAAGACATTTTAGTCATAACAGACCATTTTACGCGCTATGCTCAAGCAGTTCCATGCAAGAATGAGAAAGCCCATACAACTGCCAAAGCTTTACATGAAAAATTTATTGTTCATTACAGTTTTAGAGAGGAATTGCACAGCGATCAGGACAGAAATTTCGAAAGTAAGATTATCCGTGAGTTGTGTGAGCTAGCACAGGTCCAGAAAACAAGAACAACCCCTTACCACCCTATTGGGAATGGGTCAACTGAGCGTTTTAACCAAACTCTGTTGAAAATGTTAGCTACTCTTGATGAAGAGCAAAAATCAGACTTAAAATCATATGTTGCACTCATAGTTCAAGCGTATAACGCTACCAAAAGTGAGTCAACAGGATATTCCCCACATTTTCTTATGTTTGGGTGGCATCCCAGGTTGTCATTTAATGCCTTTCTAGGAATTGATCCTGGAAATCCAAAGACCACAAATCATGCAACATATGCTGATAAGTTGAAAAGTAAGTTGCAGTATGCATATAAAGTTGCTGCTGAAGAGTCGAGAAAGAAATCCTTAAAGAATAAGGATATATATGATAGGAAGGTAAAGGATTCAAAATAAGAATTGAGTGATAGAGTGCTGGTCCGAAAAGTTGGTTTCCAAGGTAAACATAAACTGGCGGATAGATGGGAACAGGAACCCTATTTGGTAATTCACATTCTAAATAGTGACATTCCAGTGTATAAGGTGAAGCGTGAAGATGGGAAGGGGCCCTCCCGTACTTTGCATAGGAATATGTTACTTCCCTTTAATTGTATCCCTTCTATAACTGACTCATGTACTACTAATTCTTATTCACTTTCTACTTCGCAGAATCAAAGATAAGTGAAGAAAAAGACAGTACCGAAACCAACACAGTAGTTCTAGTTCTGGTAGTGATAGTGACACTGCAGTGAGATATGTGATACCACAAAGGAGAATGAGGAAATCAGAGTTATCTCCCGCTGATTCCCCATTTGTGTTATCCAGTGTACCATCTCCTATACAGGCCTATGATACATCAGTAGACCGTCATCAACATATACATCACCTTCTGTGCATGATACTACACCAACAGATCACCATAGTAACCATTCTATCTCAGTGGAAAGTGATGTCCATGTACCTAATCCACCACCACTTAGGCGATCTGAACGGACCAGGAAAGCCCCAGATAGATATGGCCAGTGAAGTTGTTCACGAATTGTGATGACATATATAGAGACTCTTGTATGAAAATTGTATGTGCACAAAAGAACATTTTCTTTTTCAGAAATTTTATTTTATTCATATAAGTTCCTCGAATTTGGACCATGCATATGTGTTTTGATATTGTACATTTATCATATGATGTGCAATTATATCTTTCATTAATAATTCAATTGTAGAAATGAATATTTGACATGGTTACAACTCAATGAAATATTGTAAATATTGAATACGAAAGTAACTGGTGTCACATGACTATAGCACTAACAACAATGTACCAGAGTGGATATTCACGGACCCCTGAAATTCAGAGGTGAGACCAGGTGCCCGCGAGGAGTGAGCATCCCCTGTTTGGCTAGCCACACCCGCCGCGAATGTCCTTAAACACAGATGAAACAACTATAATTCAACACTGTATATATAAATGAATGTGAACAAACACTGTATAGAAAATGTCAAAGCCACATAACATCAGGACATAACATCACATAACAACACTTTACCCTCCGCGGGGAACTTTTTTTACGAGCTCCACACTGCAAAGGGAATAAGTGTGACATTCATGCAAAATACGAAAGTAACTGGAATATGTGAATATTCTACACTTATCATTTTGTTATTTTATTTATTTCGTAGTATACTTCTTGGAAATGTCGGAGACATTTTCACAGGGAGGGGAGTATGCAACCAAGTGTTCGATTGTTATATTGCAGCTGTATACGTATTGTCTTGTTGCATAGTTCACTTGTCCTTACTTGTCCATGTTTACGTCACATTGTCCATGTCTAAGTATGTATGGTGTATGTATGAGTTGTAATCAAAGGAATGACCACTCGGACGAATGCGCAAGATTTTACTAAATACTAACCCGGCTGCCGCCAAAACTCCATTATTCTAACTCTAGTTCTCCTTAGAGTAAGACGTAACATCTATTTAAAACAATTATATTCTGTGATTGCAAAGTCTTAATGGAATTATTATCCCGACGCCTGGCATGTCAAATTACTTTTATTTATACTCTATACAATATGAAATCTGTGATTTGTAATTTGACAATTTTGTAATTTTTGATATACATTATATTGAAATTTATTTAACTTTACCGCGAAATTCTATATCTAGATTGTTATTAGGCTCCAATAACGTTATTTTATCATGTAATAAATTAGTCAAACGTCTTCTAAATAGACAATATGACATTGAGATCATCAAAAAAGACTATAGGTCTTGTATTTGGCCCCTCTACAGCCTTATGCAAACTTTTATTTGAACGTTGCACGCTGACTAACAGGGCGGTGGGCCTTGTCCAAACCTCTTTCAGAGGAGACATGGTCCTGAACCTCGTCTCCTCTGACTGTTAGTCGGGACTCCTACAGATTTAGGGTCTTAGCTCGCTTTCAAACCGGCAGAGCACGGTTTATCGTGTTGATGTCGCATATATTTTTATATCATTATGTGTTTTACAATACCTTACGTGTTTATATTTTATGACCTCTCAATATGCGATACCTGTTGACCCTTGTTCTTTACTTGGAGGATTATTTATAAATTTTATAAATTTTTAAATGTACGTCCTTTGATTGCTCTGCTGTTACGTTGAGTGGGAAGGTGGGACCGTAAACCGGTTAACCACACCATTTGTTATGCTTTAGTCAAATTAAATGACCGTCCTAAGTCGGTATCGTAATTGCACTACAATCAAATATTTTTGTAATGTATTATATGTGCTAGTATATTATTTATATATAGAATAAGTGTCTTGTTTTGTGTTTTCATGCAGGAATAAAGTACAATGGCTGATGCATTTATTAGATATAATGCGCGATGATATCGGGGTCATACTGCCGATGTCAATTGCGTTTAATGATTTTAGATACATGTATGAAATCATCGGAACCTTTGACCCTCCTTAGTTTGTACACTACATCACCGTAGAAATTGGGATGGGATATTCCACTGGATACGTATTGTTGAAAAGTGACATTTCCAAATTTAGATAAAATGTCTGAATAAGATCTGTAAAATTTACCAAAATGTTTTTGAAGTTTATGATATCTATAACCCTGAGTAAGAAGTGTAAACGTAATCTGAGAAAATCCAAAACGTTAGTGCAGGCTCTAACGAACAGAACCTATTGACTGATATAAATACATATGATGGGAGTCTTAGGACATCAACATCGCTGGTTCCTCGAAGTGTTCCACAAAATCTGTATCGATAACACTCACAAAATATTATCAGAAATTAAATCTGGCCTTTATAGATATTGCGAAACAGTATATTCCAGAAGTGGAATTAATCAAATGTGGATCCTTAAAAATTCAAAGCAGTTGTTAGAAAATCCAAAATCAAAAAATTTTACTAAAATTCATTCCATCAAGTCTTTTGACTTTTCAACTCTTTACACAATAATCCCTCATCAGAAATTAAAAGACAGATCAGCGGAAATTATTCAAAATGCATTTCCTAGTATAAACGGAAGCAGCAAATTCAAATATTTATAGTTATAGGCTATGATAAAACTTACTTTGTTAGGGAAAATTCTGATTCCAAAACTAAATACACTGAAACAGCTGTCATCCAGATGTTGAACTTTCTTATCGATAACATTTTTGTGATGTTTGGAAGAAAAGGTTTTTCAACAAATTGTCGGCATTCCAATGGGCACTCCGCTTCTGGCTGACATATTCCTTTACTCATACGAAGCTGAATTCATTCAGGTTTGACACTTTCTATGCTAGAAGGTTACCTACTTTGACTTCTCCATATATAAATACATATGGTATTTACACGATTTGACTTTTTCTACTGGGTATATGTGACGGGTGTTGCTAGCAAGCAGGGGATGCTCACTCTCCCCGGGCACATGATCTCACTCCATCACAGGGGTTCACATATGCTCTTCAAGGGAAATTTACAATAGGAAATCCAAAGTCGTCATATTTATCATATATGATGGTATGAATATTGTTATTAACAATTGTAATATCTAAGTCCAAAAAATATCTTTCCTGGTCGGATGTATTGGCTTTGTTTAATTGAAGTTCAGATGGGAAAAAATGTCTGCAATATATTTCAAACTCATGATTATCGATAACTAAAATATCGTCGAGATATCTAGAGGTGTCATTGAACTTATCAATACGTTGGAAACGTTTATAGTTTTTAATAGAATGCTCTCTCATAACCGTTTTAGAATAAATCTTCTATAAGGGGAGGACAGTTAGTGACAATAGGAATCTCAATAATCAAGTTCCCTAGTCATGTGACACCAATTACTTTCGTATTTTTTCATTACCTAAAAATTGATCGCAGCTTTTCTGTATCTGCGACCCAATGGCGGGCAACAAAAGTAATAAAATGTTTGGGTTTTTTTCGGAAAATTTTCATTCTTATTTAAGTAAAATGTCTGGCTTTATTAACAAATTATATAGCATTTGTATTTTTTTTTTTCTTTAGTTGAAAGAAATTTAACTCTTCTAATTTCACTACAATTTTCTGGTATTACTCACGAAGAGCTTTGCACTATCATTACCTAATACTGCATTTCTGCAAGTATTGCCATTACATCTAATGGCTGAATATCTAGAAAAAAAAATGCATTGAAATATGCATACGTTAATACAGTTAAAAAGAATGCTTGGTAAAACTTTCTGTCACAGTAATTCAATCCTGTTTATATGTACCTATACAAAGCAAATAAAAAATTAACATATTTGTGTTGTCTGTTACAGCTAGATCAGTTTCAGAGAAAATGTTACAGAAAGATCATTCTTCACAGTGTGAAATTTGTAGTACTTCATATACGACCAAGGAGACAGAATTATGCAAAGTGTAGTCAATGATATACAAGCTGATGAGGGCATGTAACAGCTGAAGGGATTTTTATTGTCTATCTAGTTTCGGCCACAGGCTATTAGTAAAATGCAGAGTTCTCATTTGCATTATTGTACATATAAACTAATTGAACGTAATGTTCCTTTTATTTTTTTTTTTAATCTTGCTTATACAATCTACTGCAAAAAGATGCATTAACAAATGATAATTATCATACTAAGGCCACAGTTATATATGTGGTACAATTATATCTTGCGTATTACCGATAATATAAACAAGATTCAACTACAAGATATTTAACTGTCTGACTTTAAAGAATAAATTCGAACGAGTGCCTCTCGGTGTTAGGTATTCAAAGTTCAATTGAAATACTGCAAGTCGGTAGTGAACCTTAAATGACATTTATGAAGACTTGTCTCTTATAAACCATAGACCCAAAGATAGATAACAATTATCCGCAAAATTCTGTTGTTTTACCAAGAACACGAATATAAATATTAGAATCAACAGAAAGCGACAGTTCTCTAGTGTTTATTCAGGTCATTTAGATTAGATTCAGATTTAAGCCATCTGCTTAACATAGTTTTACAAACGGACAGCATTCATAGTTTACAAGCTTTTCTTTCCGTTTAAAATTTCAACTTCCTTAAAAATATCCTAAACTACTTTACGCACAAAGTAGGGATGCCATAGTTTTGTGAATAATACTGATTTTATTATTTTTGATCTCAATGCAAACCTCATTAATTCATATTACAGGGAAGTGTTTTGTGAAATTATAAGCCACATACGAGACTAAATTTCCTATGTTTAAAGACTGCTACGGTTTACCGTGAGGAAGTGTTTAGAGTTCGAACATTAAATGTTCTATGTGAAGGCGTCAACGAGAATGCTGGATTAGATAGCATATCTGTGTTTATTTCTTCTTACCTAAGGTGCATACTTAAGGTATATTAATCGTCAAAATTGTACGTTGCAGGTTAATTATTCTTCTATCTTGTTATATTAAAGAATTTTCCCTTATCATTTTTACTGATTAATTTTTCTCGAATAAGATAAGTTATAAAAGAGGTATACCAATTTTGCAAAAGGGTAAATAAGCATTCAAAAAAGGCCCGGGCCCGGGGCCATAAACTAAGAATATCCTTAAGTTAAATATTTCATCTTAATTAAATTCCATTATCAAATGTTCAAATAAATTCTGATGCAGAATGGTTTAATTCTATTTATCAATAGACTCAAACTAAATAATTCCAAATCCCAGTTATTAATTCATTGATGAATAGAAAAATATGAAATTATGACTTAAGTATATTTCCAGTTTATGGCACCGGACCCCGGTTAATCATCTGGACTAGCAATGTTTTCGTTGATATTGTGCGTATTTATAATAGTCATTCTGAACACATAAGTAAATAACTTAACAAAGAATAAATAATAAATCATGAATTGTAGGAACATGATAAATGAATGAAATATGAAAAATAAAAAGGAGTATATTTTCTCATGAATTCAAAATAATCCTTTTAGTCTGTTATCATTTTCAATTTTACATGCCAAGTAAACTACATTAAACTTCAGGACATAGTTAAAGCATCGACAATAAAATTGGGAACACATAAAATTCAAACTGAATGACGCATACTTTTGACAGACTTATAATACATTCATCGGCGATTCTAATATTAGTGCATATAAAATGTTATATCGACATTTCAAAAGCATATTTAAAATGAAAATGTTGAATTGTACGATAAGACAAATGAGGGACAAAGACAATCAACATAAAGTGATTTGTCGTACGGACACCCTCTGCATTTTATGCTGAGTGTTACCCAATGTCCGCACTCCATATAAATGATATAACGTTGCATGTTCATACAGCCCGATAGAACTCAATAAGTGTCCAATCCGAAATATTTTATTATTTACAAATTTCCCTTTTCGTCTTAAAATGTATTTTAGGTATATTTGAAACTATATAACGTTTAAAATATAGATATTCTGATTTTGTAAATGATGTCGATTTTATCACTGACGTCAATACAATACATATTACAGGGAAATATATTGTGAAATTACTATCTGTTATAAGAGACAGCGTTTCCTATTTGTAATGCCTTTAACGGCTTACTGTGAGGAAGAGTTTTGCAGTGCAAACATTTAAAGTTTCAATGTGAACCTATGAAGTGGACCGAGAGTAGAAGTCATATCTGTAATCATATTCTCCATCATAAGGTATGCTACTGAAATGCATTTTAATCTTTTATGTTGCTTTATTAATGTTTTTTCTTTAATCATTTATAATCTATTATTTCTTACCATTTAATCAAAATTGATAACTTATATTTCAACATTCATGCAAAACTAATTCGAATCTCACGATTATACAACAAACCGCACTTATTTAGGTGAACAAGCAATGGATTCCTTCCTATTAAACAGGGTATACAAGGTAGTAAGTATAAAAATACATTATAAAAATCAGTACTGCCTTTTTTAATATTGAATAAGTAAAAGACCAAGTACCAAAGGATTAACCGTATCTCATAGTTCATGGAATTAAATATTATGATGTGAACAAGAATGAATGAAACATATTTTATTGTCTTGATAACAATGGGATTGGACACAAGTTATCTCAACTTTGACCGCCGTCTCCCTACCTGCTTTACAAATATATCACAACATGAAACAAAAAAGAGCAGTTACTGGCTCAGTTATGTTACAAAAGTGACCATGGAGGTATACAATACATGAATATAAATAATATACTAGCACATATAACACATTACAAAAATATTTGATTGTAGTGCAATTACGATACCGACTTAGGACGGTCATTTAATTTGACAAACGCCAAACAAATGGTGTGGTTAACCGGTTTACGGGCCCACCTTCCCACTCACCGTAACAGCAGAACAATCAAAGAGCGTACATTTAAAAATTTATAAATAATCCTCCATGTAAAGAACAAAGATCAACAGGTATCGCATATTGAGAGGTCATAAAAATATAAACACGTAAGGTATTGTAAAACACATAATGATATAAATATATATACGACATCAACATGATAAACCGTGCTCTGCCAGTCTGAAAGCGAGCTAAGACCCTAGATCTGTAGGAGTCCCGACTAACAGTCAGAGGGGACGAGGTTCAGGACCATGTCTCCTCTGAAAGAGGTTTGGGCAAGTCCCGCCATATAGTCCCCACCGCCCTGTTAGTCAGCGTGCAACGTTCAAGTACAAGTCTGCTTAAGAGGGGCCAAATACAAGACCTATACTCTTTTTGATGATCTCAATGTCATATTGTCTATTTAGAAGACGTTTGACTATTTCATTACATGATAAAATAACGTTATCGGAGCCTTTTACTTTCCTTAGTTAATATACAAGATCACCATAAAAATTAGAATGGAAAATTCCATAGGATACATAGTGTTGTAAAGAAATATTTCCAAATCTAGAAAGAAGTTCTGAATAAGATCTAAAGAATTTACCGGATGTTTTTCTAAGCTTGTGATATCTGTTACCCTGAGTTAAAAGTTTAGTAGTAATTTGTAAATTCCGTTTATGAAAATCCAAAACATCGGTGCAGCCTCTGACAAATCGAACTAATTGAGATATATAGATACCATATGATGGGAGTCGAGGGACATCACCATCCAAGTAAGGAAAATTTTCAATAGGAAATCCAAAATCCTCACGTTTATCATAAATATTAGTATATATAAGTTGGTTGATAATTTTGATGTTCAAATCTAAGAAAGGTGTAGATTTATCTCAAGTATTGGCTTTATTCAATTTGAGCTCTGGTGGATATATTTCTGATATAAATTGTTCGAATTCAGGGTTGTCGATAACCAAAATGTCATCCAGATATCTGCAAGTATTATTAAATTTGTCAATGAGGTCGAAACGTTTTGATTTTGGAATAGAAACCATAAAATCCCTCTCATAACAAGAAAGAAATAAATCTGCTATCAGAGTTAGTACCCATAGGAATCCCAACTATTTTTTCATATATCTTGCCATCAAATTGCACAAAAAATATTATTCATGAGAAAATCTAGTGCTTTACATAATTCCTTGCAAGTCCAGTATTTATATGAAGTATATTGTTTGTTGGAAAAGAATCCGGAGCCACTGTACATACGTAAGTTTTAGATTCTCTGTGAAAATACCATTGTATAAGAGACAGCAACTTGCTTTTAATCAAATCATGAGGCAGAGATGTATAAAGTATAGAAAAATCAAATGTAGAAATTTGAGTCGCTTTGAAATTTAGTGAAAGAAGTTTGTCTATAACTTCAGGAGAATTTTAATTGACCAAAAGTAATTGATGTTACTATTATGAAATGCGACATCACATATTTGATAACATGATCTTTTACACCTGAATAGTATTACATTGTTCTCTGAGGGGATATTAAACAGTAAGATTATCAAAAACTAATTCTATCAATCAAAATACAAAATTCCCAAAAGTATTCAATAAATTCATTGAAAGATGAAAAATATTATTATAGACAATTTTTGTCATAAATGTAAGAAATAATATTTCGGATCTGTTATCAGTTCGACGTAAGTCGGTGGATTAGGTGCTCGGCTTGTGACTGGAAGGTCCTGCTACCGGTGGGTTCGATTTAAATTTCTGTGCAATGCACCAGGCAGATACCGTCACCATATATGTGAAATAATCGTGTAGTGACGTACAAACAATTATCAGTCAATCAGTTCAACATTTTATATATTAGGTAATATCCCAGAACATAAATAATGCATCAGGGAATTTAAATTTTAAGACAACTCAATGACTCAAAATGAATGCCATTTGTTTTTGTCAAACTTATTATAGTCATGAAAATCTGTGCTCAGAATATTACTATTTATAAAACAGTTTAGTGAGTGATACACAATATCGCCAGCTTGTACAAACAGTGTAGTGGGTGATACACAATATCAGCAGCTTGTACAAACGATGACTATACATGGTCATGGAGTCAGAACTCGCCAAGAATTCATTTCCTAACAGGACATTAAATCTTAAATTTCAGAGCAGGATGTGCAAATCTGGGGCATATGTACACTGGTGTATCTGTTTAACTTTTATGTGTGAGTATTTTGACTTCATGATGTAGGTATGATGTAGATTATACACATTAATGTGAAAGCTATAGTGTTATGATATACTTGATATAATGTGAATCGAACAGGTACTGCATTGCATTGCATCTCCTCATTGTTGAAGCTTAACGTTGACAATGTCAGTATATCCATCGCGTTAAGAATACCAACGAATGCTTTAAACATTTAAGACAAATATAAAAAAAACCCCAAATAGTAACTATACACTAACATACATGAAACTGACACAGTCACCAGAGTACAGTAAATAGATCCTGTTGATAACATGCATATGCATATTATATCTGTATGTATTTAGAACAAAATAGTTTTAGTGAGAAGAGCAAATAAATGTAATGATCAATAAAGGAATGAAAAGAAGGATAAATATAAAGATAAATGAAAATAGAAAATATAAGTATTGAAACTGCTTTACAGATCAAAACATTGAAATGAGTGCATTCCGTTCTAGTTGGCATACGGCACGCAGAATTTGATAGTAGTTCTTCATTTAACAACTTTATACGTTATACTGTAGGGAACTACTTCGTCGTTCATGGACTTCAAATAAAGTATTACAATAAGAGGATGTCTTGGGTCAACGCAACTAAATTCTGTCAGGATCACAATGGAACTCTTGCTGAAATAACAAATCTTAAGAAACGCAACGTTAGCATTTTTACAGAATGTGTTCCACATGATACAGCTATATGGTCTGGAGAGTACAAGTCTCTAACGCCTTACTGGATCTCTGAGAAAGGTAATGATGTGTACAGATTAATCGAGATATATGTAAATACACACACACAAATGAGATAAACATAATACTTACGCTTCACAGTTCCGTTCAACAGTTACTGAAACTTATCAGGCAAGCCCGTTTGTTTATCTGTGACATATTAATTAATGTGAAAGTTAAATAGTCATTGACTTGAAATAACAAAGCATCCAATTGTTACAGAAAACACAAACTACCCGCACTCAAAGACATAGATTTTATTACGAAATATTTTTGAATACATCAGAATGAGAATTATTTTGTATTTAAAGGTTGTTTCATCATGAATGTCAGTCAGGAGATAAAGGCAAATAAGAAAGGATGTCATGACGAGTGCCAAGAATCTATATTTGGAATACTGGTAATAACTATTATTTCTTCATTTTAAAACTATTTACTTGTTTTGCCTATTCTTTGATTATTGTTTGTTTATTTTCATTATATTTGACTATTTTGTTATGTAGCAAATACCTCAATCTTCTATTTTGAGCCCATGCTACTCAATCGGTTAGGTGCTTGTATGCAGACAGAGAAGAGATTTCATGCACTCTGTAGACGTTTACAGGCACCTGGTCTCACTTCAATTTAATTGGGGTTTGCATTTGTATTAATATGACACTGTATACGATATTGCCATTTTATTCCATTGTTTTCAAGATGTATTAAGACTTCTCTCAGCTTAACAGATTCGTCATCCTCAAACTCTATATTAAGTTTCTTAGTGTAAATGAAGTTAAAATGATTTTTCTGTATATTATCGTATCAATTTTGCATAACTGAATAATTCTTCCTACAGAATGATGACGAGTGTATCTGCAATATCATAATTGATCAAACCAGAGAAATAAGTTACAATAAATGTTTATCACAAAACAGTAATCATTCACAAAGTAGTGTGGTCATGGTGAACGTGTTCGAGAAAGGTAAATATTATTTATATATACACAAGCACTGTAATTGCACGAGATAAAGCTTTCAATACCTATGTATTTTATTTCTGTATAAAGTACATTGATCGGGCACGTCATAACGTCCCATATTTGACCCACTTTTCAACACAAAAAACGATGTTTGGCAGACTTTTGATTATTAATCTTAGGACGTCATAATGAAAGGTTCGACATTTCCGACCTTGCGTGAAGTGATTCAAGTCGTATTTTGCGCTAAAGTGCTTGACATTCGACGAAAGTACGTCATTCTGGATAAACGTTACGTTGTCATGGGACACCGACTGTTTCTTTCAATTTATAACTTCCCTCTGGAATGATTTAATGATGCAGTTTAAAAATAGGAAATGGAAGTTTTCAATATGATATTCCGGCGTTAAAAGCGAATATATATAGAATAAGTGTCTAACGCGCATTATATCTAATAAATGCATCAGTCATTTTACTTTATTCCTGCATGAAAACACAAAATAAGACATTCTATATTTATATTATGTAAGCAAAACATGGTTTGATCATAAGGTTGTCTATCAATATTTTCGATATTTATATTCCACACCAATATTTGTGTTAACATCTTTATGACCCCGCCATTGAAAAGCCTTTTGATCATCGGGGATTTTTTAAAAATTATTTCTTTGATTGTACTGTTTTAGTGGTAAGTTGGAATGACCAATGGAGTGATAATTGCTATTTCGATTAACCGACCTTTCTTTGTACTATAACTGAATAAAGTAAAATGTAAGATGTGAAGCAACGTCATATAAAAATTGATGCTAGACAGCAGGGACTCTGCCAGCAGTATGCAAATGAGATTTTCCATGAAGTCTTGAATACCAGACATTAAACCAGATGTTTTTACTTCATTTTATTGTGTTGTACAATGGTATATATACGTAATATGGTAATAAAGTACACATTTAATTTTCATTTATATAGTAAATGTATTGGAAAATTCACAAGACTGTGTTGCTGCTACGTGTGGAGGAACATTCAGGAGAAATCCACAGTATCAGAGTTTCAATTGCAGCAATACAAGAGATATTGTAGGATACTGTCGTAAGTAAATTGAAATATAATCTCTTTCTCTCTCTCTCTCTCTCTCTCTCTCTCTCTCTCTCTCTCTCTCTCTGTGTGTGTGTACGTATGATATGTATAACTGCGTGTACATTTCCTATGTGTTTCTTTTTCACTGATATCTCATAGGTACACCTAAATATTTTCAGATTGTTGCAATTTATTAAGTAGGGGTAGTTTCCGAATAATAAACGTGTCAGACATGTTCGGGTCTAAATCTATCATTTTGCGTTCCCTAAAATATCATACTCTTGCGAACTTCCTTTGCAATCAATAGTTGCTTATTAAGCAAGTATATCGTGCCACTATATTACTGAAATTCACATTATAAGCACATGGTGATATCTACCCCAACAAATAAAAAAGAAAATAAGAACATACGTATTTTTCCGAAAATGTCCTGTCAACAATTTACTATATAACATGGACTTTATTCCCCAGTGATGTTATTAGCAGTCTTCGGATCTTCTGTATTGACCCGAAACATGTACTTGGAATTCACTGTGATAATTGTGTTTGTTAATTACTATAAAACGTAGCAGTATTTCTCTCTTTTTCATACCTCTATCATCTCGTTGATTATTTGGCATTACTGATCATATTTCTAATCTGTAGACTACCGCTCTTTGTCCGTTTGTATAAAATTGCATAACAACAATAATAATTCGATCTTACAATTGTAATTTACTTATGAAATAAGTTTTCCTCTTTAGTTCCACGGCAACTTTTGCTATAGAGCTTACAGATGAATCAAAGTTTTTTTCCAAGATTAATCTACTCATATGTTGACTTCATGAGATAAATTATGTATACAGTTCGACCCATTCGAATTTATATAGAGTCTTTAGGTGCCGATATTTATGCGACACTTGACGTCAATTTGCATTGCCTGTTGTTGCGAATGACAAGATATTGATAAATTGCAAGTCAGCATCAAACCCTCCACCAAATGTTCTACATTTAAACATTCTAATTTCTTTTCACTTCAGATAATACCTCAGGTTCCGTTGTACTCGAAGAAAATAATATGAGTCAGTTAAAAGCCAGAGAATATTGTGGTAACCGCAGTTTATTCCTCTCAGGGACAAGCTTGTGTGAAAAGTATTCAATGCAAAGTAATACAACATTATTTTGGACAAATTTAAACAGAAAATTATCTCTGAAAGCCGTTGGTGAAGGTAAGTTTACAGCTAAATCAAGATAATATCTTTATCTATAAATAGTATATCACTGAAAAAAAATGGAAATAAAGCATCGGTAAATACATTTACAATTCAATTTTGAGTTTCATTGATTTGATAATTGTAATCTACACTTGATAATTTTGTGTAGTTATCATTACTATATGCATATATGTAGCACCAGATGCTCACAATTTGTATTTATTTAGTGTATATCATTCCTCATACTACTGATAACCTATAAAATATGTTTTTTTTAAACTGTGCACTTGTTTCTTAATGTGTTTCATACCAATTTTCCTGATGTTATGTAGCAATAACGCTTTCTACATAGTATTTGTTCACATTCATGTATATATTCAGTGCTGAATTATATTGACTTCTTCTGTATGTAAGGGAAATCACGGGTGTGACGTGCCAAACAGGAGACGCTTACTCCTACTGGGCATCTGGTCTCGCCTCTGAATATCAGGGGTCAGCGAAGGTCTACTGTGGTACATTGTTGTTAGTGTCATAGTCATGTGACACCAGTTACAGTTGTATTTCACATGAACGTCACACTTACTCCCTTTGCACTGTGGAGCTCGTAAAAAAGGTCCCCGCGGAGGGTTTGGTTTAAGTGTTATTTTACCATTTTTGATGATGTTATGTGGCAATGACACTCTCTATGCAGTGTTTGTTCATATTCATGTATTTACACAGTGCTGAATTATATTTCTTTTGTCTGCGTTTAAGGGCAATCACGGATGTGGCTAGTCCAACAGGATACGTTTACGCCTCCCTGGTACCTGGTCTCGCCTCATTGTCCGTGAATGTCTACTGTGGTACATTTTTTGTTAGTGCAATAGCCATGTGACACCAGTTACTTTCGTATTTTACATTACGATAATCTTGTATTATAGACTTAAGAAAGGATTCACCATTTTTACAATCATGCAGTTTTATCAAAAAATCTGGTTCAACTCAGTGGTCGTCGGATTTCACGGATTGTTTTAGTATAACGCACGTGCAAGGATTTATATGTGTTACTGGTAAGTTAGTTTGGAGTAAAATATAAATATGAATTTGGAGTCATATGAAAATAGAAATATTACAGCGCCATGTTTTGCGGTAGTATAGAAATGGCATTACCCTTAAGAGTTGTTTCAATTACTACTGAATGTGACAAAGAAAAGTTAATTGTATCATTAATTTAAGTGATGAATATTAAGGACACGACTTGTTACAGTCATTTCCTATACACTAAATGGGTATTATTTGTGTATACAGAAGTTGTTAAATACTAAGATCAAAACAATGTACTTGTTCTTATCACGATGGATGGTCATAAAACCCCTTTTTTAAAACAACAGGTTAGCAAACAAGAGAAATTTATTCATCCTGGGCACCTGACCTCACCCTATTTCAAGGTTTCACATATACGTTTACTCCTTAGTAGATGTTGTTCTGTTTCTTTTCCATTGTGTTTTATCATCATTTGTTATTACTATTTTTCTTTCTATCATCGTTCTGATTCTATTTGCAATTCGTAATCATCAACTTTCAGTGCTTTTGTACTGAGTGAAATATATACTTAAAATTTACAGTCATGAAAATTGGTAACTGGTGATTCTTTGGCTCACATTTCGGCCATTTTAGATTTAACCCTGATCTTCCTGTATTTTTTTATTTATATATATTATTATAAGTATTTAGTATTAATGAAGATGGTTTTATCCCATTCATGTATAGAATTTACATGGGACTGCGTGTGCAGGAAATTTAAGATATCTATTCGTAAAAGAGTTTAATTTGATTATTGTAAGCGCAATGCATGTACCATTTTTAAAATTCAAAATCGCTTCTTTGGTTACTATATTATTAAATTATTAACCTGCATCAACGTATGACAAAAACCTTCAATAAGCTCTACATGATGTGCAAGGTGAAGGAAATTATTATTCACCTCCATTCTCATTTTCCAGATACAGAAGATACCTCAGTACGTTGTGATTCTCTGATAAAAGAAATGACGTCATCAGATTTCTCGAAAAGTGTAACTATGGTATCGGTGCCGGAAATCTTCGGATCAACCAACATAATTGGTAATCTACTTTGTGTGCATGTAATGTGTTCACACACAAGGTGTCAAAACCACAAATAATAATCTGACTGAAAACGAATGTGAAACAAATATGTGCGATTTCAGAGTCCTCTTTCAAGAATGTTAACCGATATTTTGGGACTTGACCATACAAAATAAACATCTTAACTTTTTGACTATACTTGATTTGACATAATATATATATATATATAATATTAGTTCACGTGGGTTTCCGACACTGGAATTTCAGCCAGACAGCATTTCTTGACTTTTGCGATGGGTGTTGCATATACAACCAGGGGACGCTTATTCGTTCCTGGCACCTGGTCGCACCTCGTGGGTTCGTATTTGTCTGAATGTGACTCGATTTTGTCCTTTTATTCCATGGGCTATGAGATATAGTTTACCCTTCGGTACTTCGTTTTTTATTTAAATATGTTTTGTAGAATTCTATATTCGTTGGCTGAAGTAGACACAATGTGAACTTAGATATGGACATAAAGACAAAGTATTTTCCACGTCTTAAAAAGAGGAATGTGCAATTATACTGTAACGACAATGCCACTGCTTCACATCAGAAACGGTTTGACACCACCCCTACTCCAACCCAACAAAAGACCCCCGAAATATGTTACCAATAACTAAATTGAACCTATTGTATAAACAAGTAGGGGCAATCTACTGCATAAATGATACTGTCGAAAATGATTACATACTTTATTGATTGATTGTCACACAGATTGATAATTATTTTTCGTCACTCCACAATTATTTTACGTATATGATGACGGAATCTGCCTGATGCAATGCTTGAAAATTTAGACCTTTGCAACGGACCCATGCGAAGCGTGAAGGATCTTTTCGTGTCACGCCTACTGCGACACAGTACCTCGGATTTTACTGTCTCGTGCAAAAGAAAGGACATCGGTGCACCCATGTAGAAACCAGGCCCAAATTATCACTGAGGATAAAACTTAGTTTCACCTTTTTTGATCCTGAATTTAAGAAACAAAGCATGTAATGGATCATTTAGGTAAATTATATATATATATATATATTGAACACAAACAGCCTCGGACCCCTGCTAAACTAGAGGTGGGATCAGGTGCCGTGGAGGAATAAGTATCCCCTGTCGACTGTTCGACCACGCCGTAATGCCATAAGTGTATGCGAAACGATATTATTCCCAGTAGGAAACGGCACAGTCATAATCACAAGCGGTACGTCATTGCCGCTGTGTACGAGTCCTTTGGGGACCGGAAAGAAGCATTATATTTTGAAGGGATTGAGAAATTGGAAAAGAGAGGAAAAAAATATAATTTTCTTTTGTGGTTTTGTAATTTGGGTTTATTATTATTATTATTATTATTATTATTATTATTATTATTATTATTATTATTATCTTTTTCTCTCTCTTCAGAAGTTGACATCAAAGAGAAGACAACTATACTTTCGAAAAAAGTTATATATGCTTGTGTTTCAGCAGGAGGAGCACTCTTTATCTTCGCTGTCGCGTCAGTGGTACTTTTGTTAAAACCAAAATGGTAAGTATGAAATATTCATGTTTTTGTCACTGATCTATCCTATTCAGTCACTGATTTATCCTATTCACTAACTTTACTCACACAGTGGTGTCCAATATGTTTATAAGTTTCAGAATCTTGGCTGGTTGAATAAAACTATACTAAATTAATCAAGAAGACGAAGAAACAAAGTTATATGAAGTAGTCAGGAACATTCTAGTTCGACCTTGAACCCATCCACATCTCCATTTTTCTTTCTTGCTCTTACCACAAATGCAGAAAAATTTGAATGATGCTGTAAGGTCTGAGACAAGGAATTGAATGAGAGAGAGAGTATCCGATAAGATACAATCAAGTAAAAGTCAAGTTGCATTATACACTGCGTCATAGCACTGCATACTTTTTGTTGATTTTTACAGTCTCGGAGAGACAAATAAGACATCAGAATGTGCCAGACAAGATCGAAACGCTAATCCGTCGTTTGAAGAACAAATAAGAGATGTAAAAGACACATCGCCGCTGTCATCAGCCAAGGATAATGATAACGTGTATGTTGAACATCTGGACGGAGTATACGATGAACTCAATAAGACTAGAGAAAAACTTGTTAAAGAAAAACCCACTGAAAACATATATGACACGAGTAATTTAGAAGATACAATGTACAGTGAAACTAGAAGAAATGTTGAAATATTATCGGCAAATGAATATGGCACGTATGGTGTTAAAGTACATGAAGAAGCATATGGTAGACTAGACAGAGGTCAGGAAAGACCAGCAAATGATCCTGAATATGATCATGTGCAGCAAAGAGAACAAATGGATAATGTGTAGATTGTTTATTTGTTGTGTTATTATCATTATGACCACCACCATTATCACCAATTATTAGCCGGTGTGGCCTAGAGGATAAGGTGCTAGGCTCGTGATCGAGAAGTCCCGTGTTCGATTCCCGCCATGGGCACCTCAGTGTTCTGTCTTTCGGATGAGACCGAGGTCCCATGTCACCTATAAGATCCCTCACTGCTTCGGGTGAGTCCGATGCAAAGGTCTAAATTTGAATGCAATGCATCAGGCTTACCATATACGTAAAATAATCGTGAAGTGACATAAAACAATAATCAATTACTATTATTATTATTATTATTATTATTATTATTATTATTATTATTATTATTATTTTTAATTTCATGGTTAATATGATTATCATAATTATTTTCTGATACCCTTATGCTTTTTTCTTTGTCGAAAATATTAATCCTTCGCTCGTATGAAAAGAAAACGTTTGCCGCAAAGAAAAACGCCAATACATCATTACGTCTATCGACGACTCAAATAGCTGTTGTATTAGTGGTAGTAGTAGTAGTAACAAGTACTTAATTTACTTGAAATCATGCACATTTGTTATCATAGATTAGGCAAGAAAGATATCCATGTTTATATTTTTATGAAAGATAACCCTAAGTAAACGGTTGATTCTTCTTCGCTATTTAGAGGATTATCTATAGATTTCGAATTTTTTGTGCTTTAATTGTGCTATTTTTGTGAGAAGTTTGCAGCCGTCTCCGTCAACCGATCACCTACCACAATTGACAGATAGCTGTCATTTCAATTGACCGTCCTAGCTCGGTAACGCAACAGCATTACAATCAAATGTTTTGTTGTCTTTTTTGTACTGCATGTTCGTTTTGACTTCCCATAAAGCATAGTCACAAGTCGTTTTCGGTTTCTGTCTTTTATCTTCATATACTCACTGTGATTAACAAAATAATGATGGATTTCTAGTGAATAGTAGAAAATTATTGGAACAACAATACTAATCGTTACGATTTATGAAATGTGACTGCAGTATTATATATGTCTACTGAATGTGAAATCTTCATTATACAGTCTACTGAATGTGACTACGGCATTATACAGTTTACCGGCTTTGACTTCGAGTTAATAATAACTGGGCTTATTATGGCAGCACGGCGCGTGTGCAGGGGATGCTCACTCATTCACGGCACTTGATCCCACTTCTGGAAAACTTTGCGGGCCCGGGATTGCTTTTTCTCATTAGATTGTCTTTTAAAATACATTTTCCGACGAAGTACTCGATATTTTAATAATGTACATGTTATATTGAAAGATTTGCTGATCATTTCAAATAGCTATAACTTTTTTATAAGCATATATTATATAAAATGAAAAGAAATCTTCATTCAGAAATTTAATTTTATTGAAGTTGCAGATATGAAGAATATTGTCTGAAAGCATACTTACTAATGTTAAATTGTTTTTCACTATAGTTTTAGATATAAATGAATAGGTTAACGGATAAGACGCCAAATAGTGATGACACATTATAAATTTATGCATAACAATGAAGAAGTACTGAACAATATCTCGTAGTCCATGGAATAAAATGACAATATTCGTGTATAGTGTCATATTCAGACAAATGCGAACCCGAATAAAATCAAGATGAGACCAAGTAACCGGGAGGAGGTAGCGTCTCCTGGTTGCATAAAACACCTGTAACAAAGGTCCTGCAACAGCTTGTCAAGTCGAGGATGTAGATACATAGATATAGACATTTCAGCACATGAAAGGGACAGGAACACTAAGTCAAATTATCCTATTCAAGGTATGAAATGCTGTTGAACTGAAATTCCAGCGTCGGAATGCACGTGAACAAATGTTTTTGTATATAAATCCTGTCAAATCGAGTATGGTGAAAAGTTAAGATGGTTAGTTTGTAATGTCAGATCCCAAAATGTCGGTTACCATTGAAAGGGGGATCTCAAATTGCACCAGATCCCTGTATCGACCATAGAACTTCCAAACATTCCTCAACATATCCCTGTGAAAACAGTTTCATGACAAAAAGTCTCGCTCTCAGGATTTAATCTTCGTATTTAGGGTATGCAATAGCATAGCATATAAGCTGTGACATGAAAACGCTATATGATGGAAAGGAAAGTGTTGCTACTCAGGAAAGGCAAGATGGTAAGAATGAAATAGTAATCGCCACGTTTGTCACAAAGACAGGTATTTAATAAAACATCGTAATAAATTGATAGGAGTATATCGAGGTATGAAGCAGAAGTTGCGCTCTCTGTTGTATCTTTTATCTCGAGTTCCTTTCTATATTTGATGTTGAGGTGATCTTTAAATACAGGAGTTGTTATATGTATCTATATGTAACATTAAACCGAAATGCTCATTGTTTTTTGCCTTTGGACAGCAGAGTGTATGAATTCTGCTTCGTATGACTACCAAAAAAAAAACTTTCCGCAAGAAGTGGTGCCCAATTTGTACGTATCGGAATGCCAACAATCTGTTGGAACACTTTCCTACAAAAAATTACAAAAATTTGATATATAATAAATATAAAACATATATACCTTTTAAATTTGTGCACCAGATGCGCATTTCGACAACTAATGTCTCTTCAATGATGTTCGAGGCCGAATCGTTGGAATTCTCATATTATTAAAAATTCTAACATTTGGGTGATCTCTTTTTCTGTATACTTGCTGCTGGAATCACACTGTTCCTTTGCAAGAAAAAAGAGGAGTTACTGGCTCAGTTATGTGGCAGAAGTCACCATAGAGCTATACAATAATAATGTGTCGTTCTAGCTATAGCATAAGTACAAAACGAAGAAGTACCGGATGGTAAACCATATCTCATAGTCCATGGAATAAAAGGACAATATAGTGAGTAATGTCATTTTCAGACAAATGCAAATCCCAATAAAATCGAGGTGAGACCAGGTGCCCGGCTGGAGTAAGCGTCCCCGGGTTGCATACAACACCCGTCGCAAATGTCCTGCAATACCTTGTCAAGTCGAGGAGAACACGATGGAGACAAGAACACGAAGTCAAATTTTCCATTCATGGCAAGAAAAGCTGCCAAACTGATATTCCGGTGTCGGAAGCGCACGTGAAAAATGTCTGTATATATATACATTTTATGTCAAATCAAGTATAGTCAAAAAGTTAAGATGGTTATTTTGTATGTTCAGGTCCCAAAATATCGGTTAACATTCTTGAAAGAGGGATCTGAAATTACACTAGTTCCCTATATCGACGATAGAACTTCCTCAGTGACAATTTCAAACGTTCTTCAATATATCCTTGTGAGAGTAGTTTCGTGGCAAGAAGCCTCGCTCACATGACGGAATTGCCGTATTTAGAGCATGCCGTAGCGTAGCTTTAAGTCGTGAAATGAAGACGCCATTTTCGGGAGAGGAAAGTATGTTGTTACTCAGAAAAGGGAAGTTGGTAATAATGAAATTGAAATCGTCACGTTTATCATAGTGAGAGTTCACTAATGAATCATCGTCAGGTATATGTATCCCGCTTTAGGCCATCGACGTAAAGCGAGATACTTATACGTGCGACTTCCTTTTTTTGTTAAAGAAGTCGTTTTAGATAATTGATGTAATTCTGTTCTTCGGTTTTTGATGAGAAAATGGTTGTATAAAGAGTTGAAAAGTATTGATGCTAGATATTTAAATATTTCACATAATGGTAATATATACCGTACACACAATAATGATATTACACACAAAAAGTTTACTAATAATAAATTATTCAGTCAGGGTGACATAACTGCTACACTATGGGGAAGAGGCGTCTAGCCATTGTTCTGTGCTGTTATCTTTTGTACCCTGTTTGAGTTTAATCAGGAGTTCTCTTTCGGAACTTTATTGGAACATTGATGTGGCACCATTCCAACCGTCAGTTTTCAATATACTGGCTAAGCATATTCATATTCATATGCAACGTGTAATTGATTGTAAACCCCAAATTAAGATAAACGTTGTACAGGGGACACGGTTTGAAGTATTTACAATTTTATCAATGAGGTTATCTACAGCACTAGAGACATAGTACAAGGGTGTCAAGCTGCTCAAAATTTGTGTTTTCTGTCTATCTATCGGCATCCATCAAAGAGGAAGATGCCCGTGTGTTAAAAACAACACAACAACGTATGAATGACTCTTTAATTAAGAGTTATCCTTCTTCCATCAATAAAATTGGAATATTTTGCTGATAAACAAGTTAACAGCAATATTCTTCAATATATTGAAGAATATTGACCTGCTTTTTATTTTGGGCTGTCATTCAAACCATGTATTGGTGGATATCAACGTAGCCTTCCTTAATTAAGATCTCACTCGCCCCTTAGATGCATTTGTACAGATCATAGCTATATTGTATGACTTCTGAACTTGCTTGTCTGTAAAGTATGAACTGTTATTTATGAAAATTTTGATAATTGTGATTAACATTAAAATTGCTGTCGTCAGTTCAATTAAAGGCCAAATGCATAACGTTTGAAATAAAGTGTGGTGATTGATGATTATTATTAACTTTTGGGGACGTTACCCCAGTAAATATGGGGTATATCACAAGACGAGAAAGCAGACAAAAAAGTCAGAAATATACCTCACTGACAACTGAGAGACAATGATAATTCAATACTATCTATTGGATTCAAATTTATACCGGACAGAACAAAGGTCAATATAACTACATTTTTCACGAATTTAGGGGAGTGGAAAAGAGGAGGAGATTCCCCGATAAAACGCGTTTGAAAAAGAGCACAAAGAAAAGTTCAGACATACAGAAAATTTTCTTTACACCTAACACTAGGCGGGATCAATGGTTAGATACGTACTTCGAACTAGTGAAAAGTAGCATTTACAACATTTTGAATAAGGCGGGGAAACTAAATAGCACACAAGAGGAGAGAGATGTTGCATTCTACCACCTTTTTCAGTAATCGAGATATTGTAATACATCCAGAAGATGAAAGATCAGATATAGTATTTATGAATAGCAATATGTACACCTAAAATCATTTATACTGGACCCCTTATCTATCTTATTGATTGAGTTGTCTTGGGATGTAAAGAATTATTATGTATTGTCCTATAATGCAGAAGTCCAACTTTGTATACATTACATCAAGTCACCATATACGTGATATAATCGTTGCATGACCTAACATAAAAATCAAACGAAACCGATAATAAAATCACATTCAAAAATTAAGATTGACATTGCAGAAAGAGACTGAAAACTTCCGTCCTTTGCCTTTGTCTTCATTCAAATGAAACGTACACACAATATTACAGCTTCAAATAAACATATAGACATCACGGAATGTAAAATAATAAATAAGTAAAGTTACACTCAAATGCCACAAATTTTCGGGCACATTCCCTTTATCAAGTGGATAATATAAGAATTTAATTAATGCTGTTACATGTATTTGTAAACGCTGTGTTAAAACCGTGTACGTCGGAGAACCTGAACGGACATTAAAGGAGAGAACAAATGAACATAGACGGGACATTAAACTTCAAAAGGGCAAGCCAATTATGCGACATTTTTAAAAATCACAACGAAAAAGACCTTGCCATGGCGGTGTTGGGGAGAACGCAAGGGGAAAGCAAAATCTTGAGACTTATCAGCGAGGAAAAACTGGATAAAAACATTAAACGTTAGATTTTAGCGGACTTTTAATGTTATTGTTTAAGTGACGTCATACCTTTGCACTTTGTTTATTCACGCTGGGCGCTTATACCAGCAGGATGCATTTTATTTAATTGTTTCATATTTTCTATTATCTACTTGATAAAGGGCATGTACCCGAAAATTTGTGGCATTTGAGTGTAACTTTATTTATCTATCGGAAACGACTTCCCTTTGGGGGATAAATTACTAAATATTTCAAATAATAAATACTCTGCTGTGAGAGTCCTTATTATTAGAATTCTAATTCACTTGTTTTGTTTTGACAATTCTGATTGGTCCACACGGTTGCTTTCAGACATGTATAACCACGATGTACCATCCTCAAATGTATTACTACATTGTACGTACTCTTTGTCCACATTGCCTCTGACTCCAACTATCACCATGCAAAATGCTTTCCAGCATCATGAGCATGTCTTTCATCTCGCCTCGCCGCAGCAAAACTGCCTGTTCAGCTGTTTACGATGCGATGTCAAATCACTTATGTATGAATCAATTTATGATTAATAATTTAATCATAAAATTTTAACAATATGAAAATGAAGAAACTTGTTATGTCAGTGTACTATATATCAATTCGTTTCTCGGAATGATTTTAAACATGGCGATATCCGTCCCTAGCAACGAAGAATTTGGGGACAATTTCAAAGAGAAAAAAACGATTCTTTGTTACAACGAATTAGAATTGGGATAAACGTACTTTGTTTGATTGTTTCCGACAGGTAAACCGTGGTTATACCGTTGGAAACTGAGTTTTCCTGGCGACGCTTGCGGAGTACGTTTATCCCCTAAATAACTAGTCATATACACCTTAATCGTTACAAGTGCATGTAACATATGAATGAATGGCGAAAGAGCATAAGGAGCAAAACCTCAATATTATTGTTAAAATACCGGCATTACGAATATACATGCGAAAATGTTCAACATTAATAATAGAGTGCATTCTGTGTATTTTTGTATTCTGTGTATTGTCTGCATTCTGTGTACTGTTTGTATTCTGTGTGTTGTTTGTATTCTGTATAAAAAGGACTTATTCTATATATTCTGTTTGTGTTATGTGTGTATATAAACATTCTTTAAACTACTTTGTAGGAGACCAACAATCACATCACAGAGAGACCAAAAGAGATCCACATAACGAATCCCATGCTACCACAGTTTCGATGTCTATTCACCAATATATCATTCCATCGACCAGAGATAGCAACGCCTTCGAGGTAAATTGAAACACGTCATCCCCAGCGACAACAACAGATGCTTGCCCACCCGACAGATATCCACTTCTGATTATCCTTACGGCTTATGTAGAGAGGAGTGCATAGACAGTGGCTATATTTGGTGCGAAAGATATCGTTATTGGTATCAAGCCAAACATGAACAAATCTCATTCGTCGATTTTAATTTTCTCACATGCACAGACTTCCCATATATATGCTGCAAATGCACATTGTTTTAAAGAAGTATTCCTTGTAAAAGAAATACGAAAGGTCAACTGTTTAAAGTGTGATTAGGCTCTCAGTAAAGTTGCAGTCGCAGCATCTCTTTTGGGAACTAAGTGAAAAGTACCAATTCCAGTATGCAATTTAGGAGATGGTAATTGCCTATTCCATGCTATATCAGTGGCTACAACCGGCTTTGAAAGACATTCCGAAGAAATGAGACTGCGCACTACCATTGAAGTGACACTGCACAAAGACTACTACATATCAACAAACGCGAGTATACAGCTAGATTTATGTTCACCTGATATTGATGTGGCTGTCCGCGATTGCACCAGAAATGAGTCCATCGTCATCAACATAAACTATGCATGTCGTTGTATAATGTGCTCACATCCTAAAACATGGATTCTTGATCATTTGCTTGACACAGAAATGCCTAAATGTAATACCATTTTCAATATTGCCAATGAAACCGATTTCCCAACATTAAGACCACTTTCTCAAACGAGAAAGAAGAACCATCTTTACCAGATTCGTGTAGCGATGATTTTGAAGACAGTGCTGATGATAAACTAACTGAAGAGGTTCTGAAAGAAAGCAGTATGAAAACAGACGTTCCCTTCAAAAATGATTTAAATATTACTTCGATGAGTGACATTGGCCAGCCTTATAAAACCCCCATCATTATTAGACTACATGGGAAATTTCTATCCGGCAAAACACATCTAGGATCCTCCAGAAGCCCATTACACAAAGATAAACCATCCTATCATTAATAGACTACATAGGAAATGTCTATCCTGCCAAAAACAGCTAGGATACTCCAGAAGCCCATTACACAAAGATAAACCATCCTATCATTAAAAGACTACATAGGAAATGTCTATCCTGCCAAAAACATCTAGGATACTCCAGAAGCCCATTACACAAAGATAAACCATCCTATCATTAATAGACTACATAGGAAATGTCTATCCTGCCAAAAACAGCTAGGATACTCCAGAAACCCATTATACAAAGATAAACCATCCTATCATTAATAGACTACATAGGAAATGTCTATCCTACCAAAAACAGCTAGGATACTCCAGAAGCCCATTACACAAAGATAAACCATCCTATCATTAATAGACTACATAGGAAATGTCTATCCTGCCAAAAACAGCTAGGATCCTCCAGAAGCCAACTACACAAAGATGAACCAATCCTATCCTAATAGGAGTGAAACAGAATGTATTGTTTGTATTATATGATAAAGAATGTAGGGCAACAGGTAGGAGATCTGAATACCCTGATGACTGTGGTTCCTGGAAACAAGGCAACAATGTGACCAAAGCTGAGTACTATTTTAAAACATAGATTACAGTTCAGTCCTTTAAAAGAAATAAAGACGGTATATACTATCGAATTGTACGTAGAACTAACGTACATCTGACATCTCAACCCCACACTTAACAGGTTCTATATATGAAGAGGAAATATGTAGTTTTAGCCAGGCAACCCGGAAATAATGACATTGTGTTCTAAATCAAGAAGAACCATTTCCTATGTTCAATGCCTATGTATGGGCACTGAGATGAAGTATTATTTAGTGGAATAGTACATTTTTCTGTATGAAGCTGCATTATCACACATTGAATACTAGAAAAGAGTCCACATCATCGTTCATCGCCATAAAAAGGTATGCTTATCAATAAATGTGTATACATTTTTCTTTCACTAAAAACATATACTCATCATAATCATGGCATATATGAAACAACAGTAAAAGCACGCCATGTATCATTTAGCAGCTTAAATCTATATTGAGAGACTAAACGAGGTAAGATTAACAACTAGAAATTTGAAGGGTACAGCGTTCCCCGTTATATCGCCATCTTTTACAAAGAGATCAAAATGGTGTTATTCAGGGAGTAGTTTAATAACGAGGTTCAAATATTTTCCATACCATAGAGTAAATTTAAAGATAAAAACATGTTAATCATTAAATAGGCTGACAGAAAAGGACGACAAATCACATGCAATAACTAAACTGTGCTTGTTTAATAAACACAGCTATGTTGTACAATTTAATCCACGTTCACTTTAAAAAGAAACGATCCAAAGTTGCCTGTCTCGATAGGTATAATTTGTCCTTAGGATTAAGGCTAATGTTGGTCATTTACGGACGTTGTGTGTCATTTGACTCCATGTACCGTACAAATATTTCTCACGCAATCCGTGTTGCTTACAGGGCGCGGGGATGTGGGGACTCAACACCATTGTCGCAAGTTTTAGTCTCTGCATTTGAGTTATTTCGTTATACACGCGATGTTTTCATCTACCGCCATCCTTTCATCATGTTTCAGATTACAGTAAGTGATTACGAACTCACTGTCAGATGTCACTGTCAGGACCGATGTGAAGTTCATCCTGAACATGGGACAGTATTTGATACACTTAACGAGTCGCTACGAGAGTTAGTTGGTGAACCATCTCAACCGTTATCATTTCGAGTCACTAAACTAATGTAAATCTAGCAGTCTTGTGATATGATAACATTTTTCCATGCCAGTTTTGCGAACCGCACCCCCCCCCCTCCCTTTTAACTTAACAGCGTTTCATCGTTATATAGACACTCAGTGAGAGATGTCTTAACTGAAACCGCCTGTAATGACTTTAAAAGATTGAATAATACCGACATCAAATGCCTGGTGATAACTTTTAGTGATAGGGAGCAGAAAATTAGTTTTTCCTTTTTTAAGTCCCAGATCCGCGGTACCAAAGCTCGGTTCATTGTCAATAATAAGAAGCACTCTGGGATTTTGAGGAAGCAATTACCACCTCCAATTAATCCCTAAAGAAAGGAAATGCCATTCAAACATTTTATAGGCCGTATAGTCAGAATACAGTTTAATTTCGGAAACACGTCGGGAAAATAGATTATGACTCACTTGAACTTTTCCAGTACTGCACATTAATGTGACGGTAATGCCTTCCTTTGATTTTTTGATCCCTTTAGTAAATGCACTGGTAGAAGGTGACTTGTCCAGCAAAAGCCGATAAGTGAGACTGGATTCATCCACATTAAAACGTTTGCAGTTCATAACTTTCCATTGCACATATCGCTTTCTCCATGTTATTCAAGATAAGTCGTGGATCAGTCCCTGTAATTTCGCAAGATATTACGTGTCGGTGACACGATATCCCATGTATTTGATTAAATCAATTAAGCCACCAGTTCGAATACTGAAAATATTCAATATTTAAGTCCTAACCGAATGTGCTAGCCTTTTCCTTTAATAGGTAATCGGTTACTGAAGTATCAACAGATCGGGCATTAGAAAACCAAATGTAGAGCGCATCCCCATGCCCCCATGGTGTGCTGAACAGTGCCTTTTACGTAGTGGAGTGTTTGACAAATTATCATCATCTTTCATACGACAAAATATCACCTACAGTTCTTTTAATATCCAAATTTCACTTCCTGGAATTTATTGTTGAGACATCTTTGGAGATGACCCTTTATGATCAAATATTTCCAATTTTATTTACTGTCCAACAAAAGACGCATTGTTTTAGCTGTACTATCCACCATTATGCTTGCATACCAACAGTATATTTATTAATTAGATACTACTCGAATTGTTATCAGACTTTGATAACAGTCATACGAAGCCGTTTTTGTGCCATTTTAAAGAAGATAAATCTTTTTTTTTTTCATCTCGTTCGAAATTATCTCATCCATACGAGAAAAAACATCGCGTTCGAAGGAGAAAACTATTTATTATATGGTGTGTGGTTATCTTAAAAAAGTATGATGTGAGACTATTTTCATTGATACATACAATGATTTGGAGATGACCCTTTATGATCAAATATTTCCAATTTTATTTACTGTCCAACAAAAGACGCATTGTTTTAGCTGTACTATCCACCATTATGCCTGCATACCAACAGTAAAGTTATTAATTAGATACTAC
Source organism: Pteria penguin (assembly GCA_035048485.1). Taxonomy (NCBI): domain Eukaryota; kingdom Metazoa; phylum Mollusca; class Bivalvia; order Pterioida; family Pteriidae; genus Pteria; species Pteria penguin. The sequence goes on from CM068584.1 coordinate 9,185,054, forward strand.
TCGAATTGTTATCAGACTCCATATACCTCATACAGTTAAGGGTATGATATATCTGAAGCCTTGTTAGTATTAGCATGTTTGGCATAACTATAGGAGTAACTTCTGCACTAAACTGGCGGGCGGGTGGCGATATGTGGGGATGGCATTACAACGGAGGTTTATATCAGAAAGAAAACAGGATAATGCCTTCACTTGGCGATATGCAGGGGTGGCGGTATAACGGGGAGGCATTGTACATCAAATCCGCGTCTTCTTTGATTCGTTATCTACTGGGTCTAACAAACCCTTTCTCCTTTGACAGAGGTTTTGCGGGGGTACTCTAAGGTTTTGAATGGGTGCTTCATGGACTTGTATCGGTAATGTCATTGCGCAAAACGAACGAAGTGGCGTTTAAAAAATAGCAATATAATCCATGTTATAGAGAAGAAAGTGAAAAGAAACTCTGACTCTATTGTATGGCATAAAATGTCAAAAACTTGCAAATAATAATATTAAAACATGGTTTTTCGTTAAGATATTATCAATGATACCACCATACAATAGGCTTCTGCTGAAGTCCGACACTCGTTATGAGGTATATGATTGAAGAAAGATCAATTGCTACAAAAGGACTTCCTCGAACATCCTTAACAAAAACGATCTTCAAATATTGTTTTACGATTAAGATTTTGCAAAACGTGAGCAAAATGCTTTTCTATATCGCTGTAAAGTTGGATACTCACTATCTTTCAGAATTTGATGTACAGTAAGATGATGTATGTATGCTGGTTTACCTGTTTATGTTCTATGTGTGAGTAATTTTACTTAATGATGTAGGTACTATGTATTTTCTAATATTCCATTTGAGCTGTTCCTCATTGACTGCACTTGACTGCACTTAATTCAGAAAAATCAAACAAGCACTGCATTGTACATAATGTAATCCTCTTCCTTTTCTATATCAAACTTCAGTGATTTAAACAATAATGTAGCGAATAAATTGTACATATGCTTTGATAACAGTCATACGAAGCCGTTTTCGTGCCATTTTAAAGAAGATAAATCTTTTTTTTTTCATCTCGTTCGAAATTATCTCATCCATACGAGAAAAAAGAAATTGCGTTCGAAGGAGAAAACTATTTATTATATGGTGTGTGGTTATTTTAAAAAGTATGGTGTGAGACTATTTTCATTGATACATACAATGATTTGGTGATAACCCTTTATGGTCAAATATTTCCAATTTTATTTACTGTCCAACAAAAGACGCATTGTTTTAGCTGTACTATCCACCATTATGCCTGCATACCAACAGTAAAGTTATTAATTTGATACTACTCGAATTGTTATCAGACTCCATATACCTCATACAGTTAAGGGTATGATATATCTGAAGCTTTGTTAGTATTAGCATGTTTGGCATAACTATAGGAGTAACTTCTGCACTAAACTGGCGGGCGGGTGGCGATATGTGGGGATGGCATTACAACGGAGGTTTATATCAGAAAGAAAACAGGATAATGCCTTCACTTGGCGATATGCAGGGGTGGCGGTATAACGGGGAAGCATTGTACATCAAATCCGCGTCTTCTTTGATTCGTTATCTACTGGGTCTAACAAACCCTTTCTCCTTTGACAGAGGTTTTGCGGGGGTACTCTAAGGTTTTGAATGGGTGCTTCATGGACTTGTATCGGTAATTTCATTGCGCAAAACGAACGAAGTGGCGTTTAAAAAATAGTAATATAATCCATGTTATAGAGAAGAAAGTGAAAAGAAACTCTGACTCTATTGTATGGCATAAAATGTCAAAAACTTGCAAATAATAATATTAAAACAAGGTTTTTCGTTAAGATATTATCAATGATACCACCATACAATAGGCTTCTGCTGAAGTCCGACACTTTCGTTATGAGGTATATGATTGAAGAAAGATCAATTGCTACAAAAGGACTTCCTCGAACATCCTTAACAAAAACGATCTTCAAATATTGTTTTACGATTAAGATTTTGCAAAACGTGAGCAAAATGCTTTTCTATATCGCTGTAAAGTTGGATACTCACTATTTTTCAGAATTTGATGTACAGTAAGATGATGTATGTATGCTGGTTTACCTGTTTATGTTTTATGTGTGAGTAATTTTACTTAATGTTGTAGGTACTATGTATTTTCTAATATTCCATTTGAGCTGTTCCTCATTGACTGCGCTTGACTGCACTTAATTCAGAAAAATCAAACAAGCACTGCATTGTACATAATGTAATCCTCTTCCTTTTATAAATCAAACTTCAGTGATTTAAACAATAATGTAGCGAATGAATTGTACATATGCTTTGATAACAGTCATACGAAGCCGTTTTCGTGCCATTTTAAAGAAGATAAATCTTTTTTCATCTCGTTCGAAATTATCTCATCCATACGAGAAAAAAAATCGCATTCAAAGGAGAAAACTATTTATTATATGGTGTGTGGTTATCTTAAAAAGTATGATGTGAGACTATTTTCATTGATACATAAAATGATTGATTGATTAATGGATTGATTTTTGTTTAACGTCACACTATGAATATTTCACGTATATGGTGACGGCATCTGCCTGATGCGAGGCATACAAATTTTGACCTTTGCAACGGACCCACCCGAAGTAGTGAGGGATCTTTAACGTGCATGGATCCTCGGTTTTTACTGTCTCATCCGAAGACAGGACACCAGCATGACCAGAGCTGGACTCGAACCCCGGCCTCCCAGGAGGCGAGCGCGATACCACTAGGCCACGCCGGCTTTACATATAATGATACATTTATATATGCATAATTGCATGTATTTCACCTTAAAATTCATATAACTTACAAAGTAAATGCTCATATTTTTATGATTTATACATTTCCAAAATGAATTATAATCACTATGGTAATTACTGAAATACAGTAAAACACTCATAATGACTGCATTATAATTTCATTAATCATTAATATTAATCGGTTACTGAGCCAAGTTAGGTTGATTCTATTGTCTTAAAATCTGAATATAAAAAGGGAGGAGATGATGTTACAAACTTTAGATCTATCATTTTATATACTGACACACTGAAATAATCTGTATAGTGTATATCAACCAAATACAGGCCAAGCACAGGGACACGTTCAAGTGTAGCTCTTGCTTATGAAACTATTTAAACGATCAAACATCCGCTATTAAAGAAAATGCTGGAAAATATCAAGGATTTATTGATGTATGATGCTCCATTTCTTTTTATCGTTTGATAACACTTGCACTGTCGAGTATAATATATGACATTTATTTTCGTTCGACCGAGATAGTCTCTCGTTCGAAATAGATAGTTTCTGGTTCAAACGAGATAGTTTCCAGTTCGAAAGAGATTGTTTCTGATTAATTTCTTCTCCTTCTTCTTCTTCTACTTTAAAATGAAACGAAAACGGTTTCGTATAATTATCGACAGATATTGAATGACATAAAACTATGTCAATGCATGTTTCAATATTTTCATTATTTTGTTATAATAGGGACATATTCTCACATATTCAGAATAGTACTATTCCTTATAATTATTAATATTGAGATCAAAATAAACAAGTATATGGCTGATTAAGCATCCCCTAACACAACACTTGAAGGTGTGCCGGATCAGCTGGGTTCATTAAACATAGTATGTCGACCAGCTACATTTAAAATGCAAAACAGTGTCTCGTCCAAATTGACCACTCTAATATTTGTTTTGACACCAATTATTTGTGTATTCATATGATTACAACATAAGGAAATATGTAATAGATAAATAGATATATGTAATATATAGTAATTATACGTAGACATTTGTGATATATGAATGTAGCAATGAACAAGGGCGACGTATAACTCTCCACCATACAAATGTTGTATATGAGATGTCATGACTGATAAGGACATCAAATTTATATCCTGTTAAAATAAATATTGTAGTGTATATCTTATATTTATGTTTGGGATCGAGATCAGACAACCTGAGAACTTTGGTTAAACACTGTTGTTTCGAGACGTGTTGTTTGTATATATTGAATGTTTAACGGCTTGTGGTGCCAAACGACGGACCAACAATTGCAAGATATCGAGTGATCACAATATATTTACTTAATTCTCACAGACGTCAACGCTTGAAATCAAGACATTTATAAAGTGTTTCGAAATGTTAGATACTGAATTTGTTCTTTTGATTACATATCTAATTACACTGTTATACAGGTAGCAACTTTGTTGTTCACGGTGTTCACATAACATATCATAATAAGAAGATGTCGTGGTTAACGGCAACACATTACTGTCAGAATACTTACAATGGAACCCTTGCTGCCATAACAGATTTACAGAAGCGCAACAGTAGCATTATAGGAGATTGTATTCCACATGATACAGATATTTGGTCTGGAGAATACAAGTTTATAACACCTTACTGGATCTCTGAGAAAGGTAATCATGGATATAAACTGATTCAAACCCAAATAATGACGAATGAGGAGGTAATAAATAATGATGAATAACATTACTGTCATATTGTTGTTAATATAAAATATTACGTCAACTTGTCCCTATACTTACTTATTAAAAAAGCATTTTCAAGAAAATTTCAAGTGCACTCTGTGCAATCGTGAAGATTTATGGTACTGATATCTCAGACTAGGTGCCTTGGATGAATAAGCGCTTCCAGTTTCGTTAGCTGGAATCAACAATCTTTTTTTTATTATTTTTATTTTTATTGTTATTATTTTTATTATTATTATTATTATTATTATTATTTTTATTATTATTATTATTATTATTATTATTATTATTATTATTATTATTATTATTATTATTATTATAAATGTCTCATAAAGAGCAACAAGATACATAAACTATATATCATTATTAACCATTTTAATTTTCATATTAAAAAACGGTAATCATATACAAACACCACAGACTTATCTCTTTGAGCTTGCATCACACATGACGTAAAGGCGACCGTGCACTTTTATGATTATCAAGAACAATTAGTGTACTTATTTAATGAAAATGCAAATATCGATTCCCTTGTGCGTTAAAACTTAGACACAATCGTTACAGTAAAAGTGTATTTTACGCGTGAGGGAAATTTACACTAGTCACGCGGTAAGCTGAATTCGCGTAGATTACCCCCGCGCGTAAATTAAAAAAAATTAAAACTCTTAAGTCATGTTTGCCCAGTAATACAATTACACCTGTCGGATGTCATATAATTATCGCTTCATTGGACACACCCGAGTAAGTATTCACTACACAGGCACCGTCAACAATTATGAAAACGTATTTAATTTTCTTTGTACTTTTTGCTGATCGTTTGATCAAGGGGCTGGATCTTGTCTGTACAATTTGTGGGTACAAATACAACACTTATATGAAGTTTTTAAAATGTCGAGGAGAGCTTCATTACGATACGCCTTAAATACATCAAAAACAATCAGAGCTTGTTGGTTGACTCGCGCGAGTTTCAGTCCCTCTCGTACTGCCTCAACGTATGGAATGATGATCCTTTCGGCGTATCGAATCAATGTCGTATCGTTGCTCCAGTGGGATTCCAAAGAAGTAATATACCACGAATCAGAAAAATTTACATTTAGGGTGACAATGTTCGGTTTTACCGGTATATATAAGTTGTGGGGGTAGAAGAACGTCGGACAGAGTTGAAGCGAATAAAGCGGTTATCTGCCTCTTGTCTCCTCTGCCTACCATTTTGACTTCTATGGTGCCTCTCTTCTGCATTATCTATTCAGTATTCACTTCAAATGTTCAACCACATACATAAAGATTAATTGATTGATTGTTTATTGCTTTATGTCACACCATGAATATTGTATACATAAAGAAAATGCAAATGACAGTTACATTTCTACATCACGATGCACATTAATTTTGTTAATTGTCTTAACAATCAATTCTTATATCAATAACTTGAAATTACCTGTCTGTTCCCATGATATAATCATAAACAGTTTTGTCCAGCTCATCACCAAGTAATTTCGGTCGACCTCGTTTCTTCGGAATAAGTTCAGCCAGCGGTTCTTTAGAATTTCTTTTGCGTCAATGTATATTGTTGACGAATGATTCTTTCATTTATTTTCAAGAAAAAAGAGGAGTTACTGGCTCAGTTATGTGGCAGAAGTCACCATGGAGCTATACAATACATGAATATAAATAATATACTAGAACATATAACATATTACAAAAATATTTTATTGTAGTGCAATTACGATACCGACTTAGGACGGTCATTTCATTTGACAAAAGCCAAACAAATGGTGTGGTCAACCGGTTTACGAGCCCACCTTCCCACTCACCGTAACAGCATAACAATCAAAGGACGTACATTTAAAAATTTATAAATAATCCTCCATGTAAAGAACAAGGGTCAACAGGTATCGCATACTGAGAGGTCATAAAAATATAAACCCGTAAGTTATTGTAAAACACATAATGGTATAAAAATATATGCGACATCAACATGATAAACCGTGCTCTGCCAGTCTAAAAGCGAGCTAAGACCCTAGATCTGTAGGAGTCCCGACTAACAGTCAGAGGGGACGAGATTCAGGACCATGTCTCCTCTAAAAGAGGTTTGGACAAGGCCCGTCATATAGTCCCCACCGCCCTGTGAGTGAACGTACAACGTTCAAGTAAAAGTCTGCATAAGGCTGTAGAGGGGCCAAATACAAGACCTATAGTCTTTTTGATAATCTCAATATCATATTGTCTATTTAGAAGACGTTCGACTATTTTATTACATGATAAAATAACGTTATTGGAGCCTTTTACTTTCCTTAGATTATATACGAGATCACCGTAAAAATTAGGATGGGAAATTCCATTGGATACATACTGTTGAAAAGAAATATTTCCAAATTTAGATAGAAGTTCTGAATAAGATCTGAAGAATTTGCCGAATGTTTTTCTTAGCTTGTGATATCTGTAACCCTGAGTTAAAAGTTTAGTAGTAATTTGTAAATTTCGTTTATGAAAGTCCAAAACATCGGTGCAGCCTCTGACAAATCGAACTAATTGAGATATATAGATACCATATGATGGGAGTCGAGGGACATCGCCATCCAAGTGAGAGAAATTTACAATAGGAAATCCAAAATCCTCACGTTTATCATAAATATTAGTATATATTAGGTGGTTGATAATTCTGATGTTTAATTCTAAGAAAGGTGTTGATTTATCTCAAGTATTAGCTTTTTTCAATGTGAGCTCTGGTGGATATATTTCTGATATAAATTGTTCGAATTCAGGGTTGTCGATAACCAAAATGTCATCCAGATATCTGCAAGTATTATTAAACTTGTCAATGAGGTCAAAACGTTTTGATTTTTGAATAGAAACCATAAAATCCCTCTCATAACAATAAAGAAATAAATCTGCTATCAGAGGCGCGCAATTAGTACCCATAGGAATTCCAACTATTTGTTGATCAAATTGCACAAAAATATTTCTCATGAGAAAATCTAGTGCTTTACATAATTCCTTGCAAGTCCAGTATTTATATGAAGTATATTGTTTGTTGGAAAAGAATCCTGAGTTATTGGAAGTACATATGTGAGTTTTAGATTCTCAGTGAAAACACCATTGTATAAGAGACAGCCACTTGTTTTAATCAAATCATGAGGCAGAGATGTGTAAAGTGTAGAAAAATTAAATGTAGAAATTTGAATCGCTTTGAAACTTAGCGAAAGAAATTTGTCTATAACTTCATGAGAATTTTTAATCAACCAAAAGTAATTGACGTTATATTATGAAATGCGACGTCACAATATTTGATAATATGATCTTTTATAGCAGTTAGAGCAGACGTAATATGCTTCGATAGTACCGTAGTAGAGCAGTGGCTAGAATTAGATATGAAACGTGATTTATATGGACTTTTATGTAGTTTTGGGAGCCAATATATGGTTGGTAGATCAGATTTATCAGTTTTAATTTTGAAGTCGGACATGGTCATGAGGTGATCGTGCAAGGTGATGTCTTTTGAGGTAGGGCTTTCCACATATGTATGAGTAGAGTTTAATTCGTTTTTAAGTACTTCAATATTATATAGTTTTCAAACAACTATTATGTTATTACTTGCTTTATCAGCAGGAACAAAGACATATTTAGCATGTAAGTCAGCTATCTTCTTTTTAAATAGAATTTGCAGTCAATGTATTAGGCTGTTGAAATAATTTTACGGATTTTCCGTAAAGTTCTTAATGCGGATATCGACAATTCTTAAAATCTCGTATTTCCAATCAATATCCAACCAAGAGCATGAACCTTTACCTGTTCTTTTTTACACCAACGTTTACAATATGTACTTAAAGAAAAAAGAGGAGTTACTGGCTCAGTTATGTGGCAGAATTCACCATGGAGATATACAAGACATGAATATAAAAAATATACTAGCACATATAACACATTACAAAAATATTTTGATTGTAGTACAATTACGATACCGACTTAGGACGGTCATTTAATTTGACAAAAGCCAAACAAATGGTGTGGTTAAAATGTCTAGCCGCTTTAGCGGGACCATTATGTATAAAGTAACTTGCCATGTTTTACTTTCTTATATATATATAGGATAGTTAGGATACTTTGAATTGAAAACAGTGATTTGTCAGAGGTTTTATACATGTAACATGTTCTCAATATAAACTCATCATTCATTCAAGCGTAAAAATAACTAGTTTACGTATGGACTATTCGAAGGGGAATAACTCGTTCAATATGTCAGGAACGATGACCGAGTAAATTATATGCGGTTCAACACACCACCGCGTATTTAACACCCACGTGTAATGTTTGAAGGTCAAGAACGGGTACTTAGCCACCAGCGTCAATAACCACGTTTACAGTATTTCAACACATACATTCCAAATTGTAGTGTGTGACTGTATCTCGTAACAAAAACAATAGATGAGTTTAGCGATTTAGGGAATCAATAACCCAAAATTCGCTTATCGTAGTAATTGACATTTTAAAGATCGTCTTTAATTTAGAATGCACAGTATCTAACCTAATGTATATATGCTCTATATTTACTATCAATACATAATTTAAATCTGTTTCTAACAATCTTTTTCGTTTAAAAGAGAAACTATGTTATAATTGATTGATTGATTTTTGTTTAACGTCACACCACGAATATTTCACGTATATGGTGACGGCATCTGCCTGATGCGGGGCACACAAATTTTGACCTTTGCAACAGACCCACCCCAAGCAGTGAGGGATCTTTAACGTGCCATGCATACTACGACATGGGGCCTCGGTTTTTACTGTCTCATCCGAAAGACAGAACACCGGCATGACCAGAGCGGGACTCGGACCCCGGCCTCCCGATCATGAGGCAAGCGCGATACCACTTGGCCACGCCGGCTTAAACTATGTTATGAGTCCATAACCTGTATTCATGACATCAAAAACAAAAATCGTCGCGTTTAGAGTGAAAAACATCAACTGATAATTCCTTTTCCTATTATCTGATAAAGAAAAACCCAATATCTAATTAATCCTATAATGCACCCTGGATATTTCTGGGACTTTTCCTTCTTTAATTTTATGTATTGTGTTTTTTCTTCTGTAATTTTATTTTCCATTGTTTTACCTTCATTTATACTGTATAAAATTATTATTTTACATTTACTTATATTAATATTTATATTTATAATAACAGCTTAATTTGGGAGAAGCAATATTGCCTCTACTCCTTTGTGGATGGACATTACCTAAATGCGGATCCATAAAACATGATCAGGATTGTAAAATCGGGCATCCCCACATCCTACGTTACTATTTCTCAAACATTTTATTATAAAAATAAAACAATTTTAGAACAGATGAGAAACATGTTTTTGTAGAAAGACACGCATCTTTATTTCATTTGTATCGCATATGTGCAAATATGTGTCTGTACTGTTTATATAAATCTTCTCACAAATGTTTATACTATTTGTATTAAGGGTGTTTCATTGTGAATAGCAGTAGCATAAGTCAAGTGAAGACAGAACATATCTACGAATGCCATGATATATGTTCTGATAACATATTTGGAATACTGGTAACTCAATGCTATTTATCTATTTATTTATTTATTTATTTATTTATTTATTTATTTATTTATTTATTTACCGATTTATTTCTATGTATCTTTCATTTATGCATCATTCGCGCATTGTGGCTAGTAACTTATGTTCGAACTGTAACTTTTTAAACATTTATTGTCGTAATTTATTCAAAGAAAGTTGATCACCAATACATTCAAATATAATGTCAGACACAAACTCGCATCCTTGTATTAACCTTATCAATTCGATGTAATGTAATGCCCACGATAATTTTAATCATTTTACATATATGAATGGTTTGTATCTTCAGAATGATAATATGTGTATCTGCAATATTATATTGGATCGAGCTAAGGAAGTGAGTTATGAAAACTGTCTGTCACAAAACAGTAGTCTTTCACAAAGCAACGAGGTCGTGGTGCGAATGTTTGAGAAAGGTAATTATGATGATCTAGCAAAACACACACACACACATTGACAGATTTAAATTAGAGCATTGTTTCTGACAGGTTTTCCAAGGTAAGAATACATTTTCGTTGAAATAATAAGAAGAAGAACAGTCTGCCATGAATTGTCCTCTACTTAGTCTTTATCAAGTTACAAAATGACTTATCGTTTTGTAACTTGATAAAGGCTAATTAGCTGAAAATTTGTGACAGAGTGTTCTTCTTATTATTATTATAACCACTGCGTTTCCCTTTGGAAGTCTAAGAGAGATTTTGTCATTTTCTTTATATTTATAGAACATCATTTTCTAATAAAAAATAATGTTAATTGCTATTGTAAATATCACTCATTTAGATTCATACATCACTTACAGCATTTTATTGTTCTGTGTATATACACAATATTTTGATATGAAACGTGGTTCCTTGTCCATTTCAAATAGTTGAAGTATTGAATAATTCGAGTGCTTGTGTTGCTGTCAAGTGTGGAGGAGCAATGCAGAAAAATCCACAATATTACAGTTGGAATTGTAACAAATCAGAAAACATTGATGGAAATTGTCGTGAGTTGTTACATAACTTTTTATGATTTAGTTAGTATTTGTGTTTGTATTATTGGTGATGTTTGCATCTTCTTTGATTGAAATAATTCTAACGAAAACAACGCCATCCTTTTTCATCTTTTGATAACAAAAATGATAGAGAAACTTAACCTTGTTGTAACAATGCATAAGATAGCATGTGTTTTATACAGAGCACAATACTAAACGTCCAATACTGTAACACCAATATACTGATCTAAGATTGACGTAAGCTATTGTATATGTCCTGTAGAACACACCAGATAATAATAATCAACTAAATTCTACTACAGATCGGGTATTATTTTTCATATCTTACATCAAATTACAATGGGCAACTCTCCGGCAGACATTTATGAATACAGATGCTCTAGGCCTCATTTTACACTGAAGTACAATGATCTGTCTGGATCAGTTTTGGATATTTTGCTCTTTTATTCTGACGTAATAAATTTCTATGGAAAAATATTTGGTGAACCTGTTCTATAAATCATCAGATTTAGTATTGTTATTTTTTCTGTCAGTCAGTCGTCTTAAATATGGGCGTAGACGTATGTTTAGTAAATGGTAACCTTTTTAATCGCTTGAACTGTCTGTAGCAGTAGGAATTTTGTGTTTGAAACTCAGTTGCAGCGATGAATTATATTTTACTCGTTATACAGATTATTGTTATGTCTCAACAGCATGTGATTCTGTATTGCAAATACTCTCTATGTTCCATCTCTACTCATTTTAGACAATCATTCAAAATCCATTAACGATAGGATCAGTAATAAAAGCCAAGGAGCTGTTGAGGAATTTTGTGGAAATCAGAATTTATTCCTATCTGGAACAGAGTTATGCAACAGTAAATCCTTTAAAAATACGGCAACATTTTGGACAAATTTTAAGAAACACATTTCTTTACGGTCTACTGATGAAGGTAAGATTGAAAGCATTAGCAAATACACCACACTTTTTTCCTCCAAATGTTGCCGACTGGTATTTCTGGGTATTGTAATAAATGTATAAGCTTACCAAGACTTCCGCCGACTTCGACGAGTCCATATTTCCTTTGAAGTGATGAGTCTGATACATTCCGTTACACGACACCAAAACAAATTATATAGTCCGTTTCCCGTGGTCCGTGATCGTTTTCTATAGTGGTAAGTCTTGCATTGTGTTTTCAATGTTTATTTATAGTGCGACAACTATGCTTCAGTGGCAAAGTCAAGTACACGACTCAAAGCAGGCTAAATATAAAACTTAAGTCATGACTATTATACTAAGCTAATCTCAATGTAAAACCACATTCAGACGGAAAACTCTACTCTATACACTTAAACTTTACTCTACTATACTATTAACTAATACTAAAACAGAAACTTAAAAACGAAGACTGAGCCTAAGACTGGGTTTATGTGACGGGTGTTGCTAGCAAGCAGGAGATGCTCACTCTCCCCGGGCACCTGATCTCACTCCATCACAGGGGTTCACATATGCTCTTCAAGTAGACATATTTTGTTATTTTCCATTTGTTTTTCATTTTCACTGATTTTGTATGTCCTCTGGTTTTATGATTTTTGGACTTGTGCTTTGGATTTATCCATCATCTTTACACTGAATATATTCTAATAAAAAATCAATATTAATACTACTACTCGTATTTGAACAATATTTATCTAACATGTCAACATTATCATTTATTCTCGGGATGCAACTGCAAATGTTCTATCAATATGCAGGTTTAATCACAAACACATATCAGGATATTGAATTACAACGGATTGTCCAAGAATTGTGACAATTATAGCATATTGAATATTCACAAACATACTATGGCTACAATTAATATTACATGAAAATAAATCAAAGTGAAATAATCTTGAAGACGACATTTAACGTATGGGACGCTATAGATTCACAATAAACTATAACATTTCGTGTGTGTGTGTGTGTGTGTGTGTGTGTGTGTGTGTGTGTGTGTGTGTGTGTGTGTGTGTGTGTAGGTGTGTGTGTGTAGGTGTATGTGTGTGTGAGGGTGTGTGTGTATGTTTCAAAAACGATCTTTAATTCACAATTAATATTGACACATTTTAGTTTACTTTTTGTATTATGTTTGTAACGAATTAATCTCATATATAATTTATGTATCATAGAAGGAAGGAAAGATACCCGACTCAGCTGAAGAAAGTTGATATAGAAAACATAGCAATGAAATACAAAAAGACATCATAAAGATATTTGATGTCAATGCAGATTCAGGCTCTAGCAAATTGATCATAATGAAATTCACCTACAATTCACTAAGAACTCACGAAGGTGGATATTTACTAACCCCTAGAAATTTGGGGTGAAAATAAATACCCTGGAGAGTTAGCCTCTCCTTGTGGTAAGGCGTGAGAACAGATAGAATAGATGGGTAGTAAGAGCCTCCTTGTGGTCAGCCACGTTAAGCGTGAGAACAGATACCCTGGGTAGTAAGCGCCACATGTGGTCAGCCACGATAGGCGTGAGAACAAATAACCTAGGCAGTAAGCCCCTCCTTGTAGTCAGACACGTCAGGCGTGATCAGATACCCTGGGTAGTAAGCGCCTCCTATTGGTCAACCACGTCAACTATGAGTGACCAAACCGTACGAACAAATGACGGAAAAATATCAACATTGCACGATTAGATTGAAAGTTCAACACCACGACATACAATGTGCATATTTTTATTTCTTTAATTTTGCTTATTTCAAGAAAGTCTTTTTCTATCACAGATATGACTACGGATAAAGCGTTATTACAGTCATGCGGTTTTGTCGTCAATAATGGTTCACATTTACAGTTGAAATTCACGGATTGTCATGAGGTAACGGATGTTCAAGGCTTTGTCTGTATAAATGGTTAGTAAGAGAGAAATTGCTCTCGCTTTGAATATTCAAAATCACAATAACCAGAGTCAAGGAAAACCATTATCCGCACAGATTATCGAAATATACATTCATTACGACGTCAGCCACAATAAGTTGTATGAATGATATGCATATACACAGTATCGTTTATGCGACTTAAATTTATATAAAAAGCAAACCGAAGTAAGCAATAACTAAAGTACAATTATTAATTAAAAAACCAGAAACGACATTATTATATCGATCTAAAATTTTCCATATATATAAATTGAATGCGAAAAACAACGGATTGATAGCAAAAACACAAAAAGAGTTTAAATATCGTGTGAAATAGAATCGATTAAAGAAATATCAGATGTTATTTAAAATACGTTTTCCAGCTTTGTTGATGTAAGGGGGTGGGGGGAGGATGGCTAAAAATGCGCTTTCCAACTGTAATATTTGTTTTGTTTTGTTTTGCTTTTTTCTGGTCTAATATTAACACTGTATCTGATATGATAATTCAATATAATTCACACAACATCATTACTACAGGAATTAACTATACTTCAATGCAATGCGATCTTCATAGAAAGGAAATGACGTCATCAGAGTCCCCTAAATGCGTGACAAATGTATCGTTGCCCCTCGATTATGATTCCACCAACATACCAGGCAAGTAATGTCCTTGATTATTAACGACAATATCTAAATAAAACATTAATATTATCCTCATTCTGTTTTGGAGATCTTCTTCTTGTTATTTTTCCTCCTCCTCTTCGTCTTCTTCTTCCTCCTCTTATTTGACTTCTTCTTCACCATCATCATCTTCTTCTTCTTGCTTTGTTTCTTACTATGTATGGCTATTAATTACAAGGCCGACTTAGTTTAGGTCCAAGCACACCCTCTATCATATAACAGAAGCAGCCTCCTTAAATCTTAAAAAACTTTATTGTTAGTGAACAATGTCTACTGTAAAAGGCAAATCAACTGAAGAAATTTTTAAGATTTTTTGCACTTGTACCGCGCTGGAAATGTATGTTTCCATGGAAATAAAAAGAAAGACTTAATGTCCGGGAAAAGTAGATGTTTATGTGACAAGTCATTAAAAGGATATTGACCAGTTTTAAGTTTTTCCAGTACATAACGTAGACACATACCATATGATCTCACCGGATTCGTGCATGAGAGTGACAAGATGATCCTATTTTCAATTAGTACTTAAATGACGTTATCAACGAATGTTTCTTCTGTAAGACGTCATCTGATGTCCCCACTATGAATATTTTAGCAGTAGGGAAGGATTTAACGCAAAATGGCGATTACTGACGCCGCGAATCATATGATCAGATTTTACAATTAAACAGTTAAGGTCAAAACATCCAGCAAGATTTACATAACATCCTACATTTTAGCTATATACAATCCATATATCAAAATGTTTGTCAGACTGTCCTCTATTAGAATTTTATCAGTTTACCATAGGCTGTCCACCTAAATTTCGAGAAAATCATCCTGGAAGGGGGTCACCCCCAAAAATTGACCAAAATTCAAATGTAAACAACCACCGCTTTTTAGGTCATAAAATGTTTACATTAGCGAAATGAGATAAAAATTCATGATTTTACAGCAGAATCAATCTTTGTCTATAGATTGATCAAATAATTTCGTCCAATCAGAGCTCCAGATACATTGAAATAGTAGTCCCTCTCTCCCTACATCATATCAGCCAATCACGACTCTCGTTAATCACTGTTCTTTGACCTTAAAGAGTCAATTACTGGTTTGATATTTAAAAACCCAGTTATTTCCAATAAATATCACAACATATTGACAACATAGTGAACATATTGTAGCGCATGAATTATCCAAATTTGCTACAGATTTTATAAAAATAAAGTATAGAATGGTAAAAATTCATATATCAGTGCATTCATACACAACAACATCAAATGCAATGCACATAAATCTTAATTCAGACCACAAGAGAATATTTGGCAAGACTTGTTGAATCCGAGGAACCTTTCAAAGGGCTACATCCACCACTGTAGAGATTATAAATAATTTTTCAGTGCACGACCTATGTCATTGCATTATTAACGTGTCAAATAGATGTCATGAGAGAGATATCTTTTTAGTTGATACTGTTCCTTCCTATGTGATATAATTGTGTTGTTGTCGTCGTTGTTGTTGTTGTTGCTAGATTCAGCAGAAAATGCATACTCCTCCATGGCACCTCTTCCTGAGATTCGTTATTGCCAATACTTCCTATTTTGACTAGCACTATGGACATTTCTACGTTTTAACTTTCAGATATTTCACATGAAGGAAACACTTTTTCATAGATGAAAACTGTACTGTGTCTGTGTTTTGTATGTGTATGTGGTTTGTGTGTAGGTGTGTGTGTATGTGTGGTTTGTGTGTAGGTATGCATTTATGCTAGTGTGGTGATTTTTTGTGTTTGTACTTGTGTGTGCTATTTTTGAAAGTTTT
Source organism: Pteria penguin (assembly GCA_035048485.1). NCBI lineage: Eukaryota > Metazoa > Mollusca > Bivalvia > Pterioida > Pteriidae > Pteria > Pteria penguin. The sequence goes on from CM068584.1 coordinate 9,201,521, forward strand.
GAAAATTTTTTCATCTTTATCAAAGGAGAGTCATCCAAATTATCCAGGACATTTCTGTATGGGTGTGGAGCAGTAATAGCAACATTGGTAGGACTCGCTGTTGTTTTAACGGTTCTCCTGCATTATCAGGAAAGGTAAATATACATGAAATGGGAATGCTGGCCCATTTAATGGTCACTCTACTATAGGGTCTCATTGCATATATATTTCCATTACTTCAGGAAAACAATAGTTAGATATGGCGGAAACAAATGAATAGCCTAACTTGAGACACTTCCATTGTCTCGGTTATATATGAATATTTTGTCCATTAGTCATTGTATTATTATTATTATTCTTATTATTTTTATCCTCACGCCCACGTTGGACTCCAGTATTACACACAACTAGGTTGATAATAAGCATTAGCAGATAAACCCGTTATATATGGTGTTCACACTTCTTGAACTTCCAACGAATAATTGGATTAAAATATTTTGTGATGAATTTATCTTGTTTATGTTGATTTGTGGATTTAATCTGGACTGTTAGTTGTTTTATGTTCTTGTATGTCCTTTGTTATTTTTGTCATACAGCTTTGTCGGATGTGTTCAGTTTTCTCTTTTTCATAGTATACATGTATGTTCTACATTTACGGATTTTGAGAAGTTTGTTTCCATAAATTTAT